>OX030949.1:31206105-31806105 GCA_943735915.1 Pherbina coryleti
ACGATACAAACCAGACAAGTCCACGGCGTTCTCACTGGGCATCGCCCAGACCACTTTATGCCGAATTTTGCGTAAGGATCTTGGTTTACACCCACACAAGATCAAGCTGACTCAAGAATTGAAGCCGATGGACCATTTCAAGCGACGTCCGTTCTCCGATTGGCTCTGGAAAAGATGCGCCAAGATGATGAATTTCATCGCAAAATCATCTTCAGTGACGAAGCTCATTTTTGGCTCAATGGATTCGTCAATAAGCAAAATATGCGTTATTGGTCGGGTGAAAATCCACATGTGGTTCATGAATCACCACTTCATCCACAAAAAAATAACTGTTTGGTGCGGTTTGCATGTCGGCGGCGTCGTTGGACCACACAGCACACGTTACAATCGATTTATTGAAGAGTTAGTTTGATGAACGTGTTATCTCAAGAAATGTACTAGTCGATTGGCCGCCTCGTTCGTGTGTTTTAATGCCTCTAGACTATTTTTTTTTGGGGCTACGTTAAGTCATTGATCTATGCCAACATTGAACGCGAAATAGCGGCCGTTTCGGCTGAAATGTGTGACCGAGTCATCGAAAATTGGGTCCAACGAATCGACCTCTGCATACGTGTCCGCGGTGGCCATATGAACAAAGTCGAGTTCCATTCATAAATGTTTTGACTGTACTTCGAGCCGATAATAAAGTTTTTGAAATATCTCACATGAAAAAAGGAGTTGGCTGTGCCGTGGACACACCCGTATGTTTTGACGTGACGAAGTTTCTTGCTGTTGTTGTTGATGTTGATGTTGATGTGGATGTTGATGTTGATGTTGATGTTGATGTTGATGTTGATGTTGATGTTGATGTTGATGTTGATGTTGATGTTGATGTTGATGTTGATGTTGATGTTGATGTTGATGTTGATGTTGATGTTGATGTTGATGTTGATGTTGATGTTGATGTTGATGTTGATGTTGATGTTGATGTTGATGTTGATGTTGATGTTGATGTTGATGTTGATGTTGATGTTGATGTTGATGTTGATGTTGATGTTGATGTTGATGTTGATGTTGATATTTTTAGTTTAGTTTAGTTTAGTTTATTAATAGAAGTCTTTGGAGTACAATTCCTTACAGACTAAATGTAGATAAAAATAAGAAAAATCAACAATGTTTATAAAACAATTCTTATAAATAAAATAAGAATATAATAAAATTCTATGTTAAAAAAATACTATTAACAGAATTTTTGAATAATTGCTTAGGAACAAAAAGATCAATGTCGTAGGATACACTTAACTCATTAAAAAGTAATAAAGCTCTTGTAATTGGCTCATTTAGGGCATAATTAGTTTTGTAATATTTTATATAAAACAATTTAGATTTTCTTAAGCTCCTTACGGGAATATTAAAAGTAATAAGTTCTAATAGCACTTGACAATCAATTGATCCAGATATAATGTCAAATACAAATAAAAGAGATGTGATCTTGCGCCTTGATTCAAGAGATTTTAAACCTAAGAGCATTAAACGAGCATCGTAGTGTGGCAAAGGCTCATGAAAGTTGGAAGTACGTAGTGCATATCTAGTAAAATTTTTTTGAACTTTTTCCAGCCGAAAAGAAGTTGAGACATAAAACGGACTCCAAATAATAGAAGCATATTCTAATCTCGACCTCACAAACGCGGTGTACAAAGTTTTAAGAGTATATGGATCCAAGAACTCTTTACTGTGCCTACGAATAAAAGCAAGTAAGGAATAGGCCTTAGGTATAAGAAAATTTACGTGGTCAGTAAATGTGAACTTAGAATCAAAAATAACCCCCAAGTCACGGTAAAGAGAAACGGTTTGAATAATAGAGTTAGAGAGATAATAAGAATTACTGATTGTATTTAAGAGAGAGAGTTTAGAAAGTGTGAGATGGAAGCATTTAGAAACATTTAAAGGCAAACAATTAGCTACACTCCATGACAATAAACTTGAAACGTCACACTGTAGATCAAAAACATCTGCTAAACATGTTATCTTTTTGAAAAGTTTTAGGTCATCCGCGTATAGTAGAAAACGAGATTTTCTTATATATTTAGATATATCATTTATGAATAAAATGAAAAGCAAAGGCCCAAGGATGCTACCCTGAGGAACACCTGAGGTTGCTACAAACTTATAAGAGTTAACATTATTTATACGGACAAAACATGTCCTATTCGATAAATAAGACTTTATCCAACTCAAGAAGGATGAATGTAAACCCATTTTCCGAAGTTTCATAAGTAAAATTTTGTGAGAAACTCTATCAAACGCTTTTGAAAAATCGGTATAAACTACGTCAACTTGGTTTCCAGAAGCAAATGAAGATACACAGTACTCCGAGAAAATAGCCAAGTTGGATACAGTGGACCGCCCAGCAACAAAACCATGTTGCTCGGGGCAGATGTAACGTTTAATCAAAAAATTTAATTTTAATTTAACAACACTTTCGAACAGTTTAGATACATTAGATAACTTAGCAATTGGCCGGTAGTTTGCCACATTGCTTTTAGAGCCAGACTTAAAAATAGGGCTTATAGAGGCAATTTTCCAACACTGCAGAAAATTTCCTTCGGATAAGGATTTATTGAAAATTATACACAAAGGAGCAGCTAAAGCAAGAGAACATTTAACAAAAATAACTGATGCAAAACCATCAGTATCTTCTTTAAAAGATGTTTTCATATCTCTTATTGAGTTAACAACATCAATAACTGAGACAGAAAGGGAACCAAAATCAGTAAAAGTATCGACAGAGTGTATAACATTATCGTTCATATAGCCATTATCAACAACAAAGTTAGACTTGAAAAAATCAGCAAACATATTCACTGTGTCGGCAATGTTAACCGAGCACTTTTCATTAAAAACCATTGAGGTTGGAATTTGTGAACCACCTCTTTTCGACTGGATAAAGTTCCAAAAAGATTTCGGGTTAGAAATCAGATTTGATTCAATTCTCAAAATATATTGCTTATACAAAAATTTATTCAGAAAATTAAATTCACGCATGTAATGTTTATATTTTAATTCATGCTCGGGCACATTTGTTGCCTTAAACAATTTTAAAAACTTATTTCTTAGATTTTTTAATTTCTTTAAACCTTTAGTATACCACGGATGTTTATGCTTAATATTAGACAGCCGCGGAACACAAGAATCACAAGTAGCTAGAACATTAGATTTAAATTTATCATAACATGACTTAGCATTATTCCCTTCAAATAAAGCATTCCAATTAATGTTTAACAATAAATCATTTAAAATATTAAAATTACACTTATTAAAGTTGTAATTTTTTATATCTGGATCATTATCAAAAAATTCATAAAATTCAATAACTATCATGAGGGGCTTATGATGCATACAAGATTTGGTTATTGGAAAGAGGCATTCGTCAATTACATACTTAATATTTGCGGATAAATAAACAAGATCCAGCAACTTATTTAAGTCATTAAAAACGCGATTAACTTGAAGTAAATCAGTACTAAAAAGACTGTCAATAAAATATATTTCATATTCTTGGTTTATATTTGTTGGAGTTAATTCACAATCAATATAGTTCCAGACAATTTTAGACAAGTTGAAGTCACCCAGAACACATAGATGAGAACTATCACTCAACGATGTGCTTAAGGCTACAATATTTTCCACATGTGCAGCATAGATTGCATCGTTACTGTTTGGCGGAATGTACGATGCGCAGATATACAGCGATCCATGATTTGTGTATAAACGGACACAAATTTGATCAAGCAAAGAGTCTGTATTAATAAGCGGCTGAACAGAAGAGCAATGAAGCCTTTTGACGGCAATGAGTACGCCTCCCCCGCGACTAAGTCCAGTTTTGATTGAATCACGGTCCTTGCGGTAGACGTTGAAAATATTGAGATCAA
This sequence comes from Pherbina coryleti, assembly GCA_943735915.1. Lineage (NCBI taxonomy): Eukaryota > Metazoa > Arthropoda > Insecta > Diptera > Sciomyzidae > Pherbina > Pherbina coryleti. The sequence goes on from OX030949.1 coordinate 31,210,017, forward strand.
AAAATTCGGCATCAAAAAACTCAGTGTTCAACCACGTTTCAATTAGTATATAAACATCAAAATCTTCTTGAGATGTAAAATTATGAATTAAATCAGTTTTAGTTCTAATTCCAGACATGTTCTGGAAATAGCATTTTAAATTGCTCAAATTTTTTCGAACAGGTTGGCTGTTTAGAGTCAAATTACTCTGCTCTTCCCTTTGCTTTTCCGAAAATTTTTGAAATTAGACACTCTTATATTTTGCTGCCAAAGCGATGGATCGAAAATAGCATCAATGAATTGCTCAACCACACCAAGCTTGAAAGTGACTCTTTTCAAATTGGCCAAATCAGAGTCTTTTTTAATTAACTTGTAGCATGCTAGATCTTTCTTACAAATGGATGAATGTTTAGCTACATAGTTAATGATATCTTCTTCAGATACATTCGGATTAAAGGCACCAACATGAACAAAAGCCATTTTTGGCATGACATTTAGCTCAAAACTATCATTTTGCCCAATGACAAACTTAGAACGTTGCTTAGAGTTTTTCTTTTGCACTAAATTCCACTCGTCATTATTATGCTCTTGATTGTTAGCAGCAACAACAGCAGAGTATGAACGCGAAGAGCTAGCAATCGAAGAAAATTTCAGTGCAGCAGCACCAACAGCATCATCAGTAGATGTACCAACAACAACATCATAATTGGGAACAGCAGCAACCTGCGAGGAGAGCGCAGAATTGCAGGTGGCTGCTTCATTTGTAGGAGTAACAGCAGCGGGTTCAAAAACAACAACAGCATCATCCACAACAGCATCCACCGCATCAACAAGAACAGCGGGAGGAGCCACTAGAGAGACCGGACTACCAGCAGAAACCGGTTTTCGAGAGCGAGAGCGTGGCTGAGTAGCCTCACTCATGATGGCAGCATTATTAACCTGCGCTGCGGGCTTACGGGAACGAAGACGACGAGGCAATTCCAGCGAGGCAGCAATAGACACAGCTGATTGAGAAGAAACATTAGATTTTTGTTTTGCATTGGCGGCAAGTTGCTCTGGTTCATCGACCTTATTTTTAAGCAACTGCATAAGCAAAGTTTTAATCTCATTTACTTCATTAGTTAATTTTTTTAAAGCTAACGCGGAATTCGCACGTTCAACCAAACAATTATCACACAAAAATTTTATGTTTATATGGCTTTGAATTATTTCACATTGTGATTCATTAAGTTTAACACATTGATTATGAAATAAATTCGAGCAAGATTCGCACTTAACAACATTGTCAATTGATGTTAAACACTGATTACATTTAATGCACTCCATGGCTTAGATTGTCTGATCAGACTCGCGACTAAACAGAGACTGATATTGATGTTGATGTTGATGTTGATGTTGATTGTGATGTTGATGTTGATGTTGATGTTGATCATGTTGATGTTGATGTTGATGTTGATGTTGATGTTGATGTTGATGTTGATGTTGGTGTTGGTGTTGGTGTTGGTGTAGATGTTGGTGTTGGTGTTGGTGTTGGAGTTGGTGTTGGTGTTGCAGTTGAAGTTGTTGTTGGATTTGGTGCTTTTCTTTTAGCTTTTTTTTTGCTTCCCCATTGTTTGTGCTCTAATTTCAATTAATCCAGCAAAAGTGATGCATATGCGTCACATTAGGCGGTTCCCTTAGAGTCTTTGACACGCCGTCAATTTTTTTTTTATTTTTGTCATATCCCCGAAGACCTCACCTTTGTTTTCGTTCCTTAAACTTTACCGTTGCACCAGTAGTCACAGAGTTAAAAATCCATGCAACGTTTTTTCATGGCTGTAGCATTTTTACTGCATTATGTGATTGCATCCCTGAAATCATGACAACAAAATTTTTTTTGTAATTTAGTTTTGAAGCGTCATAACACATCCCTGCTGTCGTAAAACAAAATTTACTGTAGCACTCCTCCTGAGTGAGTAATAATTCCATGCAACGATATTACATTTCTGTTACATAAGCTGCTATATTCACTACCTGACGACGCCGGAATTTTTTTTTTATTTTTGTCGTAAAACCATGTATAAAACCTTCATTTTCCTTTTTAAATTTTTATCGTAGGTTATATACTCATTGAGTAAAAATTCAATGCAACGCCGCTGCATGAATATTGCGTTATCGATCTTTGAGCGGCTCTCTCGGCGTCCCCATGATGTCAGAAATTTTTTGTCTAATTTTGTTGTGAGGGCTTCCAGTAGGCCTTTATTGGTGTATCGTATTTTTAATCCTAGCACTAATACTCAGCGATTAATAATTCCATGTAACAAATTTTCAGTTGAGTTGCTTACGCAGCTCCCACTACGTCCCTATGCCGTATTAAATTTTTTTTTTGTTTTTTTAATATAGTCAAAGAATTAACCTTTATGGTCATACTATTTTTTTAATCATAGCTCTTATACCTAGCGAGTAACAATTCAATGAAACGCAGATGAATTTTTAAAAAAATCGTTTTTCAACTTTTTTGGAAACTAGAGCAGTATAACGTAACTTCGTCACGTCAAAAAAAAAACGGTTACTGAAAAACTGGTTTCCAATGTATAAAGTATAATCTGTAATGAAATAATTTACTTGTTGCGCAAAAGTGAGTTTCTACTTACAAGCAGCATTATATACATATATTCCTCTGTCGGTTTTGTAATTTTATATATAAAGTCTTTCTTTGTTAGTTTCATTTTAAATCCATAAATATATCTTATTAAGATAAAAACTATATTTTTACTTAAGAGATCTTAAACTTTTGGTTTTAAGTGTTAAAAAGGATATTCACATATTTATCGTGAAGGACTTGAGTTCTACCTTAGTATGAGGTGATTTAGATCCTAATAAATTTTCTCTCTTCACTCTCTTAAAGTGAGTCTTTCCCAAAAACTTCTTTTAATTTTTTAACAAAACGAAACAAATCATCTATTTCCCGTTTAGATAGTCAAAAACCTGTTACTAAACTCATCACAATCAGCTGAGTGCTTCATACCAAAATGATTGCTTGTGATACCCCTACTTCTAGATCCTCGGTAATTACCATGCCCCATGCACTTTCAATCCACATGAGTTAAACTAGATCTGCTGTTTTGCATTTGCTGTATAAACTTTGTGATTTAGAGATTTCCAATTGTAAATTGCAATTTTCAACTTTAGCTATTAAGCTACCGCAAACCTTCATTTACACCCCTTCCGTCCCTCTAATTCCGTCGCGTCGCTTTTGCCCTCCGTTGCACTAGTGACCATTGTCCGCTTTTTGTGGCTATGCATAAATAACGGTAATTAACTTACATGATGTACAGTTGCTTTTTGGCTGATGGTATTGGCCTTGTGTGCGATGCCGTTCTTTTTGCTTTTGGCCGCCAGTATCGGTGGAAGACCGCGCGTTGCAGCTATATCCTCGTAATCAGATGAAGGACTTGGTGAGAGTGAGGGCGATTCGCCGATGCCTCCGCTCAGTGTGCGATAGCGTGCGGTACAATTGTTGGTGCCGATCTATAAAAAAAAAAAAATCATTAAAAAAATTAATATATATTGTTTTTTGTTTTTTTAGAGATATAAGGAGAAAATTGTAAAAAATAGACAAATATTTTTATTTTATTTTAGCACTACTATTCAGCGTTTTTGTATTTATGGTTTCTCTTGTTATTGTTATCGAAACAAATAAATGCAACACCAACACTGCTACAGTTACGCAGTGCAAAGTTTTAGAAGCTTTCAAGTTTTTCACTTTACGTACAAAGTCCGAGTTGACGCTGTGGGAATTGTTGCTGCCTGTAGTAAAAGTTAGACGAAAGAAAAAAGTTGCAGAAGTTTGTTTTTTAAGTGCAGTTAATCAATTTAGAAGTCGAGAATCGGCATTGATGTTTATTATTGCAGACAAAGTCAGACCGGGTAAAATAAAAAAATGTGGAAGATTTTTGGGAAAAGTTGCCTGCGTGGCATTTGGTTTGAATGGACTTTAAGTTAATGCTAAAAAGTTGCAAACTTTTCTTTGCTCGATGAAAGCTTAAAGTTTTAAGCAGCTAGTAAAATTTTTGATTAAAAAAGATTAAAAGAAATAGTTGGAAAAGATTTTTTTTTTTTCTGTAATTTACAAATATAACTGAATTCTTATAACCCACTCACTTTACTACTAAGAGACAACATTGCACAACGATGGTATGGAAAATTACATTTTCGTGTAAGTAAACTTCAAAAAGTTCATCAACTAAAAAAATCTTTGGTAATGAATTGAAAAGTTAAGAATATAAAAATATAAATATTAAATGACCATAAAAATGACCTAAGAAATTTCGGGCGTTTTTTCAAAAGCAATATCTACAGAATATTTTTTCGAATCTCAGTGTTATACGAGGGTTGCCTTTTAAGTCTTGCGCCTAACAATGAAAAAACAGGTTAATCAGAAAAATTGCTTATTAATGTAGGTATTTATAGGAATATTGTTTATTAAAATAAAGGGCTGATTATAATAGCCACATGCTGGCAAACAGATATGTCAGAATAAGAGCAATTTCATAAAAATATGTGAGCATACACGCTAGAGTGGAACGAATTTTTAACCTCAAGGGCTTCATATATTTTTGAAAACTACGCGTAAAAAAACAGTTTCTTTGCGCCCAAGGGCCCAAGGGTTTTTTTATTTCATTGCCAGACCTTTTTTTTTGTTTTTTTTTTTAAATCCAAAAAAAAAGAGAGCTAATTTTTTTGATGCAACCCTCTTCATTAACCAATAAATAGCAACTTATCAAGAGTTCCCTATGTTAACATGTATGCGCTAGAAGATATTCAAGTTCAAAGATCACCGAAATCGGCCATTCATTTATATCGCTCCTCTTTTTTATTTATTAAATTCATAAGTGATCTTTTCTCATTGATATCTTTATATATATAAAAATAAGTTGCATTGTGTATGAAATTGATGTTCTCTGTAATACGTGCACCGATTTTGTTTCTGGTAAACGGTCTTTGTATGTGTATTGGTTGATGAATTATAGGCATTTTAGTGAACTTATACAACAATACAGGTGTGAACAAATACAGGTCCGCACATATGGTGTATATCATGAATTCCATGTCACGCACTGTTACAGCTTGCGAATAATTGCAACTGATTTACTTAAGAAGAAATTTTTGCGAAAATTGGTTTGCAATTTTTATTAATTAATTTTACGGTCTATTTAAAATGGGTAAAGGTTTTACGAATCCACTTATGAATTTCGGTGATATTAAGCAAAATGTAGCGTACGCACGTGCTACAGAATTTTCCCATTAAAAATTTGATGTCAGCTTCTATCTGAAATTTCTGCGAATTGACTTCAGATAGAATTTTCATATTTTTTTACAGCAATAAGAGGCTATCCTAGATTATATTAGTAGCTAAGTTATTTGAGAAAAAAAAAATTATAAAACAATTTTTTCAACTTTAAACACCGTCACGCACATGTTACATTCGTCACGCACAATTACACCGTACGTTCATATTACTGTTACCTTCGACCATATTTACTAAAAACTGAAATACAAAACAAAAGGATTAAAAATTTCTTATTTTCTTTTTTTTAATCTCTTTTATGTCATGACTAGATACATTTAAGAAAAAAATTTGAAAATCAATTATTTTAATCGATAAAAACTATTCTATTCCATTCGATCCAAAAGTCGATGCTCCCAATCACTGGAATTGAAGGAGCTGGAACTTTGGGGACTCTTCAAATTCTTCAACAGATTCCATGTGGACCTATAGGTGTATTCTCATTTCTAATGCAAAGAAATTCGCCTGGCCTTTGAGAGAGTACCCGTAAAGGCTGCACCCGTACATCAACAAGTTCAGTGTTTTTGTGAATATGATTCCTTAAAATTGATTTATTTGAATAATAATTTATATTCCTATTTATTTTAACCCTTAAATGCCCAACAACACCGATATCATTAAAATTATGTTGTGCTAAATGATCCCCTGAACACGACCCCGTTTTTATTTTTTTTGGAAAAAATTTTTGTGTAAAGAAAACATGGTTGTATCCAAAAAATTACAGTGGGCATTCTGACGTATACGATCAATCAGCTTGGTTGTAGGAGTTCAAGGCAAAAACGTGGAAAACGATTTTTTTTATGATAACTCTAAATTTGTTTGTTAAATGATACTCTAAAATTGTTAATAGTTTAAAAGGTATTTCATGTCAAAAAGCGAATTTTCCGTTAAAATTAAAAACAATTTTTTTTAATTTGACGGTCAATATTTCCCAAACCAACAAAGTTATGCCAATAATTAAATTTTTGTTTTATATTTACAATTTTCTGAGTGAAGCTACATATTCAGCATTTTAATTTTTGCAATATTTTAAAATAATTAGCTTATTTTCTCGGTTGTATCCAAAAGGATACACTGGGCATTTAAGGGTTAAATTAAATAAAACTCACTTATGAGAATTCATATTGACACTTGTCAATAGTTAACTGTCAATTTAGACGTTTGACCGTCTAATGCAGATATAAGGATGGACATTTTTTTAAATGAAGTGTGTATTAATTTTAATTTTCTCGAGTTGTTTTATTTTTGGTCACTTTGCTATATATGAGACCCCCCATATCATTACTAATCGTAATGCATTTTAATGCCAATCCTCCCCTCTAAATTGGTAACGTAATTTATGAACGACCCCATAGTGTGTAAAAACTACATTGTTGTATAGAAAAAAGTGTAACATGTGCGAAACGCGTGGAATTTTTTTCAATGAAAATAGTAAAAAAAATGTTTTTCAATCTGGTTTGCCATCTCAATATCCACACATAACAGCATTTTCCGCAAAAAATTTCTTATATTAGAGTCTGCATTGAAACTTATATCAATATTGTCACGCACATGCTACATATTTTCTTAATTTATTTAACTGCTCTTACCACGGTACGTCGTTGATAATTATTTATTCATATATATGTATGATTATTAGGAAAACATTAAAAAATTTGAAGCAAAAATTTTTTTTTTTAATTGTTGTAATAAACAGCGCATGCCCTCACGGCAAATATCAAAATAAAACTGCAAAATTTTCGCTCAACTTATTCACCACGCGAAAGTAAAAAAAACCAAAAAACTACCGTTATCTTGAAAAAATTCAACTTAAAACGTGTTGTCCGAATTCGATAGAATATATTCTATATAGTTTCTCTTCTCTCTTTACAATTTGATTTTTGACCTATGAGGTTGACTTTTTGGTGGAATTCGTGATATGGGGAATTATTTGCAAGGAAAATTGCAAATACAGTGAAGGCTCGCTAATCCGAAGCACCTTTAATCCGAATATCCAGTAATCCGAACTGCAATTTCAAGTGCATTAGAGATTCTACAGTCCGAATTGGTTGCAACTCTTTAATCCGAATTGATTGTTTTGTTTCTTTTTTATTTAAATTTTGTCAATAACAAACAATAACTCATGGTTTCCAAAGAAAAAGTGCCGCTAGAACTTGTGGTGAATGCTGTTTTTACAGAAATGTATGTGTGCGTGTATGTCATATTGACAACTCACTCAACTAAACTCACTCATTGCGCTGTGTCTGTAAATAGCCTATAACAACAACAACACTGCAGTGGTTCATAGGCAGTCGACGACATTTCACTAATCGCTTATCCCTTTTTTTGTGCTATTTGTTTTTATCGAACAACGATAAACGATCGTACAGGTTGTTTGATCTCATTAAATTTTTTGGCTCGTGACGATCGGTTGGTTTATTATTGTAATAAAATGTCTGTAAAAAGAGCTCATAAAACGTTATCAATTTTGGAAAAATTAAAAGTGATTGAAGACTCGAAAAAGGGTTTAACTGGGAAACAATTGGCAAAAAAATATGGTGTGGGGGAAGCTACAATATGCGATATAAAAAAACAAAGCGGAAGGTTTAAGAGGTATGTAAATCACATGTAAAAAGTAAATTTGTAGCTTAATGGTTACCTCTACAGCTTCGCTGAAAACTCTACTCATAAGCTGCTAAAAATTCGCCGAACTCTGAAACCTGGAGAGCATAAGGATTTCGAACGTCAATTGTTTTCATGGTTTGAAAAGCGACGATCCAGGAATGTGCCAATATCAAAAGAAATAATATGCGCAAAAGCGAAGGCATTGTTCGTTCGCCTATATGGATCTGAAAGGCAATTTAATGCAAGTACGGGGTGGTACCAAAAATTCAAGAGGAGATTCTCTATACGCGATATGAAAATATGCGGTGAAAAATTGTCAAGCCGACCAGACCTAATTCCACAATTTAGAAGCGATCTAAACAACATTATTACCTCTCTGGATTTGGTCGATTCTCAAATTTATAACGCGGATGAATCAGCTCTTTTTTGGAAATTGTTGCCGGATAAGACATTGGTACATGCAAAAGAAAAATCTGCTCCTGGAAGGAAAATGTGCAAGGAGAGAGTTACTTTCCTTTGCTGCGCTAACAAATCCGGACTTCATAGACTCGATATTGTTGTCATAGGAAAGTCGCGTAACCCGCGCTCGTTTAAACGTCAACCCCCCGTGGAATATTACTCATCCAAAAATGCTTGGATGACTTCGAACATTTTTCTGGAATGGTTCCATACATCTTTCGTTCGACAAGTAAAATTATATCAAGCTGCAAATAATTTGCCAGAAAAAGCAATTCTGATTATAGATAACGCTCGATGTCACACAAGTGCGGAATTGTTGTCAGAGTGCGGAAATTACAGAACTATTTTCTTGCCACCCAATTGTACCAGTTTAATTCAACCAATGGACCAAAATGCTATCAGGCTAACAAAAATGTATTATAAAAAGGGTCTTTTATGTGAAGTTGTGAATTATAAAGAGGAAGACTATTCACAATTTTTAAAAGGTTTTACCATTAATGATTGCTGCATTTTACTGAAGCTGTCTTGGCACAAGGTACGTAGAACCGCATTATCGTCATGCTGGTCTAAACTTTTTCCAGAAGAGTGGAACTCTGAAGAAAACTTACCGTTAGCTGTGCTACGCGAAGGACATATAAATGGTATACATTTTATAACGCAGACGTTCAACACGTCCTTACAAATAAATATTACTGAAGCTGAAGTTGAGGATTGGATTAACGAAATAGAAGAACTCGACGCAGTTGACCTATCATCGACGGATAGTGAAGAAGGCGTAGACAGCAATAACACGCCAACGGTCTCCCGAGTAAATAGCAGAGATGCTATACAGAGCTTTAATACTTGCATCAAATGGGCCGAAGAGAATGATGTCAGTACGGAGAATATTCTGGTGCTAAAAGATCTAAAAATCTCGGCAACAGAAAAATCGTTGACGAATGTTCGTCAATCAACCGTTACTGACTTTTTCAAGAAAGCATGTTAAGTGTTTATACTATTTATAGTATTATTTAAATACAATTAAATTGAATTGCATTTTTGTCACGAAGACCATTTAATTTTCATTAAAAAACACTTTTTTTTATACATAATCTGTTTTTCATTTAAATGTACTATGTATCTTAATTTGTTTTAAATAAATGGAAGACATTCCAATTAAAAAAATTATTGATTTTTTAGTCCTGTAATCCGAATTTTTCGATAATCCGAATCAGGGTCTGCAATCAATTATTCGGATTAGCGAGACTTCACTGTATATGAAATATTGGCAAGTCTCACTTTAGCTTGCATTTGCGTAGTAAAAATACTCCATGCCCCTTTTTTCCATACCCCCTTTTACCGCCCACAAATCAATAAAAATGCTATATTTAATACAGTTTTGGTCGTATTAGACTAAAATTTGGTAAATAAGTTTTTATGAATACTGTCGGCAACTATACTAAAACTGAGCGTGGTCTAACTATGTATATACGCCCACTTTTAGAAATCATTATTATTCCTGAGTTGTACATGTTTTGATAGTGAAACTTGATATGTAGATGCTATGGGCCCAAGCGGCAGTTACTATATATTTGAGCGAACATTAGACAAGGGGGAATTTGGCAACACAGGCCAAATTTATGATATGGACAAGGGGGTGTGTCTCCACCCATACAATCCAAATTTATGACACAGAGAAGCTATGGAAGTAAAAGACAAAGAACATAGAAGTAAGAATGAAGTTACTACTTGGTAATATCCTGCTACTGGGAAATGAAAAATGCCAAAAATTTACAATAGAGAACGCTGCTATAGACTCCAAAACTACTGAGCCGATTGAGCTCAAATTTGCGCAGTAACTATGGGGTCATTCATAAATTACGTTGCCAATTTAGTAGAGAGAGAGGTTTTAAAATGTACTACGATAAGTTACGAATGGGGAAAGGGGGGGTCTCAGATAAAGTAATGTGACCAAAAAAAAAAAAACTCGAAAAAAATTGAAATTAATACAACCCAACATTTCAAACCATTTTCATCCTTACATCTTCATGTTTGACCGTCTAAATTCACTGTTAACTATTGGCAAGTGTAGTAAGGGCATAATTGTTTTTTGCTTGCTTTTCGACAGTTATTTTTTCTATTTTCGAACATTTTTCAATCAATTAATTTTTTTATTTCATATACTACATTACTTTATGGGGGTGGGGAGTGTTTTTGAAATGCACTACGAAGAGTACCGCAGGGGGGTAAAAAAATTGAAAATCGGTCACGTAATTTATGAACGACTCCTATGTTTCGAGTACGAGATGGTTTGGAAATAATAACGCTGAAGGCATTGCAACATTTTCCGCTACTTATCTAGATAAGGTGCAGCAAAGCGCACCGGGAAAAAGCTAGTTTTGTTAATAAAAATAAGTTATCAATTTTATTTTTCTATTGTAAATAAAATTAAATTTGCCTAAGGACTGATTTTAAAATTAATAAAAATGGGAATATTTATGAGTAACAGATGTACCTCCCATACAAAATCATGTAAAAAATTAATATAGGTCCAAGGGAGGTACCCTAGGAACTGACCGATTTCAACCATTTCTAGAACACATGTATTGCTTTATTTTACTAACCTTTTTACCGAGTTTCGTAAGGATCGGCTAATTTTTGTACGTACCTCCCATACAAAATAATGTAAAAAATCAATATAAGTCCACGGGAGATACCCCTAGAAACCCACCGATTTCAATCATTTTTAGTACACTTCTATTTCTTTAACTGCCCAGCCTTTTGATCAAATTTTGTTAAGATCGCTCAATTTTTGTTTGTACCTCCCATACAAAATAATGTAAAAAATTCATATAGGTTCAAGGGAGGTACCCCTAGGAACAGACCAATTTCAACAATTTTTGCAGTTTTTCTTAATTAGCTTAAACTAATCCAGCACACAAAATTTTATTATCATAGGAGCACTCCTTCTATTTATGATCCCATTTTGTATGGATTCAATGCACTGTGCGACGGCTCATGGAATCCACCAGTTTGGCACAAATCGAGGGATCAATAGCATACCACTCATCCTGCCTTTTGTTTCCGTAATTCTTCTTTGTTTTTTGGTTTTATAAGGTCTGGTGACTGCCAATGCCATTGTAATAAATTAATGCTATTGTCCCGGAACCACTTTTTTGCCAGTTGCGAGGAGTGTTAAGGATTGTTATCTTGCATAACAACCCACTTTAACTAAATTTTTTCATCGAAAAATGGCAGAATTATGCTATTTAATATAATTACATAGTCTGTGGTTGGATTTAACCTTTGATCCAATATATTGGACCTACCCCCGACGAGGAAAAACAATCCCATAGCATTACGCTACCGCCACCATGTTTAATAGTTTTAACTGTGTGCTTCGGATTATGTGTAGTATTTTTTGGGCGTCTTACATGAGATATTCCATCTGATCCGAAAAAATCTACCATTATATTGTCTGGCCTCAACAAGTTTTTCCTATTTTCAATCCAAGTAGAGTAATTCTTTTGAATAACTTGCATTTAAATATTCACAAATGTTGTGTCGTATCATACACAAAACGTTCAGTTCCAATATTAGAAAATTACTCTTTAAATAATAACTTTTTAAATCGCAAAACTGAAGTAAAAGATTTAGGAGTATTCTTTGATTCAAATTTAAATTTTAAAAGCCACTTCGACTACATAATTTCAAAAGCAAATTCTATGCTAGGTTTTATTAAAAGAAACACTAAGAACTTCAAGGATCCTTTAACTATTAAATCACTTTTTGTCTCTCTTGTACGTTGTATATTGGAATATTGTTCGGTCATTTGGAACCCTTTCTATAATGAACATTCTGTCCGTATTGAAAGAATACAGAGAAATTGTACAAAATATGCACTTAATAAACTACATTGGCATGATGGACTTCCACCATACGAAGCAAGGCGTAAGTTGCTTGGTCTTCAGTCGTTGAAAGATCGAAGAATCTACTCTGATCTGATGTTCGCTTATAACATCTTACATAACAACATAAAATGTATTGAATTGTCCGCGTTTTTCATAATTTATAATGCACCAAGGAATTTGCGCAACAATCGTATGTTGGAAGAAATATTTCATAGAACTAATTACGCTAATAACGAACCTATAACTCGCTGCATTAAGCTGTGTAACACTTATTGTTTATTACTAAATTTTAACTGTTCACAGGCCAAATTCCGTTTAAATTTATTTACGATTTTTAATTAATTAAGAAAATTAACTTGTACTTTTATAAACTAATTGTTGTAATTTATTGATATTGTTATGCATAGTCTGTAAGATTTTTTCTGTAGACCAAACAAATAAATAAATAAATAAATAAATACATTTGTTTTCTTTGAACACTTCAATACCTCTGCAATTTCACACTTTATTTTATTTTCAATTCTTAATTTTCGGATGAATTGGCGCTCAACATCTGCACTTCCCATTCTGCATAAAACTTGTGCGATAGGTAGAATATCACAAAAAATTATCAATTCGATGGCTTCATTCCAGAGTATGCTAAGTCTAGAAAGTGAATTTTGCAGGAGACGCGTTCAAAGTTTATTTGGAATTTCTTAAAAGCCGTATAAGATAGAAACTAATTTTTTTCGGGCTTAAAATCATATTTATTGCAAAATTTTTTTACTGTGTTTGACTTTAAATTTTTTTTATATCAATCCGAATTAAAAAAACCAATCTCCTTGAAAACATGCTAAGTTGACTTAGCATACTCTGGAATGAAGCCATCGAATTGTATTTAACACTTTCTAAACGGTATTTGTATAGGTACAATTGTTTAATACTTGTATATTCAATATTATTAACATAAGTAGATTGCGTTTCTATTTATTATTTTTTCAAAACGAAATCGAGTTTAACGAAGATATTTTTACCGAACAAAATAGAGTACTGATATCAAACTTTTGTGTATAGTGGGTTACATTCATATAGTTTGCTTTTAAACTTATTATTTTTAAAAATGTTAAAGTGCTTGCCGTTTATATTATTTTTATCCTACACTATATGTTATATACCTATATCTTTTACTTTTTTATTATTGAAAATTAATTATCATTTGACTTATTATAGTTCATAATTATCTAAAAAAAAAATCAACTTTCTTTTTTTTTCTAAAGTGTATACCACCTTAAGTTCTTTTGGGACAAACCTGCTCGTTTGAAGTCGAGTTATCGACTGAGAGCTTAACGTATTCATGTGTTTATATTTGCGTGAAAATTTGAAAAGAGCTTTGCTTGCGTGCTATGTACTAGCTGCCCATCTATGGGTTGGACTTAAAATTATATTTGAATTTGTAGATTTATTAAGTACTAGATATACCCGGCGCGCGTAAATAAGTAAATTCAAAACTTTTATTAGTCCCTTAGTCTGACACCACGCTCATGTTCCACTGCCCGTTACAGTTTCCCAGAAGCAGAACATCACTCCCAGGTGACAATTCCATTATGAGTTTCAATGTCCTGTGATTTAAGCTTCCATAGCAATTCTGTATAGAGAATCGGGCCACACCCCCATTTCCAATGCACAAACCAGATTTCCAGTAGAAAGACTTTGGCAATTAGTAACTCTATACTGAGTTCAGGCCCGTAGCCAGGATTTACCTAAGGGGGGGGTTTGGATTAAAAAAAATATCGTTTTTTAATATAGAAAATCGATAAATCGATATAATTTGATATCGATAAATGGAAAGGTATTTTTTATATAATTACCAGAAAGATGGGAAAAATCAGTGGCTAGAAATGGACAACACTTTGAAAAATGAATTTACAACAAATTTTTCACAATAAAGCGACAAACTTGAAAAAAAACACTTTAAAACATTTTTGTACACCAAATACATAAAACAAAAATTAATTTACTTTAGTTTTGTTTATTTTATATATTTATACTAGAGGACCCGGCAAGCTTCGTCCCGCCCTAAATTCGAGCAATCACGATTCCACCCGAAATTAATTTTTTATCGAACATTCATGATCGAGTACAAATGGTGCCAATCGAATTTCAATTATTGATTGAATGAAACACTCCAATATCCCATACTAACACGGAATGTAATAGGCTGCTATTATTCGAATTCAAAAGATTGTGCTGTCATATCATTTTATTGCGAACTCTATTAGAAAATTTTTTTAGTACGTTTCAATTTGAATAAAAATAGTCAGCTCAACTGTTAGTTTTGAAGCCATGCGGTGGTCCAAGGATCGATCCTCACAATGGGCAAACAAATAATTTTTTTAAAGTTTTTTTTTATTTATTGAAATGACAGCTTTTGTGATTTTTGGAGTACAAAATGAATACGTTGGAGCTTTCTTCAAATATGATTTATTAAGTGCTTAAATTGAATTTATCAACGAGAAGAAATTGGATGAAATATATTAAAAAAAAAACGGAGTTATTTTCATCGAAAGTAAGAAATACGAATTTCTGATAGTTTTTTGTTATTCTAAGGAAACGAAGTTATTAGAAAAAGACGCTGTACTAAACTTTTGTGCAATTTTGAAGATATGTGAATGTTTTTTGACAGAATTTTCTTTTAATTATTTAGACGCACAGTTTCGCTAAAAAAGTACGCTAGTAGGATAATTTACGTTTCTTGTAAAGGGGCAGAAGAAGGGGCTTTGTAAAAACCAAGTATGCCATTACCTTATCTAGGATTCAAGTAATGTGTGTGCCAAATTTGAGTTAAATCCGTCCAACCGTTAAGATTTGTTGGCTATTTAAAGTTGTATGATGTGGCAATTCCCATACAAAATTACCAATTTTGATTTTTCCGTTGTTCCTTGAAGTTTTTGTAATTTTCTTTCTTTCTAAACCACATCTATATTAAGGCAAACAATACAAAAAAGGAATAATTAAAATCGGCCCAGCCATTTCTGAGCCTTAGCAAGACCACCGCACACGCATTTGATTTTTATATATATAGATAAAGTCTTTTTATTTTTTTGTTAATTCTAATAACACAGAGTCCGCTGTGACACTGTAATCTATGCTTAAGGATGCACACCCAATTAACATAAGAAAGTGTGTTCTACCATTTCAAAACTGTCGTTTTTTGAGCTCAATGTGTTTCGGCAATATATATCGTTGCACTGTCATTTTGGAATACAGAAAGACGCTTAAAAAAATAATGTTTTCAAGACAAACTTCTAAAATTACGATAATTAAGCATCTTATATCATTATTTTAATAATTTACTTGCAAACTTATATCGGTTCAAAATTCTATATAAAAATAACCACGATTAGAATAACGACATTTTCTTGTATTTCCTGACTTTTGTAAAGGCCACAATGAAAAGGTTAGAAAATTTTATTTAAAAAGTTTTTATTATCATTCGGTAAAATCACTTGGTAGGTTGTGATCCAATTTGGAGCAAACCAACCAATGCCAACGGTTCAACCAAGAATTCTTAAATCGGAGTTTGCGAGAACCGCTGGCAGGAAAATTAAAATTTGGTGGAGGCACATAAATGCTTTGCAAAATTTCAAGGCGGTTCGAGTCGTAAATATTGCTCATCAACTTGGAAATATCGTTATTTGGACATTGATATACTCTCGAAGTCGGAGGCAGTTCCGATGAATCAAATGATATTTCTGGAACAATTTCTACAATCATACACACAAACTTAGAGCTATAAACATTAAAAGTAAAATATTAATACGGCAACTTGTACTACCGCTTTCCACATAGCTGTCAACATTGAAGCTTTCTTCAACTGCAGGTAACAAAGGAAGTTCTGAAGACTTTTCAGATTCCAAAGTTTCTTGAACGTTTTCTGCAATAAGGATGAAATATAATATTATTCGGATTTTGTCGACTCCGCATCAAGCAAAAAGTTAATCCATTAATATTCAATCAATGCAAATACGCTAAAAAAAAAAACACAGCTTTTAAACATTCAGAAATATTCGGCAACTTTTTAACACATTTCCGCATTGATAAAGAAAAAAAAATCATTTAAATCAAGCACTTACTTTCCAACGTTCTAGCCTTTTTTACTTCTGGTTTCTGCAGCCAATTAATTAGAATCATTTTTGTAGTTTTGGCACAGTAAAATTAACAATAGAAACTCTTAAACTTATCTAACGAATCTCAATCAAAATTTCACCACTTTCACGTAACACCTGTTAACGCAGTAAATTCTTAGACAAAGTTCAATTGAATGTATCGAACTTTTTTCGATACTTAAGCATGTTGATGTTTTCGCTGTTGCTGTTTACACTTGCAGTTTGCATTGTGAGAGAAAAAAGACGCACGTGCAGCAAGTATTCGCAAATTGACAAAGTTATATTAATGCTAATATATTATTTTTTTATACTTTTTGGACCATAAGGGGGGGGTTTTAACCCTAAAAACCCCCCCCTTGTCTACGGGCCTGACTGAGTTTTATTGTCATGCGACGTTTAGTTCCAAAACTATTCAATATCAAAAATTTGACTTGTGTGGTCGAAGCCATTACCCCTTTTCCTATGCCCGTCCCAGATCTCTTGTTTATTTATAAAAAAACTTATTGAATCACACAATGTCAATTCTATTAAGTAAAAAGTCAGCCGTTTGTTCCTTTTGTTCATTTATAAATTACAGGAAAACCACCCTCAAAACATGTGTAGAAATGTTGCATGCAGCGAAACAAATAAACATACGTACATACATACATACATACATATATCAAGTCGGATCGAATCTTATTCTCATCAAAAAAATCCTCAACATGCTAAAGGTGGTCAGTGAATCCCCTTTTAACAAAACTGTGTTAGATTAATTCTCCACATCAAAACTACTTTGAACATGTTAGAATGTACTTCGATCCAATTAGCTTTAAGCGCAGCAAAGTATGTATGTATATGTATTTGTTTGTTTGTTTTGTTGTTTTGTGCTTGCTGAGAACAAAAAGAGTATAGTAGAGAGCAACATGCAGTTTATTGAGGCTCTCGCAGCACAAACGCATGAAAAGCTAACGATCAAGCAATGCATGGCATTGTGAATGATTTTTTAAAAAACTTAACACTTTAATTAAAGACACTTATTATTGAAATTTCGTAAAGAAAATAACCAATGAACCTTTTGTAGCATAAATGTGATATTTTAAAACTTATTTAAAAAAAATTGGACCAGTACTTTTGGAGTTTTGCGGACACAAAAAATTTTCACTTTCATTTTATATAATAGTATAGAAGTATAGATATAGATATAGAAGTATAGATATAGATAGATATAGATATAGAAGTATAGATATAGATAGATAGTATAGATATAGATATAGATTAGTATTTTTCTAATCGTATTTAAATCGTGCTAGCGGGAGAAATTCCTCCTTCGTTAACGAATCGTCAAATCCGAAAAAAGTAATTCGTTAATGAGTCGACAAAACGATAAAAAACAATTCGTTAACGATTCTCCAAACATAAAATAAAAGCAATTCGATAACGAATCACCGAAACGAATCTTATCTTATCTTAATAACAGAAATTTTGAATAAAAATTATATTGTAGACATGGTATGAAACAGAGCTTTCAAATGATTTAAGTTTCATTCGAATGTGTTGTCTTTAAAAGGGGTAAAAAGGGATAACAATCACAAAAGTTTTTGTTAATTAAATAAGAAAGATAAATACCGGAAATAATTGGGGACATAATAAATCGTTCATGAATCGTTTAATATAACTTAAGTAACTCGGTAACAAATAAATACAAGTAATGATAAAAGCTAAAAATAAAAGCAATGATCCGTAAATGAATTACTTCAAATGAGAGCAGCGAATTGCTACACTAAGGGAAATAACGCACACTGTTCCTGCAGTTTATTTCTTGCAGTTGTAGGTTTCTTATAGTTCTCGTTTAGTTTTTGTTGCAAGGGCAATATAGCCTGGATGTTTGGCCAAGATGATTTGTGAGGGCGATGGGTGATCGCTTGATGAAATGATGTAGGGTGGAGTGACAACTCGATATTTTCTGACGGATGTCTTGCACCGGTTGTCATTTACCTGCATATTTTTATTTTCTTTAAAACTTTTTCCTTCTCTTATTTATACTATTTTTAACATTTGGTGCCATAATATTACAACAACGGTCAAAAATAGTATAAATTAGAGAAAGAAAAAAGTAAAAAAGAAAATAAAATACACAAGCAAATGACATTTGACGGACACAGCTCGTGGGAAATATTTAAATATATTGTTTTTTAATTTCAATATTTTTATATAAATTTTCTTTAAATGCGATAGTATATTTTCAAATAGTAACAGCCGTATTCATAAAGATATCTTAAAATAGCTTTAAAACGTTCAATAGTTAAAAGCTTTTTAAGGGAAGGCTTCCCTCATTATGGACAAAAATAAGGCAGTTTGTATTTTTGTTGTAGGACAATGAAAAGGCGTACGAACTTTTGGTTTTGATGATTATATTAGTTTATTATCAGAGAATTTAAAAAAGTGAAAAAGTTGAAAAAATTCAAAATGGCGGCTACAAAATGCACATATCCGTGGGCCCCTGCGCGCGAAACATGGTGTCCTAACTAAAATTCTGCCACTTCTTGTCGTGGACTGAAATCAAAAATTGTTGTTATTACTTGTTATATCCATGTAAAATTCATTGAATTATTAACATTAGAACTAAAAGTTCAAATTTTGCTTGTTTTTTTCCATTTCAACAACGTTAAAAAAATATAAATAAATAATTTTTATACATGATGTTAGTTCAGGGCGTACAAAAAAGCATGCACTTCCAAACAGTTCTTAGATAAAGAGAATCGGATCAATAGATCAGGCCTGAGAGTTTTAGTTAGATCGGAAAACGTGGTTTCGAGATAAGCGCGTTTGAAGTTTTTTTAAAAGTTTAGTTTGGACGTAGCACGCGTGAGATAGGTGTCTTCAAGACGTTGCCATTCGAAAAATATTCGTCGGATCGAAAAATCTATTTACACACATATTCTACACATATGTGGCTTTCATTTTTTGCAAAAAAGAAAATCGATTTTTTAGTCCAGAATGAGGGAACCCTTCCCTTAATGTTAAAAAGTCTTTTAACATTTTGTTATTCATAAAAATGTTGTAGCTGCATTGTAGTTGAAAAAGGAACACTTTCGATTTAAAGTGGGAAGAGTGTCAGTAATGGTTTGTGTATTTGATAAATTCAATGACTTTTCATTTATTTGTCACAATTTCGTCAACATTTTAATGTTTAAACATCAATATTTTTTCGAAGCTACCCTCTGCACTGAAAAAATTGCCATTTTATTATCTTTTTTTGTAAATATTTTTAAATGTTTTGACAAATTTTATTTTTTAATTTCTTTTTGTTTTGAATTTTTTTGACATATTTCCCAAATTTCTGAAATATTTTTAATTATTTTTGACAATATTTGTGCTAAAATGAGAGCAAATAATTTTAAAAATGCTTTATGAGGGGCATAATTGAATAAATAAGGTTGTCGCATGGGTGAGAGCGAGTTGCCATAAATGTCAAATCGAAGTTGACAGCTTATACAAAATCTGAAAGGGGAAATTATTAACATGCAAAGCCGATGAAGTTGTTGTATCTTTTCATTGATTTTGACAATTATGGGTACTGAGAAGAGAGTACGATCAGCCACGAGACAACCTTATTTTTTAACCATGATGAGGGATTTATTGAACGCTTCAGCCATTTTTAAAAATCCTCTTATTTATAAACAAACATTGTCAATAATTTTTTTGTCATTTTCTTTGTTTTTGATATATTTTGAAACAACTTGATATATTTTTGACATAATTTGTGTTTAGATGAAAACGAAATAAAATTTAAAAATGCTTTATCGGGGCTTTATTGAAGGTTTCATCCATTTTTAAAATTCTCTCATTTATAAAGCATTTAAAAGAGACTTTTAACGTTATTGAATGTTTATGAACAATGTTTAAAAATTTTTTTCGATTTTTTCCTTATGAAGGCTTTATTAGAGGTTCATAATTTTTTATGAATACAGCCGTAAATATTTGAAAGATTTTTAAAAAATTCGTGCATAATTTTAATAACTTTTATTAATTCTGTTTAAATATTTTAATATTTTATTTATTTTATAAAAAGCATTTAAATAAATTTTAAAAATATTTACGTAGTCGATTTAAGCAAATGCGTTATTGGTGCAAAAAATACTCACTTTTTGGATAAATTAAAAAAGTTTTTGGATAAATTTAATATTTTTTCTCTTAGTGTAACGAATTTCCAAAATTTAAGAAATTATTCGTTAACAAGACAAAAAAAATGTTGAGAGGCGATTCGAATGCGAATCTTTGAAACTGAACAAGAAATTTAATCGGGAAAAAATTGTTTATTTCCTTTAATTGGGAAACAAAAAAAAAAAAAAACAATCGGTGCTTTCTTCAAGCCAACCTCTGATACAGTCGGAACGAAACTATTCGAAAACTATTAAAAAAACGATTCATAAGTGATTCGTTAACGAGTCTCCACTGACCACAATGTTTAATGGGTTGTTATACTTATAAATAAGATAGATAAAAAAAAGTAATAATCTCCTAATAAAAGTAATAATCTCCATAAGCTCCTGCATAAGAAACGTTTAATCTAAATGATAAAGTAACTTACCGATACGGTGCTCAAGCGAGACGTAACACTTTGAAGATCTGATATAGAGCCAGCATAGTCACCGCTTTCGCGATCATGTGATCTGAAATAAAATTAAAAAATTCATTTAACTGTAAATACTGAAAACTTTAAAGCAAGAGTACTATTTTTTTATATGAAGAACAAAAACTTATTTCATATTTACAAAGCAAAAGAAAATAAAAAAATCAGTTAGTTGATGCTTGACCGCACTAGCAAATCCTATAACACAAGACTTATAGTGGAAGAAGTTCAACCAAGAAAAGCCAAGAATAACAAATCAAAAGGTTAAACAACTCATTGCCTTTTTTAATAGCTGTCAAGTTTGCCGGTCAGTGGAGGCATCTGTGTGTTTGTATGTGCATTCGTTTATATTTCATCGTCCATCACACTTCAGTGCAGTGTCAGTTGAGTGACCGTTGATAGAGGTAAAAGAAAGGATTAAAATAGAATCCAAAGCAGCACTAAGCGAAGAAAACGATGAAAAGGATGACTTGGAGAAAAAAAAGAACCATTTTCTTATCTTGACTTAGCAGCAAGCCAAGCAAATAACATTATTTGCAACAATAAAACTCATCATCGAATAAAATACTGAACATCATATTGATACCCTAAACCCGTTTGGCACACATACACATGCACTTACACATACACTCCCTCGCACGAAAACCAACCAACCAGCTCACACAAACATTTAGCTTAAATAAAACTAATGAAAATTTCTATCGGTGTGGGAATGCTTCATAATGCCATCGAATTTTTCCTATAAGCCATTCATTCACGTGAATGAAACTACCAACCAACACATACTCAATCAAAATTGGCCCGTTTCCTTATTTCCACACGTACGCATTCTGACGGACAATGTATTAAAAATGCGAAACTACAGTAGAGTCGGCTATAATGGATGAATGGATGGATGGATGGATGAATGAAGGAATGAATGGTTGGAACGTAGCAATAAAAAATACTTTGAAACTTTTTTATGCGCTGCTCCGTGATAGATCAAGGTGATGCCTGCTCAAAATATTATTGGTAAAGACAATACGAATATGTATCTACAATGAACGTATATATCACTAGACTGCAATGGAATGATGTATATCGATGATTCCATATCAATTCGACTATTTTTGAGCAAAATGTGACCTTTGTGATTCAGATTATTTTTAAACTTTGTAGATTAGTAGTGCTCGTGAAAAAAGCTTATGCTGTATTTTTTTTATTTGTTTTATAAATTTTTGAAAACAATTTATTTTTTAAGTTATACACTGCGAAAAATTTCAAAATATCTAAAAAAATACAAATAGTGCATGTATTCAAACAGTTGAAACTTCGAAACCGTTAGACGTACAGAAAAAAATCAGAGATATATCTTGAAGACCTTGAATAGGTCTTTTTGTGGTGTACTTTTTTGACTGTTTTTATGAAATGTGCATAGAATTGCCCAGAGCTTAAAGACAAATTTAATAAATAAATGCTTGTGTAAATATATAAATTTGTACTCATATTTTCATTTATAGAAATTAACCCAGAAACACATCTGAAGTTTTGACTTACTTATTTCTGGCATTTAAATTAAATTTTAAGCTTTGGTGTATTGAGAGATTAGTGAAGTCCGTGGCGTAGTTGGTTAAAGTGAGTGGCCTCTTTGTCAACGAACCTGGAGACCCGGGTTCGAAACTCAGCAGCGACAGAAAATAATTTGAATTAAAATGATTTTTCTTTACGGCCGCTACCTCTCTGCAGACAATGGCAAACCTCAGAGAGTAATCAAAATGCCATGTAAATCTTCTTGAGAACAAGAACATTCCGCTCATCGCCGTTCGGAGCCGGCGTTAAGCCTGTAGCTCCGGTTCTAGGTCAATTGTGTAACAACTTAATAACACGCACAACACCATTGATCATAAGAAGCTAGATCAAAGTCCTTTCAAGGGCTGAAATGACATGTGAAATGACCAGTTATTTATTTTTTTTTTTTATGCAACGGACAACATCCAGTTTGTTAACAGCACTGAAATTAAATTACGGCAACTCAACAGGAACTATGTTATTGATATAGTCTGTATTTTTGTTTTTTCACTGAGCTCGCGAATTAGTTATTCAGCAGATTTGCATCAGTACGGCAGACCTCTAAGTCTTTATTGCAAATACCAATACTTTTGAGATTCTTCCATAGCTGCTGAGAGGGTAAATTTGGGCTTAGTTTAGACATGTGGAATTGTTTTTTGGAGAGTCTAACGGCCAAGGTAGCTTCATTCCTTGCCTGCCTAAATATTTCCGAGTTCACCTCAGTTGGATATCGTATCCATCTGTTCTTAGGTTCTTTAGGTTCTTTATAGGCGTTTTTTAATCATGAATTTGACATTCGTGGTAAACCAGGGACAGGTTGTATTGGTGATATGGCACGTACACAGAGGAACATTGGTTTCAAATAGATTTCAATTTGTCATCAACCAAGTAAAAGAACCAAAAATCTGTCCAGTTTATTTCAGATAAATCCCTATACAATTTGTCAAAATCAAAAGATTTAGAGTTGCGATACGTGAAAGACGATTCAGAGGCAGAAGGTGTTAATATCAACAGTTAATATCAGGTCTGAAACAAATGAAATCTGGTCAAAAAGAAGCACAGACGATATATATCTATATCTTTTTTAATGAGAGTAAAACAATTCTGAAACATAGGAGTGACATATAAAGGGTGGTTAAGTTTTAAGCGCCGATGTTGAATGTGAACCACACCTAAACGTCAAGTTTTTTCTGCATTTCATTTGACATTTCTCACTTTCAGACTAACTCAATTTGAACCATGGAAAGATACACAATCGAACAACGCGTTAAAGTTATTCAGGCTCATTATGAAAATGGGCTCTGAAATCAAAATGCATATCGAAGAAAATCATCTTCAGTGATGAGGCACATTTTCACCTCAGTGGATTCGTCAATAAGCAGAATTGCCGCATTTGGGCGAATGATAATCCAAGAGTGATTGTCGAAAAACCAATGCACCGACAAAGAGTGACTGTTTGGTGCGGTTTTTGGGCTGGCGGCATCATCGGGCCGTATTTTTTCCAAAATGAGGCCGGTCGGGCAGTTACTGTGAATGGTGTTCGCTATCGTGAGATGATAACGAACTTTTTATGGCCCGAATATGGATGTGTTTTATGGATCCCCGAGATATGGATGTGTTTTATTCAAAATCAACATCGACCCTTAAAATTTAACCACCCTTTATATATAAAGGGTCCGCCATCTAACGTTTTTTTTTTCAACTAGTGCTTATTTCGTGAATGGTAACACTTAGCACATGTCCAAGATAACTAATTTGACAGATAATTAGTTTTATCCTTCCGCTGAACGAATATGGTTGTGTATACGCGTGAACAGCGCTGGAAAATATTGCGACATTACTTTGAAAATCATGGTAATGTTGCAGAATGTGTGCGAAAATTGCGTACGGATTTTGGAAGAACAGGAGCACCGTCAGCTCCGTATGTTCGTTATCTTGTGAAAAAAGTGAAAGAAACTGGCATCCTTATCGATAAACCAAAGCGTGAAAAGCCAAAAACAGTGCGTACACCAGAGAATATTGCTGCTGTGGCAGAAAGTGTGCGTGAAGCGGCATCAACATCAATTCACCGTCGTTCTCAACAATTGAACATTTCGGAGACATCATTGAAACGAATTTTGCATAAAGACCTTGGTATGACGCCATACAAAGTCCAATTGGTTCAGGAGTTGAAGCCAACTGACCATCCAATGCGTTTTCGCTTCGCTGAGTGGGCCTGCGATCGACTTACAGAAGATGCCGATTTGGCCAAAAAAATCATCTTTTCAGATGAAGCTCATTTTGATCTTGGCGGGTATGTAAACAAGCAAAATTGTCGCATTTGGGGCACAGAAAACCCGCACGCATACATTGAAAAGCCGATGCACCCAAAACGAGTCACTGTTTGGTGCGGATTTTGGTCCAGAGGCATAATTGTGCCATTTTTCTTCGAAAATGAGCAAGGAGTGGCCGTTACAGTCAATGGCCATCGTCATCGGGCCATGTTGAACGAATTTTTGTTCACATAAACTGAAGAGGAGGATATTGGCAACATTTGGTTTCAACAGGACGGCGCTACGTGCCACACAGCCGAAGCTACACTCGATGTTTTGCGTCGTGTTTTTGAAGATCGCATTATCAGCCGCAGAGTTGATGTCGTTTTGCCACCTCGGAGCTGCGATTTGACACCGTTGGACTATTATTTGTGGGGTGCCCTCAAAGATTAGTGTTACGCCTACAAGCCAGAGACAATTGACGCTTTAAAGGACAATATTCGTGAAGCCATTGGTGAAATACAGCTGCACACAATCGATAATGTGCTTAAAAATTGGACCGATCGTGTAGGCTACTGCATGGCTAGCCGAGGCAGCCATTTGAATGAAATTATTTTCCATTATTAACCGGAAGGATTGTACATTCAAATAAAAAAAGTAAAAGAAATAAAAAAAGAAATTTGAGAAAATATTCAGTAGTTTTTTTTTATAGCATTTTCAAAAAAAAAAAAAGTTATTTGGCGGACCCTTTATATTATGTGGATGGGTTATATAAATATGAAACGCACCTTATTATCTTTTATTTTTCAAGAAAAAATGTTAAAAACACATATTAATTTTGAAAATTTTAGAGCAGAAAAGCTCTTTTTGAGAAGTTTTCATGAAGAGGGTTAAGTTAAGGTTCTACGCCATCTATGCATCCAACAGAGCAATTATAATAAAAGTCTTTCATACATCTAGATAGCTGCTCGGCTGTAAACGCTTCCAATTTGATAGTAAACAATAAAAAATTTCACACACAAATTTCCAATTTTATCAACCACATGAAATTGCCAAATTTTTTATTACAAATGTCAGGAGAATAATTTTGTTCCTTTATTGAAGTGAATGCGTGCTTATGTGTGTGTGTGTGTGTGTGTAGTGGCTATTTCCGTTCCTATATAAATGTTGGTTTTCAACAAAATTGTGCTTATCGCTTCGCATAAAATTCACAAACAAATAGAAGAGCAACAACAACAACAATAATACCAACTACACATACATAGCAGCTAGTTCTGGATGAAAGGATGCAATAAATGCTATAGTTGTTGTTTTTGTTGTTGTTCGCATTTTTTGCGAAACATTTGGTTATCCTCAAAAAAGTGAAAATCGATATTGTAGAGAACACAAACATTTTATGGCTCATTTTGTTCAAGTTGTTGTAAGTGTTGCCAAAAGATATTGTATGGTATAGACCAATATGTATGCCATTTGTGTGTTTTAGCTACAACTACATATCAACATACATACACAACACTACCACAACAAATGCAAACATCAAATATTTTCCATAAAAACTTCAACTTTTCTAAATGTTTGAGGATACGTAGAACGTTTATAAATAGATATGCGTTTGTGTGTTCGCACATGTGTATGTGTGTGTGTGATTGCATGTATGTGTAAAGCCTGGTTGAGTGTTTGTTTCCTTTTTGTTGTTTACTAGCCAACACGCAAAATAAACTTGATTATCCCTTTTAGCAAAAGGATTGAATTCTCTCAACACAATTGAACCCTTGATCTGTTACATAAACACATAATATTTTCTTCAGGTAAATTTGGCCTACAACTTGAGGCACTTCATGTTCTTAAGCTTATTCTTATGTCAAGCCGCAAGCAAATAAATTGTCTGTACTTAGAATTTGTAATAAACTCGTACCAAAATAAAACAGTTTCAACAAAATTAATTTAAGTCCTGGCAAATTTATAACCTGCTTAATGCTACGAGCCATGCATAAAAAAATCCTTTTTATGGGATTTATTAAAATACAATTTTCTGTTACTTGATAGTTTTTAACATGTTTAGTTTATAATTTACCTGGCATGTGTGAGTGGAATTATTGTTGGTGGATTGGGTGGCTGCTGCGGCACTATGAGACCGCGTCGAGGAGGTCCTCTCTGTGGTAGCGAGATGTCACCAGCGGAACGAAGTGAAATAACACCCGTACTCTCGCGGTTTGATGTGAAGCGTACTCGTCCACCCTGAAACAAAAGAAGAACAAATTTTAATGAGCTTTTCAACCATACTATTCCTAAGTAGATTAAGAAACTAGATAATAAGAAGAAATATCGATTTTTTACCACTTTTAATCGTAATCGTATGGCATCAAATAAAATTTCGGTAAGGTTGTGCAAGTTTCAGTTGAACTTCCAAGAAGTTATTGCGAGGAACCCTTCATTGTAAGCACTTGCGCGAAGTCTATTCGAAGATCGTCTGGAGCAGTTAAGAACTTCACTCTCGAATGAAACAGCTTGGCACTCACAAGTAATATAAAAGCTACTTGGAAGCTGCCTAAGCTTCGAAAAGCTGCTTCGTTAAAATCTAAACGTATGCCTAAGTACCCTATCTAGGATTAGCTCTCAAGTGGGCAGCCGTACTCTCACATTTTTTGCTAAAATGAGGACTTTATTGTGAAAAATTTGTGCAATGTATTTTTTTCAAATTATCCACCGCTAGTCACTTCTTCTACACATCATTCTTGTAATTTACGGATTCTGTATCTAAAAAAAAGACACGTCCTTTGGGGCTATTTACGATTTTTTCATTATATATATTTTTTGGCTTCTTCATAAGAACGAAAGTGCTGCTCATCCAGGCCATGAGCCATCGATCGAAATAAGTAGTTGTGCGAAGGCTCAAGATCCAGTCCATGCGGCGGGAGGGGAAGGATATCCCATTCCAGCGTTTCCAAGTATGTATTGACTAGCCTTGCAATATGTGGTCTAGCATTGTCATGGTGAAGAATCACTTTGTCATGTCTTTGTTGGAATTGCCGCCGTTTTTTCTTCAATGCTCGGCTCAAGAGCATCAATTATAGTTAGTAGCAATAATAACCTGTGTTTGTTTTAGGTTGGAGCAACTCACAAAAAATAACACCTAGCTGATACCACCAAATACAGAGCATGAGTTTGGAACCCTGGATATTCGGCGTTGCCGTCGATATTGAGGCATGGCCGGGGTAATCATATGATTTGTCACGCTTTGGATTATCGTAATGGATCCACTTTTTATCGCCATTGACAATACGATGCCAAAATACTTTCCGATTTAGCCGTTGGAGCAGCTGTTTACATGCGAAAAAATGTCTTTCGACGTCTATCGGCTTCAAATCGTACGGCACTCAATTTCCTTGCTTTTAAATTATTCCCAATGTTTTCAGACGCCTGTAAATGGTTGCCTGTTAAACTCCTAATGAATTTGCAAGTTCTTGTTACATTTGATCCGTGTCTTCTTTGAGCAATACTTCCTGGTCTGGACGTTCTTTGTCATCGATCACTTTTGAAACGAGCAAACCACTCCTGACACGTTCTAATTGACCGAACATATTTAGGATATGTTTTGAGAAGCAAACGTTGAACTTCGGATGTACTTTTCTGTAAATTAAACCCATAAAATTCAACTTCTCGCAAATGC
This sequence comes from Pherbina coryleti, assembly GCA_943735915.1. Classification (NCBI taxonomy): domain Eukaryota; kingdom Metazoa; phylum Arthropoda; class Insecta; order Diptera; family Sciomyzidae; genus Pherbina; species Pherbina coryleti. The sequence goes on from OX030949.1 coordinate 31,238,508, forward strand.
TATTTTGTTGGCAAGTAATTCGACATTTTCAACGAGATGAAAAAACTTGTGTGTATGACCAAATATTAAGTTTTACAGATCGAATTTAATGTATTTTTAGGCACTCTTTATGATGAAATAGATGTTACTGACAAAAAAATGACAGGTGTAGTAGATATGAAGTGTGTTGCGAAATACGCGGTTTTAAATGCATACTACAATAATATTTCCGAAGCACCCTTACAAGATCCGCTCTCACATGAGCAACCCTGCTGTCATAATGTATGAAGAGCTGGAATTCATTCAATTGAAAAAACTTTCTGTGTCAGATGGAAATTGAACCAAGGTCCTTTGGCGTATGGGTCACGCACTCTACCCACTACCCCACGACACCATCTTTGATTTTTGATCACCAGATGAAAGATGTACCCAAAAAAAAAAAAAATTAAAAAATATATTTTGCCATTGTCTCTAGGTGACTATACTATTCATAGGAGTATATGCTCAAATATGTTTTTCGGAATAGACTTTTAAGTCATGTTCCGAACAAGTTCCAGAGAAAGGAGCTTAAATTTGTAAGCAAGTTTGGAAAGGTGTGTTTGGTGTGCCTAATTTTTGGCCTAGTCCAAATCCGAATTCATGTCATAGTCCTTTTCCGGTTTCATAGTCCGGTTTCATTGTGTTATTTTGTTGTTTGTGAGCAGTGTTGGTTGCTACGAAAAAAACTGTTGAAATCATAACTATCTGGATTTTATTATTGTTGTTGTTGTTGGTGTTGGTGTTGGTGTTGGTGTTGGTGTTGGTGTTGGTGTTGGTGCATTAACTTTGCCTTAGCTGCATGGAATTAATCCAGCAAAAATGGTACATATGCGTCACATTAGGCGGTTCTCTGAGGGGCATTATGACTAAGTCAATTTTTTTTTTATTTTTATCATATGCCCGAAGACCTCACCTTCATTTTCGTTTCTTAAAATGTACCGTTACGCTAGTAGTCATAGAGTTAAAATTCCATGCATCGTTTTTTCATGGTTGTAACATTTTTACTGCATTATGTGGTTGCCACCCTGAAATAATGACGATAAGAATTTTTTTTGTATTTTAGTTGTCAGACATAATAACACATCAATGCTGTCGTAAACAAAATTTACCTTTGCATGTCTCCTGAGTAATTCTATGCAACGATATTACATTTCTGTTACATAAGCTGCTATCTTCAAGAACTGACGACGTCAGAATTTTTATACCCCCCACGTTTAAAAAACGTAAACGGGTTATATTAATTTTGTCACTCCGTTTGTAATGCCCATAAGTAGGCGTGACAGGTATAGAAAAGTATACATATATTTTTGATCAGCATCAGCACCCGAGTCGATTTAGCAATATCCGTCTGTGTGTCTGTGATCACGATTACAGCCATAATTCTCAAGCTATGCTCACGAAATTCGATATTTAAGTTTGTATTATTTTAATTTTTTTTTTTTATAATGAAGTCAAAGAATTCAATTTCAATTCAATGCAACACCGATGAATTTTGAAAAAATGGCTTTTTCAACTTTTTTTGGAAATTTGCGCGGTAAAACGTAACTTCGCCACGTCAAAAACCAAACCAATTAATTAGTTACTTAAATGTCCGGAAGATTATATACGAGTAATTCTTGTTAGTAATACAGTTTTATTTTATCACTTTTCTAATTTTTTGGCCATAAAAATCTCTTCCAAAATTCCGGAATTGAAGCACTTGGTAGGTACGTTTTGGAAATCAACTATCACATAATAAAATTGGTTAAAAAAAGGTACGAATCTTGTCTTTAGGACATGATTTAAAATTTAATGCAAAATAATCGACATCCTGTTCAATACAGGACATCTGGCAATACTAATGCCAAGCCGGTGAGAAGCCTGGAATCTCTTGAAATAACAGACCTCAACTTCCGAAACTTCACATACTCTAAGTGAGATGGCAAAGCAGTTCAGCATCAAACTGTGTTGGATTCTTGGACATTGAGGCTTTTAAAGAAAATGCAAGGCAGATGAGCTCGCTCGCATGTGTACGATCAAACAATTGTTGGCAAATAAGGAAATTACGACATGTAAGGAATTCCATACAAGCTTCTTAATACAGTATTCTTTAAAAGATAAAACACCCTTAAGCAAACCACGCTGGAAGATTTAACATCCTTCATAACGACTTATGTAGAAACTAAAAAGAGGAAAACGAGGAAAAATTTAAGTCAGGTCTGAATACTGCTGGCCATAAAGAACCAACTTTTTGGTAGCTGGTAAAACTCTGACCCAGAAGATCTCTTAAAATCTTTGGTATATGGAGTCCTCAGTTTTGTGAATAAATCAACCTGGTTTAAATAGAGAAGTAAAACTTAACCATCTTATCAAAATTGTCCATATTGATCTGAATGTGTCTCAATAGAGGCAGCTGTTTCAACCCAACGTAAGTTTTCGTAACTAATACTCGGAATTCCTGTTTGGTATCTTTTTAAAGCCCTTATCGCAGATAATAACACGGTGTAACAGTGAAAATAAACTCGGCTCGAGACATAGTAGATGTTGTAGGTCTGGTTGAACATAAGATAACTGCATACTTAGTTTTTTGAATATACCCTCAAAATCGGGATTTGTGGTCAAAAAACCGATTTTAGGTAGGTGCATGTATAGTTTGTTATGTAACTCCGTTATATCTAGCTCAATTTTAAAAATTTAAACATTGATAAAAAGAAGAAAAATATACCCTTAATATAATATATAGACCGTTTTTTTACAAAAAGAATTGACAAAGTTACAGGTAAAATCATTTGAAAATTTCTCATTTTTTTTTAATTTTTTCAACTTCAACAACGTTTTGTTAACAAATTTTGTTTTGTGGCACTATCAGTTTTAGCAGGATTCTGAAAGCCTGTTAAATTTTGCGTTCAACAAGCTATCATTTACTTCAATTGGCTGAAATACAAATGCACTATCGAATTTTTAGTATTTGTAATAAAATACAAAAAATTTTAATTTTTTTTTTTTTTCTAAAAATGTTTATTTGACCTTTTTCGTTTATATATATATTATAATCGATTTCACGTTTTAGGGACCAGCAGAAGTCTGCCAGCATGTTTATGGAATTATTTCCCTGAAAGCCGGTTTCTATAGCTTCCATCTTCTGGTGGAATCTTTCTCCTTGTTCATCACTAAACTGCCCAAGGCTATTCGGGAAAAAGTTTGTATGGGAGTGCAAAAAATGTATTAATTGACATATTGCAGTCCATTTCTTCGTAGGCACTTAAAAATTCATTTACAACATCTAAGTAATTTCGACTCTTCTTGTTGCCGAGGAAATAAATGCATAACGAAATAAAACTATTCCAAGCTCTTTTTTTCATCTGGATTTAATTTAGAAACGAAATCAGTGTCCAAGAAAATTTTCCGAATTCGTGGGCCCACAAATAAACCTCAGAATAACCGAAATGAATAAATAACTTTTATAAAAGATTTGAACGTGCAGGATACTTTCTTTGATTTTGGACTCACTTAACCTAGGAAACGCTGCAATCAGATTTTTTTTTTTTTAGCTTTGAACCAAGGATTTCAGGTGGAATACCTATTCAGTCAAGTCTGCCTTGGTTCGAGGTGGAATACCTATTTAGTCAAGTCCGCCTTGGTTCGAAAAAGGGGTGATAGATTAGTGGGAAGGAAAGGGCAACCAAGTGAAACACGTGTAGGATGTTCTAAGCGTGGTGGAAAGCCAAAGAAACATATGAATTTGAATCAGACGCAAGTGTTATGCCTTTACCTCAGTCAATTCAAGTTATAAGTCAATCTCATCCACAAACTTCTCTGCCATCAACTACAACTTCATATCGTAAATATTGATGAATTTTTAATTTCAGTTAATTAGAAATGAGGATAGAAAATTAAGAAAGGTTAAAATCGAAGAACCATGGCCTGGCCAGGAATCGAACCCGGGACCTCTGGGGTGGCAGTCGAGCACGCTACCAACTCGACTACCGAGGCCGCGGTAGGATTACATTTTCAGGTCGCACCAGTAGAGTATTCAAAACATATTTTTTGCCAACTTGAAATGAAGCACGCAGTGGCTACTCCTTTTGCTTATATTTATTAGTCGCACGACTATCCCATTCGCAAATAATGCAAGGATACTTAGTATATCCACCTTGCATTCCAAACAGTATTGTTAGAGCCTTTAAGTCGGCGACATACATATATCAGAATTTAACATATCAAGAATCACACAAAAAGTTTTTAAATAAATCATGCTCTTGCAAGATCCCTCAATAAACAAACGCCATTCATTCGGAGCGTGTTTGTGGTTTGAAAACTGCAAACAGTTCCGTCACATCCGGGCAATACACCAGCTTTATGATAATATATATAAACGAAAAAGCTCAAAAAAACATTTTTAAAAATAAAAAAAATTTTTTTGTATTTTATTACGAATACTAAAAATTCGATAGTGCTTTTGTATTTTAGCCAATTGAAGTAAATGATAGCTTGTTGAAAGCAAAATTTAACAGGCTTTCAGAATCCTGGTATAACTAATAGTGCTACAAAACAAAATTTGTTAACAAAACGTTGTTGAAGTTGAAAAAATTAAAAAAAAATGAGAAATTTTCAAATGATTTTACCTGTAACTTTGTCAATTCTTTTTGTAAAAAAACGGTCTATACATACCGTATAGGGTATATTTTTCTTCTTTTTATCAATGTTTAAATTTTTAAAATTGAGCTAGATATAACGGAGTTACATAACAAACTATACATGCACCTACCTAAAATCGGTTTTTTGACCACAAATCCCGATTTTGAGGGTATATTCAAAAAAGTAAGTATGCAGTTATCTTATGTTCAACCAGGCCTACTACCTCTTCTATGTCTCGAGGCAAGTTTTTTGATTTGTTTTCATTTTGTAACACCGTGTAATCATTATGAAGGCTTACTCATGAGTACGGTCTTTTTCTCATCATCTTTACGCCTTTACAACATCCAAATTCCAATTTTCATAAAACTTCTTTTATATGATCATATTTATTAATTTAATTTGAAAATTATTATGAAAAGAGTCTCAACGAACCCCTACAATATTCGAATTCAAGGCTTATAGCACAAGATACATGAATATTTTTGATCCTCTTTAGTCGAACACTCAATAATTCAAGATAAAAAACCAATGCAAAAAAAAAATATAAGCTGCCACTCGAAGGATATTTCTGTCACTTATTTAAGGTTTAAAATTAACAAAGACCGACTTGTGGTTATCATTGAATTTGTCTTGTGGTCAATTTTTGTCATTACGCAAATTGAACATCAAAGGAAACAAAAAATAAAGCATTAAGAAAAAAAAAAAACAAAAAAAAAAGCATTCAAAGAAAAAATTCAGAGAAAAAAAGAAATACTTTCTAAAACCACAAAAACCATAATTTAAAGGATAACTAGAATAAGCAGCAGAAATTTAGCAAAAGAAAATGCGGACGACAAAAAGAGATCTCAGACGGATGTGATAGAGCTTAAAGGTTGATAGAAAAAAAAAAATAGAACTATGTGAGGATTCGATGATGAATCCGGCGGCGCTCTAAAATTATGCAATTTTCGATGTAAATAAACATAAAGTGAATTTCTGTTGGAGGGAAGAAAAAAAACACAAAAAAAAAAAACATCAAGAAATCCAAAATCAATGCTCGTAAAAGTATATTCAGCATATAATTTAATAAAACGATATTGAAGACACAAACACACATACGCACACACAAATATAAAAAAATAATCACAGTCACACAAACATTAATGGCAGAATATCCTTTTTACCAGCATGACAAGAATTTGCTGATGCTGAAGTCTACTAGTCTTGAAGAGTCAACGAAGCGACAAGCCTGCACATCTGGAAGGAACTTGAACTTAAACCGCAAAAGAGACTCCAGTCGACTTGCAGTCAACTTCAAGCCGATTCGATTTAATTCACAAATCGTTGATGATGGTGTTTACTTTGACAGAGTTTTTTTGGCGAACGCAGAAAAAATTCGCCAAAGTCAAAAGAACATGTCCTGGAGTCTGGCTGCATGGAGAATGCAAAAGATTATCAATTGAAAAAAATAAATGAAAAAATGAAAAAATGTTGAAGGTTGCGGAAGATATTAAAGTTGTGAAGGATGTAAAGTTTATGCAGAATACTACTATCTTGCATCAAATCAAAGTGATTTCTACTATTTGCAAAATGCTGGGTTGGGTCGAGAAAAACGATAAAATAAGCTGGGTGAAAAAAAAGAAAAAAAAAAAACACTGAGCGAAAGAAACTTGTTCTTGTTCCAATTTTTCATTTTTTATTTTTTTTGCACAACCACTTGTTGAAGAATTGCCATGTTGGAGGGTATAGCTGACAACCATTCAAGTCAAAAATATTTTTTGCAAGTAATTCGCCTGTTATGACAACTCATCAGTAGTAATAAAGGTTATTTGTCTATCATACTGAGTACGATGAAATAGATATTTTTACGCGTTACACCTGAGGATATCTGAAAAACCAAAAAATGGCTTTGAGAATCTAATAGATTTATAATTATGCCAAAAAATCCGCGTAAAAAAAACTCTAATGCTTAACACCAGCACAAAAATCTATCAGTTTAGTCCGTATGAACAACAACAACACCAAACACTTCTCTAACAACAATATTAAAGATGTATCAACAAGAGATTCAAGTTCGCAAAAGCGAAAAAGTTACCATGGCTTGCTATACAGTGTAGGAAAAACAGAATTCGTTGAATTTTATAACGAAAATCCTTGTTCAATCGCAAAATTGAAGCATATTTTCCTCTTAATCGTGTGCATTCTGATACGTATGTGCGCAACATAATCAAAGAAGTTTCAAGAGACTGGAATACATGTGAAGACAACGAAACAACTTCGTCCCGGACGTTTAACCGAAAATATCAACGCAGCGATGGAGAGTGTTAAAAATGGCCCAAACACCTCAATTCGTCACCGTGCTCAAGAGTTCAACATCTCCACTTCCACACTGCACTGAAGTCTGCGGACCTCTAGCAGCGCCGTAATAATGATTTTGCCGTTATCAGATTGGGCCTTGGATAGCATGAATAATGATTTTGCAAGAATCATATTAACGGCTACGTTAAAAAGCAAAATTGCCACATTTGGAAATCCAAAAACCAGTGAGGGATTCAGAAGATGCCAAGACACATGCAACGAGTGACTGTTGTGGCGCAGATTTTTGACAGGAGGCGTCGTATGGACGTAATTTTTCGGAAAAAGACGACGGAAGAGCTGTTATAGTCAATGGAGTTTGCTATGTTATAGAGACAATTTCTTTTATTCCTCGTATATGAAATAATTGGGAAACAGAGGACCTCTAATTTCTATGCGAAGGTGCAATACAAGTCGCGAAATAGCTAAGTTATTTCGCAAGAAATTCCTTGGTTGCGTTATTTTACTTTGAGTAATATTTCTTGCGATTTAACACCGTTAGACTTCTCCTAAGGGGTTATGGTAAAAGTAAGGCCTCAGGTAACCATACGCAAGTAATTCCAACTCTCGCTATCGAGAGTTAGGATGGCAAAATATAAAGTGCAAATATGAACTTGAACACCTTTAGCCTATAAGGTTAGATGAAATAGATATAGAGTTCCTAAACGGAAGTTACATTTTTGGAAGTATTTCTAAACCAAAAACTACTTTGGAAAACGCATTTGATTGAAATATCGAAGAAGGCACGAAAAAGCTGAGCTTTCACTCCAAATATATTGCGATGGATATATACAATGATCGTACTTCCCATGATTGCGTGTGACTCCGTTGTTTGAACAGAAAAAACAAAGCAACATACAGTCAACGCTGCGCTTAACAAGCTACAGAGATTGGCCTGTGTGTGCATCACCGCAGCCGTGCGAACGTGTCCAAAAGCATCCATGGAAGTTCTACTATAACTAATACCTCTTCACATTTACATTCGATCCCAGGCGAAGGACTAATGAAGATATCGGGCTAAGGGATTCCGTAACTCGAAAGAAGTTTGATATTTTATCGAGGCAATATCCTGAAATAACAATACCGAGAGATAGCATACATCCTAAATTCAGTTTCACTGAAACAGTCTCAGAAAGAAATGGAAAGGTGTATTTGAAGAAGGGACCGGAGCAGTAGTCTACGGACCAATAACAATAGCATATTCCATGCGGAAATAGACGCGATAGACAGGTACGTATACTTTAACCTGAAACGTAAATACCGGAATCAAAACATAGCTATTCTATACAACAGCCAAGTGGTTATAAAGGCATTGAAATCTCATCAGGTAACCTCAAAACTGGTCTCGACAAACTAAATACACTTGGGCTACAAAACCGGGTCTGGATCTTATGGTAACCGAGACACAAAGGTATAGAAGGGAATGAAATTGCTGGCGAACTGGCAGATAAAGGAGCATCTGGATCTTCTTTTTCGGTCCGGAACCATTCTGTAGGATGGGCAAAGGAATCCTTTCACTTTCAATAAGAAAAGAGATAGAAAAACATAGAAAAAAATACGGGGGAGATTTATAAGGGTTAAAGTACTCTAAATTACTCTCAGGGACATACGACCTAAAAAGTTTCAAAGAATGCACAAAGCTAACAAAGAAAAATACATTCATCACAGAACTGCTAACAGGAATTCTAAGTGATGACACATGTAGGTTTTGCATGGAGGACAAAGAATCTGCGAAGCACATCTTAGGTCAGTGTCCCGCACTTGTTCAAACTCGACAGAAATATCTGGATTACCACTTAATACCAAATAACTTATTAAAATCAATAGATATAGGACATATACTAGCATTTAACTCAGAGAATGGACTAAAAGCGGTACTTTAAGTCTATGAAGAGGCACAATAGATCTTAAGTTCGCAGTGCAAAATCCAACAATAATAATAATTAAATAATAAATAAAAACAGAGAATAAAATACTGGGGAGATCTATAAGAGTTAAAGCACTCTAAATTACTGTTAGGGACATACGACTTAAAGAGATTCAAAGAATATATGAAAATAAAAAAAAAATTATCTAAGATAAAGACGGATAAAAGGTCCATTGTTGGTTGAATTATCACCTTACAATACTGGGAATTCTTACTGATGATACATGCAGTTTTTGCATGGAAGACAGCACAGTGTTCCGCACTTGTTAAAAAGCGACAGAAATATCTGGGTTACCACAGACAATCAGGTTACTCATTCAAATCAAGAGAAATACTAACATTTATCTCAGAGATTGGACTAAAAAAGTTTCTTTAGATACATGAAGGGGCATAATAGATTTTAAGATCGCAGTGCAAATCCCAACAATAATACTCGTAATAATAATAATAAATAATCTCTGTTTAATAAAAATTCAATAAAATTCTAGGAGACTTTCAAGTAATTGTTTGTTTTATTTAAAAAATAAATCGTACACCTTTTGTTGATACCTCCTTTACAATGAGAATCTTAAGTTTTCATGACATCGAAGTGTTTTTTATAGCAAATTGAGAGGCATATTTTTTTAAAACACATTATCCGTGAGAAATTTTACCAATTTACCACATATTAGCATAAATTACATTAAAAAATACTTATCAAAGAGATATAGCGAAAAAGGTCAGGGATTTTTTTGGAGATCTATTAATTGTTCAATTCGTTCGTATATTATTTTCTGATATCTCTGATAGTTAGGCATTTATCAGAAACATTTTCTTAACGCTTATGTTTTATTATCTAAAATAAATCAATCCTAAATCAGATATATTTTTGACAATTCACACGCATCACACACATTGCACGCCTCCGCAATGTACAGTCGTGATCAAAACATTTGCAACCTAACACGAATATGTGCGTCACATGTATTTACTTCCTGAAAATAACCGTATGTACTAATCTCTTAATTTTTTTTTGTCTAACTTCAGTCGATGTTCTTGTTAAATAATTACAAAAAATAAGTTCCGTTAACATACAACAACAAAAAAGCTCTTCAACTAAGAAGAGAACGAAATGCAGGTGTTCAAAATATTTGGAACTGAGATTTGTTTTGTGCTTAACGAAGGTTGTTACTTTTTTTATTCTTGGAATGTTACGGTTTTAAATATTTTGAGCGTCACGTGTTTGCTTTCTAATAGGAATTAGCATTCAATTTTTTGCGATCAGTGAGTTTACACAGCTTGTTGTTAGCAGTGCTCCGCAAAGTATTTTTTTTTGTTGAAAATGGATGGAAATAAATACAATTGTGTATTGAAAACAAAATTCATAGAAGATTACCAAAGTGGACTTTCTCAAAAAGTCATTAAAATATTCAGTTTCGAAATCAACAGTATGTCGTGTTATTAATTCTGGCAACACCCATACAATTCATAGAAAGGGAAGACCGCGCGCAACAACAACAAGACAAGACAGATAAATACGAAATTTCTATACACAATACCCTAAAGCAGCTTCATGAGAAGTTAAAAGTGAAACCTAACTGGCCGTAAGTCTCTCCACAATTAAAAGAAGGGCCTCGGAATATGGACTCAGTAGTTACAGGTGTACAAAGAAACTATATGTGTCCGAAATAACAGAAAAGTGCGATTAGAATTTGCTCGTTCTCACTTGAATTGGACTCAACAGCAGTGGAAAACTATTTTATGGTCAGATGAGTCTAAATTAAATCTGAAAGTATCCGATAACAAAGCTAATGTTCGTCGTCCGCGAGGAGAGAAGTACATTCAAAGATACAATACCACTACAGAAAAAAAACACGGAGGTGGCAATATCATGGTGTGGGGGTTCTTCTCGGGTAATTCTACTGGTCCAATTTAACACATTAGTGAAATGATGGCCGCCGAGGTTTACAGACACATTTTAAGTACAGTTATGTTTCCGTTTGCTGAATGGGAAATGCCACTCTCTTGGACATACCAGCATTATAACGACCCCAAGTAGGCTTGTGCTAAACAGTTCCGGGGCCGGAACGAACATGGAACGATTCTTTTGTGCAGCGGAACTAGTTCGTGGAAACATGTCCGCGGAATTATGTAGTTCCTTTGAGCTGTAGAAGCAAATTTTTCGTGCTTATTTAATATGTTGCTCTACGTTATAAGCAACAATGTTGCCTCGAACTCGTTGAATGTTTGGCTTACTTCAGAGCAGCTACGTAATGGTTGTAACGAAATTTTATGTTTTTTGTATATTTATTCCCTACACCTGAGCATATGACCTTTAAGAGAGTGCCGGAGAGGGTTAATATGTATCACCGACCCCCATTACTTTTGCAAAAGAAACATTTTTCCCTCAGACACCTATTCCCTCCGACCACTCCTTAGGGGGGCTCCCATACAAATTTTATGGTTTTTGTATATTTATTCCAAACACCTGAGCATATGACTTTTAAGGGAGTGCCGGAGACAGTTAATATGTATAACCGACTCCCTTTACTTTTGTAAAAGGAAAACTTTTCCCTTGGGGACCTATATCCTCTGACTACTCCTTATATGGGCTCCAATACAAAAACGCAATAAGGGCATATTAATTTTGTCACTAGCAAAGTATATATATTCTTGATCAGCATCACCACCCAAGTCGATTTAGCCATGTCCGTCTGTCTGTCCGTCCGTTCGTATGTAACTTATAAGTGCTTAAAAAGAACAAATTGAGTATTCTCGAGTTGCAAAACATGTCCCGGAACTATATAGTTCCGCAGTTCCATTTGATTGAATGAAACTTATGCAACTCATATGTAGCAGATTGTAACATGTCCGCGGAACTAACTAGCTCCGCAGTTCCATTTGATTGAATGAAACTTATGCAACTCATATGTAGCAGATTGTAACATGTCCGCGGAACTATCCAGCTCCGCAGTTCCATTTCATTGAATGAAACTCATGCAACTCATATGCAGCAGATTGTAACATGTCCGCGGAACTATCTAGTTTCGCAGTTCCATTCGATTGAATGAAAGCATGTTCAAAACGAAATAAACAGAGCATTGCGCGCAAAAAGAACGCCGAAATGTCATCTTACCATTTCATACATCAGTTGTTTCGTTCTTTTGCACTCGTAGTCGATCATAAAATTCGTGTAAGCTATAATATGTGTAAAAGAGATGTCGGTTCACATTGCTTAATAAAAAAAAAAAAAATCTTGCGAACCGGAACTGTTTGAACATGCTAAAAATGAATGAAAGGAATGATTGGAACTATGTCCGACTGCGGACATAGTTCCGCGAACTAAACAGGTTCGGAACGACCCATCTCTAACCCCAAGCATACATCCAGGCTTGTAAAGATGTAGCAAAGTTAAAGTTATGTCATGGTCGGCGCATTTTCCCGATCTCAACCCGATTGAGAATATGTGGATGATGATTAAGCGGAACAAAGCCATATAATTAAACTAGATACATAAAACTCGTACTTGTCATAGCCGATTTTGAAAGTATTGACCATATTTCACAAAATGGCGGACTTTCGAACGTAAAGTAATGATTTCCAACAAAAAATTCGTTATTATTTTGCCTATAACCAATGAACGAAGCTATGAAAAAAAGAATCCTATGACAAGTACGAGATTATTATGAATAAGCCTACAAAAAAAAAGAAAAAAAAAATCAAAACGATCGGTTTAATGAGTTTCGAGAAATTTTGGTAACCGACTTTGAAAACATGGCTTCGAGAAAAACCTGTTTGAAATTATGGCCCTATCTAGATATATCTAAATATATGTTTGTTATTTTTTGAGATATCTGCTTGAAATTTGAACGACATATTATTGAGACTTGAAGCTTTAAGAAAATTTAAAAAAAAGTTGGCTGCGTCGTGGACACACCCGTATGTATTGACGTGACGGTGTTTCTTTATAGTCCTATTTCATATCCAAACTCTTAGTTTAATCCATGACCAACGGCTTGATTTAATCAAATATACCGAATCCCTTTGCTTTTGATTTTGCTTTTTTGTTTTTTTTTTTGTTTTGAATTTGGTGTGTTAATGGGATGTCCAGAGAGGCGTTATGACTCCAGTTTTTATTTTTATCAAGTGGCCGAAAACCTCAACTTTACTGTCATTTCACAAAATTAACCGTAGCACTAATAGGAATGGAGTTATCATTCCATGCAACGTTTTTGAATTTATGTTGCATGTTTACTGCATCATGCGGTTACCTCCGTGGTGTCCCGTCTCAAAATTTGATTTTATTATCATTATGAAGTGAAAAAAAGATTTTTTTCTGTCGTAAAATAAAATTTTTTATAGCACTTCTATTCAGCGAGTAATTATTTCATGTAACATTATTGTATTTTTGTTTCATAAACTGCTACCTCCGCGGCCTGATGACATCACAATTATTTTTTATTTCTGCCATTACGTCAAGTATAAATGCTTCATTTCTATTTGATAGTACTTATCTGCCGCTAATTCTCACCGAGTAATTATTCCGTGCAACGCCGTTGCATAATTGATGCATTTTTTATTTGCTTCTCCATTGATTGTGCTTTTCCTTGATGCTTTAACTTTGCCTTAGCTGCTTGCAATTAATCCAGCAAAAGAAATGCATATGCGTCACATTAGGCGGTTCCCTAAAGGGCCTCTTGATGCCGTCAATTTTTTTTATTTTTCGTGTGAATTGGCGAAATTTTTGACAAATGAAATGTTAATTAAATGGAAACTTTTAATTTTTTGTTTAAAACATATTTGATACCAACATGACGATCGTGCCGAATAGATACTTACAGTTTTGTCGTTAACAAAGTAAGCAGCGTTGCGCTCACATGTTTTCTTGGCAAATTGAAGCACGTTGTTTGCGGTGTGTGAGTGAGTCGATTGAAGTTTGGACCAATAAAATTACTTTTTAAACTTCAACTATAATTTCACTTTTTGCAATTTTCTTGCCTTCCGCATTCTACTATTCTAACACTCACACTATTTCATTTTCAACACATGACTAAATCTTTTTTACACACACAAATGTTCCCCTTTCTTCCGTGCTGTATCCTTTCATAAATCTTTTCTGTTGGCTGAAGAGCACACTTGCTTTGGCTATACAGTGTATAAGCAGCTTTACAACAACTTCTTGACTTTATTTGCAACGAAGTGTGTGTCTGTGTGTGTGTGTGTGTGTGAGTTTGTGTTACGCTGTCTTCTTGTTGTTATTTATGTGTGCGTATTTGTACACTATTTGATTTCAAGTGTGGAATTTCTTATTTCAATTCCCCATGGAATCGATTCCATAACAAGTTTTTACGTATTTTGCACTTTGTTAGTTTATTTTGATTTTTTATTTTCATTTTGTGTTTTTGTGCTCTTTGAGTTTTCTTGCGCAGTCCTTTCGCGTTAGTTATTTATTGTTGTTGTTGCTAAGTTTTCTTTTTGTGGTTATTGTGATATAGGTAATGTTCTTTATGTTGTTGTTTTAAGGAGGGTTTTGACCAGTGCGTTTTAATTGCAATTTTTAAATGTTTGAAAAATAAAAATTCAATTTTTACCCGACGTTTCGTCAATTATTTGTTGACATCTTCAGGGGTGTTTTTATTAAATTATACTAAAAAACACAAATATTATTTCTTATGCTAAAAATTACAATTGTACCTACTTAACATTATTTTTCACATTTTTTAAAATTAACTTTGTTCGTCCAGTGCTCCTGCATAATTATTGTTAATGTTGTCCGTGTCTTCTTTAAAATTTATTGCCCTTTTCCCTTTCTGTTGTATTCGTAAACTTTCTAAATCAAATCAAATTAACCAACTTTAATAATTCGACAACTAAAGAACACAATATGAAAGGATTTTACAAACACATAAAACTCAAGTACTCTAATGGAGCTTGCACAACTTTGAAGGACTACTGCAACTCAAGACGAAAACTAGCCAAACAAAAAGGACAACTTAGATTTCTCTTAATTTGCAAGGAATATGGTTTTATACCAAAACACCTAACCAACACGACGCACGGAGCAAAAAAGATTTTCTCCATGGACTCGGTTAACAAATTATTCGACAAAATAGCACAAAATTTTCACCTTCAAATACTGAAATTGGAAATCAAAGAAGTTAACATAAACATCAAGAACACATCAAATCATATTTTCCACACCGAATTAAAAATGAAAACCACATTAAGCGAAGAAGATTACAAAGAATTCACAACAAGACAAGCACACATATTCAAACATATTGTCCACAACACGAACCAAGCACTCGACCGAAAAATAGAAGAAATCAAAAACAAACACATCAAAAAAATAGGATTCATTTACAACGAAGATTGGTTTGTAAATAAAACGAAAGTTGAGTTCCCAGCAGACAGCAAGTGGCTTCTCTCACTTGGACGAAAATTTACTCTTCCCATCACAAAAGGAAACTTCTCACCTATACATGTGATCGCTGATCTTGAACAACACATTCAAACAATAGAGGACGAGAGAGAAAAAAGCGTTGCCAGATCAACAACAGCTAACAAGATTATATCTTTTAAGAATAGAATTAGAAATACGGCTAAGGAAAAATTCATTATAGCGACATACGAACAAACTAAGAAATTTATCAAACGCCACGCGGAAGAGATAATAATAACACAAGCAGACAAAGGTAACAAAACTGTAGTTATATACAAAAACGAATACAGAGAAAAAATGACAAAACTATTAGAAGACAAACATACATACAAAACAACAAGAATCGACCCAACCAACAAACTACAAAAAAAGAACAATACCATAATAAACTTCCTTCACAAACAAAATTACATAGACACATACCAAAAATTTCGATTGACGTGTCCGTCCGCTACTGCACCCCGTCTTTATGGTGTACCTAAAATACACAAAGTAGACGTCCCTCTCAGACCAATATCTTCTTCCACTGATGTCCCCTGTTATAGACTCTCAAAACACATTGGACAAATTTTAAAACACTTAATATCTGCGGAATACAACATACAAAATTCAGGTCAACTTAAAGAAAAAATAGGAAATTTTAGACTTACAGAAGAAGACATAATAGTATCTTTTGACGTCGTTTCCCTTTTCACTAACATCCCGACGCACTTAGCCATTAGAAACATTATGAAACAATGGGACGTAATAAAGAATTTCACCAAAATACCACGACAATATTTTCTAAATATTTTAGAATTCTGCCTCAAAGACAATAACTATTTCATATTTGACAACTTAGTGTACCATCAAATATATGGTATGCCTATGGGCAATCCCCTATCACCAACAATAGCAGACATAATTCTGGACAACTTACTGGACGACGCTATAGAAACCCTAAAAAATAATGGTACAAAAATTGCATTCATATGTAAATACGTTGACGACATTTTAGCCATAGTAAAGAAAAAAGACTTAGACATCATTTTAAAAACACTTAACAACCAACACAAAAACATACAATTCACCACTGAATTGGAAAAAAACCACAAAATCGCTTATTTAGACGTTGAATTACACAGGAAAAATGACCAAATAATTTTTGACTGGTACTCAAAATCGACATCATCAGGTAGAATTATTAATTATCATTCGACACAACCCATGCAACAAAAAATTAATACTGTGAAAAACCTTATAAATAAAGTCTTCACAATATCAGACACACGATTCATAGAGAAAAACATTGCAAAGATAAAAACAATACTAAAAAACAACGACTATCCAAGACACTTCACAAATTCCCTCATCGACCATAGGATTTCAAAAAATAAACAACACACACAAATAATAGATCAAAAACAACAACCTGGCAACCCTACGAAGGAAAAACAAAATTACCTCAGCATCACATACATACCAAAACTGACAAATAACACACACATACGGAGACAAATGAGAGCGGACAATACAACATTTGCATATAGATCAAACGCCACCTTGGACCGAATATTCACAAAGACAAAAACTAAAACAAAAAACGAAGATAAAAACAACGTTGTCTACGAAGTACAGTGTAACGGCACCGAGCAAGAGAACTGTAACAAAACATATATAGGGACAACAAAAAGAGCGCTTAAAATTAGAATGACAGAACATAAGCTGGACATTAAAAACAAAAAAACAACAACAGCACTAGCTCAACACATACTACTTACAGGCCACACAGCTGACTTTGAGACTGTTAAAATATTGGACATTGAAAGCAAAACAAAGAAAAGACTAACTTTAGAAAGTTTACGAATACAACAGAAAGGGAAAAGGGCAATAAATTTTAAAGAAGACACGGACAACATTAACAATAATTATGCAGGAGCACTGGACGAACAAAGTTAATTTTAAAAAATGTGAAAAATAATGTTAAGTAGGTACAATTGTAATTTTTAGCATAAGAAATAATATTTGTGTTTTTTAGTATAATTTAATAAAAACACCCCTGAAGATGTCAACAAATAATTGACGAAACGTCGGGTAAAAATTGAATTTTTATTTTTCAAACATTTAAAAATTGCAATTAAAACGCACTGGTCAAAACCCTCCTTAAAACAACAACATAAACAAAAATTTGGCCCAATAAATCACACAATGTTCTTTATTCTACCAAGAACTAGTGTTACAAAAGGAAAAAGCAGTTTTGCGACAAGGAGAAATAGCTTTGAAATTTGACATTTTTTTTAAAAGCTATTTAAAAGGAATTCCTTAACATCGCAAGAGACAAAATCTTAAGAGACAAAATTTTTTCGCCAATTTAAAGTTATATTTAAGCTCTAAAAATTTAAAAAAATTTATTTAATAAAATTACCTGAATTGTTGCTGCTGGGCCACAATTAATGCCAGCCATAAGAAAATCATCAGGATCACTTTCATAGGGTGGCTCATCGTACCAATGACCCTGATGATGTAAGCCACCCACCGCATAAGCCGGGCCACGTAGGGCATCATCATACATATAAGTATCATCTGTAAAATTTTCAGAGAAGAGTGAACAACAATTATTAAATGAACACAATAAATTCTTATTAAATAAGCAAATAAAATGTAAAAAATAGGAAAATTTTAAAAATAATAACGTTGTAATAAATTGCAATTTCTTGTGCATTCTGGCAAAAGTTTCGTATGACAGGAACTGATCCTTGCAACTTAAGAAAACCTTTCAAATAAACAAAACTGAAAAATAGTTGCATACAAGCTTGTTGTTGCAAGTTTGTTTTGCAAAATTGTTTTCCGTGCTGCTGCCTGGGTTTTTTCATAAATTTTGCGCTGGTTTTATTTGTGTTGCTTTTTTTTTTATGTATTTGTGTGCGAAATAAACGAAATGAAAAGTAGACTAAAACTACAACAAATGTAAAACGCAAAAGTTTTTCCCCGCATTCATGCCAAAAAGTGAATCGGACATAAAATTTCAGGCTCAACTTTGCGTGTGGAGTGTGTGTGCGCTTCCGCTGTATTGTATATAGGTGTGAGTAGTACATATGTAACTGCGTGAATGTTTCGATGTATTACGTGCCTGTTGGCACGCAACTGTTTTAATTTGTTCAGATTCTTTTTATGTATTCGTATTTCTAATGGCTGTATTTTTCAAAATTAAAATTTAATTATATTGCATACAAACTTAATTGAATGAATGTCAATTCATTTTCAATTGCAGTAAATATTTTTTAATTGTTTAACAAAAGCTTTTTTTAATCTTTATCTGTAATTTCTTAATAGTTGTCATGCACTCATTCAAATTTTCTTGTGAATAAATTATCATTTAAGTAAATCTTAAATATTTTTATTTTACAGAATTAATCGGATTAGGATTATTTTATGATATTCTCAACTTACCAATTCTTCCTTCTCTGCTCATCTGGAGCAAGCCCTGACGTATGTCACGTAGAATCTGTAAAGAACATATATTTATTAGAGCCTTAATAAGAGTCTTAAGGAGGTTTTAATAAAAAAAAAATATCAGAAATATCTCAGATAGAAGAAAAACTTCATCCACTAATTTAATATAAAACTAACTTGGTTACTTGTTACAATTTAGGTACTTCTGTGGAATATGGAATATTTAGGTACTTCTGTGGATATGCTTAGTATGAGTTTTTGTGTTATCCTTACAGCTACATAAACTTATGAAAAAAATGCTCCTGAGTAAAATTTGAAATCAATTGCTAGCCCATATAACCACTTTTACTTGGGTAAAATAATACCAACTTCAAGGCAAATAGTCATAAAGTTAGTGTTCATTTTGAATTTTGAGGTGAAACTTCTTAGGCGGCGGGCAGAGGGTTGAAATCGAAAAAACCGGAGATTAATTGGAAAATGTAAATTTGTTTTTTTGAAAATTTTTACTGCTCGATTAAAGAGCACAAAATTGTACATCACTACTGAAAATTTCAATGTTATATGAAGTTTACTTTTTCTGCTGCATGGCCTAAATGTTGAGAAATTTTTGGTTTTTAACCGACTTCAAAAAAGAGGAGGTTCTCAAGTTTGTTGGTTTGTCCGTTTTTTTTTTTTTTTTAAATGTATGTACATCGATTAATCCTAAAGCACTTGCCCGATTTCCGTAATTTTTTGTCAACAGATAGATATCATGAACGCGGAGATCCTTTTTTTTAAAAGTGGGCGATATTCAAAAAAGGGGCGTGTCAATATTAGAAAATCACTGTTCTTCAGTTAATATTGACACTAGAGTACTGAAATTTACAGTAAAAATACTAGGTTAGGCAGAATTATTACAAATTACGGTCAATAAAGTGGGCGTTATTTGACAAAGGGGTGTGGTCATATTAGAAAAACACTGTATCTCGAATAGTATTGACACTAGGGTACTGAAATTTAGTACAGGGTAGACACAATTTTTAAAAAATACTGTAAAGAAAGTGGGTGTTATTCGACAAAGGGGTGTGGCAATATTAGAAACACACTATATATCGAATAATATTGACACTAGGGTGCTGAATTTGGTACATGGGTTGGCATATTTATTACAAATTACAGTCAATAAAGTGGGCGTTATTCAACAAAGGGTTGTGGCAATATTATAAAAATACTATATCTCAGTTAATATTGACACTAGCGTACTAATATTTGGTATGCAGGTAGGTGGGTAGGTAGAATCATTAAAAATGTGGGCGGGATTGTACACAGGGTGTGGCACTTTAAGGTAAGTACTAGTAATATATATCGGTTAATATTGATACTTGGGAACTGAAATTTGGCACAGAGCTAGGTAAAATCATTATAAAGTACGGTAAATAAAGTGGGCGGGATTAGAAAACAGGCGTGACACTTTAATAAAATTGTAAAGAGACAGAAACGGAAAATACCCAACAAACTTTAGAGGAATTAATAAAATAGTGCAGGGATGGTAAAAGATCATGATTGTGTGTCAAATATTAGCGCCGACTTCAAAGCTTTTATGAACATAAAGCAATTAATATATTGATAATAATAAAACAAAATAGAAAAAATGAAAATGACAAGATTTCCAATATTATAATACATATAAATAACTTTTAAAATTTGACCAACAAATTAATGGGAAAAGTTATTTAAAAATATTTTTTACTTTGTAGTGATTTTGAAGTCGGTTTTTTTTTTGTTAACAAACTTTTTTTCGTGAACAGTTCAACAAATTAAAATTTGGCATAATTCAAAAACTAATATCTTTTTCTTGTACGTCAAAAGTGACATTTTTATTATGGAACCTTCAATTTCAAATTTAAATCAAGCGTGGCTTAAAAAAAAGGTTAAAAATAATTGTGTAGAAATATTTAAAAAAATGTTTTTAAAATATGTCAAAATTTGGGCTATTTTCGAAATATATGTGGAGTTTTAAATAGGAATACCGTAACATCAAGTAGAAATGATAATTTTGTATTAAACTTGAATATCTAAGCTTCAATATTCAGCAATAAAAAGTTGCGCATTTTTGCGCGAATCATTTTTATTACATAAATCGTGATAATAGTCACTTAAATAATAGACTGAGCCGAAGTTTTGAACTTTTTATTATATTGATGACGTCGCTTTGTATGGGCGTGGTTTACATCTGACTTCTCCGAATTTCAAATTCAGAATACATTTTAATTATTAAAATTATTTATATTTCAATAAATTTTTGAGGAATTTATGAAGGTTTTACTATTTAGATGACGTCATTTGGTATGGTAAGTAGGCGTGGTTTTTATCTGATTTTTCCAAAATTCATAGTTAGAATTTATATTGAAGAGAAAAACTTACGTGCAAAATTTCAAATTATTTCTTTAATTTTTGTAGGTTTTTAAATACAATACAATACAACTTCTAAAATAAAGTCACTTTGTATGGGAGGTAGGCGTGGTTTTCATCCTATTTGGCTCATTTTCAAGCTTAATCTTTATATATTAGATAAAAGCTTAAATATCGAATTTCATGACGATAGCTTCAAAATTACGACTTTAATCATGTCGAAAGACGGACAGACGGTCAGACGGACAGACGGACGGACGGACAGAATTGGTTTTTTCATTTGTACCCAATCTAACTAAAACAAACGTCAAAAATTCCCTCTGACTTCTAGGTGAATTAATCTTAATTTTTTGGGATTTCAATCCACTGTGCGGCGATTCTATGTTTAAATGAGAATTCAGAGTTAAATTATAACTGCGCGTCAAGTTAAGGCACACTTCGTTACATGAGAGAGAAGAAAGATATAGAGAGCGGTAGAGAGAAAGTGGGCTATACATTAAGCCGTATCGATAATATTATATATTTTTGTCTATAACTCGGTTATTTATAGTCATATTATATCGTGTTTCTAACTAGGGGGCCACATTTCTAATTATCAGTAGTTTATCTTTATCAATTTATAAAAAAAACTGATTGAATGTGACACAATGTCACTGCAATAAAAGTAAAAAGTAAGCCCTTTGTTTCCCTTACTTATAAATTTCAGGAAAATCACAGTAAAAAAATGTGTAGAAAAGTTGCATGCCGAGAAACAAATATACATACATATATATCTTCCCCTATGCGCCCAATTATCGTAAGCGCCAACTTTTCGAAAATATTTTTTTTTCCATTTATAAATTTAACATCAGATACAGGTTTTCACATACCTATTTTATTGAAAATGGGAAAGTAATAATAAAATAATATATAAAAAATATAAAAATTCAAAACACACATTACAAATAGAACACAAAAAACAGCTTTCTGTAAAATTCCCATTTTGGCGCTTACGATATCTATACTATTATATAAAAGGCTTAACACGTATCTTCGTGTACGCTAAACTAAAGAACTACTGAACCGATTTTAATAATTCTTTTACTTATTCAAAGCATCATTCTTAACTTAAACTATTGCATACTTTATTTTTTAAAACCTACCCTAAAAAGTTATTGAAATTGGAGATTAAATACCATCTAAAAAAACTTCATAGAAAATTATTCATAAACACTGCATTTAGCAGTACAAAGCTTTTTCTTTCTTTTCCATTGTATGTTTAAAAGCTCTTTGTGATTACGTCTTCCTTATAAGCATAATTGAAAAAATGAGCTAATAAAGCAAAAACAATGTTAATTGTAATATAGACAGAATCTATTTCTTTTTTAATGACATTCTGTACAGTAAAATGCTAAAAATAATTCAATATATAAACGTTAGCATTTGTAAATAAATATAATTCAGTGTCTATGACGTTGTACTCTCGCAAAATAAGCGATACTTCGTCTTTATACGAAAACACGAACGAGGAAATGAGACAAATGCTGTTGCTTTTTTCGACTCAGACTCAGTAGTGCCAAACAGTAGCAGCGGTGCTGCCATCTCTTATCAAGTAGCTGATAAAAAGCTTTTATTAGCAGTGTTGCTAAGCACACATTACAAAGGTTGAATTTTTGATAAAACACTTATTAAGATCCATTTTGGTGCCTCTTTTTTATATGTGATGTTACCACGGCTACGACAAAATAATGGGTATGCTAATTTCATGAAAGTAATTAATCCATATTAGCTAACCGAAAATAGCAGAATACCTTATATTGTTTATAGCTGGAAAAGTATGTGCGCATTAGTTTATACATAGTTGTAAATATGAAATCTATTTATATAAAAAGAAGTGTACATTTTTATGTCACCACTTACTGCGGAAACGGGTCGACCGATTTCAACTAAAATTTCAAGCCACGTTGGAAAAGTATGCACGAAATTGGCCCATTGGTTCCGGAGATATGGAATTTTAAAGATTTTCCCATATCTATACATATATAAATAAAAAAGTCGTGATTTGTGTTTGTAATTCTATAACTCAAGAACGGAGCGCCCGATTTGCTTGAGGTTTTCTTCGTTGTGTTTTTATTGGCTATATCATGGTTTGTATATGAACATTTTTGCCACACCTCCCTTAACAGCCCACAAATTAATGAAAATTTTATATTTCAGACGGCTTGGGTCTTATCAGACAAAAATTTAGTATATTAGTTCATATGGTCACTATTAGCAACAGTACTACAAATGGGGGAGAGCTATACAAATATGCTGGGGGTTCGCCCTCTCTTATATATGTATATCTATCTATTTTCTTATCTATCTTGGTTTGTTCGGTTGCTTAAAACTTGAAAACGACTGGACCAAATTGGATACTTCCTTCTGCGAATATGTGATATCGAATATTTTTGGAATTATAGGTCACACAGCATCGAAATTTGATATTCGATTGAAATTTTCACGTCCCGTTCCACTGGTGGAAATTTATGGGCGTTGGACGAGGGTGTGGCACTTTTTCAGCAGCCCAAATTGAAGGTTTAACTCTCGAACTATAAGTCACATATCAATTTAACTCTGTAAAAACGTACTATTTAGTTGAGTGCTTTGACTGGCAAAATTGAGTGACCATTGAACAAGTGGGCTTGGCACTGCCGATACAGTTAAAATTTAGGTATCGAATAGTTTTGGAAGTAGAAGTCACATAACATTGAAACTCAGAATGGAGAATGTATTTCTACAAGAGAACTGGGACGGGCATAGGAAAAGGGGTTATGGCTTCGACCATACAAGTCAAATTTTTGATATTGAATAGCTTTGGAACTAAACGTCGCATGACAATAAAACTCAGTATGGAGTTACTAATTGCCGAAGTCTTTTTACTGGAAAACTGATACGTGCATTGGAAATGGGGAAGTGGCCCGTTTTCTATACAGAATAGCTATATAAGTTAAAATCACAGGACAGTGAAACTGGGAAACTGTAACGGGCAGTGGAAGATGAACGTGGTGTCAGACTAAGGGACTAATAAAAGTTTTGAATTTACTTATTATTTCCAATATACTTGCCGGGTGCAGCAACGCATGCCGGGTATCGCTAGTATGCTATGCATTAAGTCGGATTGACTTTCATTGAAAGTGTAGAGGAATAGAGCGGAGAAACTCCATATAAAAAAAGGTGAAAGCTGAACATGCTGAAGGTGGTCAGTGAATCAATCCCCTTTTAACAAAACTGTGTTGGATTAATTCACAACATCAAAACTAATTTCAACATATTAGAACTTATTTCAATTCAATTGGCTTTAAGCAAAGAAAAGGGTCCGCCAAATAACTTTTTTTTTTTGAAAATGCTATAAAAAACTACTGAATATTTTCTCAAATTTCTTTTTTTATTTGAATGTACAATCCTTCCGGTTAATAATGGAACATAATTTCATTCAAATGGCTGCCTCGGCTGGCCATGTAGTAGCCTACATGATCGATCCAATGATCGATTGAGGGCACTCCACAAATAATAGTCCAACGGTGTCAAATCGCAGCTCCGAGGTGGCCAAACGACATCAGCTCTACGGCTGATAATGCGATCTTCAAAAACAGGGAGCAAAACATAGAGTGTAGCTTCGGCTGTGTGGAACGTAGCGCCGTCCTATTGAAACCAAATGTTGCCAATATCCTCCTCTTCAATTTTTGTGAACAAAATGAACAAAATGAACAAAACTTCGTTCAACATGGCCCGATAACGATGGCCATTGACTGTAATTGCCACTCCTTGCTTATTTTCGAAGAAAAATGGAACAATTATGCCTCTGGACCAAAATCCGCACCAAGCAGTGACTCGTTTTGGGTGCATCGGCTTTTCAATGTATGCGTGCGGGTTTTCTGTGCCCCAAATGCGACAATTTTGCTTGTTTACATACCCGCCAAGATCAAAATGAGCTTCATCTGAAAAGATGATTTTTTTGGCAAAATCGGCATCTTCTGTAAGTCGATCGCAGGCCCACTCAGCGAAGCGAAAACGCATTGGATGGTCAGTTGGCTTCAACTCCTGAACCAATTGGACTTTGTATGGCATCATACCAAGATTTTTATGCAAAATTCGTCTCAATGATGTCTCCGAAATGTTCAATTGTTGAGAACGACGGTGAATTGATGTTGATGCCGCTTCACGCACACTTTCTGCCACAGCAGCAATATTCTCGGGTGTACGCACTGTTTTTGGCTTTTCACGCTTTGGTTTATCGATGAGGATGCCAGTTTCTTTAACTTTTTTCACAAGATAACGAACATACGGAGCTGACGGTGCTTCTGTTCTTCCAAAATCCGTACGCAATTTTCGCACACATTCTGCAACATTACCATGATTTTCAAAGTAATGTCGCAATATTTCCCAGCGTTGTTCAAGCGTATACACAACCATATTCGTTCAGCGGAAGGATAAAACTAATTATCCGTCAAATTAGACATGTGCTAAGTGTTACCATTCACGAAATAAGCACAAGTTGAAAAAAAAAAACGGTAGATGGCGGACCCTTTATATGTATTTGTTTGTTTATTTTGTTGTGTTTTGCTTGCTGAGAACAAAGAGAGTAAAGTCGAGAGCAACATGGAGTTTATTGAAGCTCTCGCAGCACAAATGGATGAAAAGTCTACGATCCAGAAATGCATGGCATTGTAGATGTTTTTTTAAAGAACTGTACACTTTAATTAAAGGTACTCATTATTAAAATTTCGTAAAGAAAATACCCCTATATTCGTTTGTAGCACAAATGTGATATTTTAATACTTAGTTCATAAAAATCGGACCAGTAGTTTTGGAGCTTAGCGGCAACAAAAAAATTTTCACTTTCATTTTATATAATAGTATAGATACAAGAATGATAGAAACAAGATTACGCATTCCTCAAATGAGAAAGAGCTTGACGTCACCCAGCGCTTTTGCTTACATTAACTGCATACATTTATAAACTATATTCTAAATATTTTTTTTATTCACTTATCGATGAATAGTCACAATTATTGTGCAGTTAATTTTTGCTTAGATTTTGATAATTTTAAACAGTAAATGTCTTATAAAGTATTTAAATGGTTGTTTTTGCTTTTTGATTGTTTTGTTTTCTGCCAAGGTACAACAACCTTTGCATAATTACTGAAGAATAAACAAAGACTACAAATTGCACACACACAAACACACATACAAACACACTCAAAAAGACTAAGAGGAAGACAAAGACACTAGCGCACACAAAATCACACAAACATACAATAAAATACACTCTAACATAATTGTATGCATGTGCACACATTCACATACGTGCTTGCATAAAAGCTGCTAGAGCTACAACAACACAACATGAGGACTAAAAGGATCTAAAATATGAATGACAACTTAAATGTGTGCTCAAGGAGTAGCAAAACAAAACAACAACAACAATAATAATAGCAATAATTATTACTATACGAAAACAACAAACATCAGCAACAACAACAATAACAACAACAACAACATAAACAATTTATGGAAAATGCATGCAATTGTTATTCTCTCTACCTACAGCATGTGGCTGGCTGTTTGGCTGGCTTTCATGCAGATAAAAATGTCCTTGGTTACAAATTTCGCAAGGATTCTTTTTATTTCACCATAAAAGGCAAAAACGAAGAAAAAAAGCAAAAGAGAATCTTTATATTTCTTAGTTTTCTAGAGTCCACAATAGACAGCAGCCATTAAACATTTATGTCACAAGCAAGTGTGTGTGCTACTGTGTGTGCTTCAGAATTTGTCATAAGGATAACATATAAGTTGTGGTTTTTTGATGTCGTAAAACTAAGTGTTAGCATAACTTTATGTAAGCCCGGTTATTTGAAAGTGAAAGCTTCTTGTTTTGTTGTTCTTTATATATTCAAAGAGTTTATAGCTTATTTATGTATGTACGGACATTTATCAATTTTTCTTTCTATTGAAGGTGTTGAAGCGTGTGATAAGAAAAATGGTTAACAAACATAGCATAAAAAAGATTTAAAATATTTATGAAAATACCTCGAAAATAGTAAAAATAATAAAGTGAAGCCAACGCATCTTGATACATACATATTTTAATCCAATTAAATGTTCATCATACGCCTTAGTGTGCAGTGCAGCCAAGTGAAGAACATAAAATCTTAGATAAAATGAAAATTGAAAAAGCCCTAACTTAGTAAAACTATTTCATTTTATTTTTAAAGTGTTATTGAATTGCTTTTCTTTGCATATCATTTAAGTTATCGAAGATAAATTGAGGCGAATCTTGATTGATGGGCGTGGTTTTCAAAAAATGTTATGCATTTCATTTGAGAGGGTTTAAATAAAGCATCTTGCCTCTAATGTTACAGAGACTAAATATTTTTCAAGTAGTCCGACTTTAAAGAGTTTTCGTTCACTATTCGAATTTAGAGCTACACCATAGTCTGGAGACATCAAAGTTGTGAAATGGTTGGCCAAATCAATACAGCCTATTTATTTAACTATGAATTCAAATGGTTTTTGGTAAACATAATAATTAAATATTATTATTTTTTTTTAATTTCTTTTGGACAACTTTGTTCAAAGTTTGACCAAAGACAACCATCAACTTTGAGAGCAATCACATATAATCAGTTCCTTATAAAAGATATTAATTATGAAAGAAGTGTTAACAAGTTATAACATAAGTGTTTTACAGTAATAGGTCGAGTTATAATACAGGGAGGGCCATTTGGTAAGTAGTAATACTAAACTGGCCATTTCAGCCCTTGAAAGGACTTTGACCGAACTTTTTATGATCAAATTGTGTTGAGTATGTTATTAATATTTGTGAAAAATTAATTGAGAACAGGACACTGTTGCCAGATTGAGGTAAATTTCCCTAATTGAGGTAATTTTTGACTCCTTTTTTGAGCAGAGGTAAAAAAGGTAATTTTTGACCAAAATTGGTAAATTTTGGGAAAATAATAATTCTTTTAGACTTGTTACTGTTACCTCTCTGAACATACTCACAATCAGTTTAATATTCTTGTGAATCATCCTGTGTAGCAAATAAAAGAAAAAATTTTAACTATCCATCTCTAGTTGCATTGGACTTTTTGCTTTTTGCCGCTTTTACATTGGTCAAGACTTGACAGCAATTTTTCGAGTTTGTTGGCTAATTAAAAAATAGCAAAACAAAATAGCCGGTAAGTCCCGGTTTATATACGTCAAGAGTTGACGGTCAACTTGTTGATGAGAGATAAATATATGTATACTAACAAAAAATTATAACGGTTGTTAATCATATGAAAAATTTTTAATTTTTTTATTTTGGGGAAAAGGTAAATTTTCTCTGAAAGTGGTAAATTCTTTCCCAAATAGTGGTAAATTTCAGTTTGTCTCTCTGGCAACACTGGAACAGGACCTACTAGATTTATTAGACTCCGAACGGCTAATTTGCATGTTCTCAAAAAGCTTAACATTGCATTATTTACTCTTTGAGGTTTGCCATTGTCTGCAGAGAGGTGACGGCCGAACAGAATAATTAATTCA
The DNA here is from genome assembly GCA_943735915.1 of Pherbina coryleti. Lineage (NCBI taxonomy): Eukaryota > Metazoa > Arthropoda > Insecta > Diptera > Sciomyzidae > Pherbina > Pherbina coryleti. The sequence goes on from OX030949.1 coordinate 31,267,196, forward strand.
ATTGAAAAACTTTCAGTGTCAGATGGAATTGAACCAGGGTTCTCTGGCGTAAGGGTCACGCACTGTACCCACTGCGCCACGGCCGCCGACGGAGTTCAATTAAATCGGCGCTAAAATATTCGTTAGTATTTTTGCTCTCTCAAAAAATGTTTAAACATTTGTAAGCTATTCGTTTGTTGTTCGTTACATCGACTCTAAGAGATGAGACGCATATACAAATAAGTTTTGTATTTCATTTCTATTTCTCCGCCTAGTGTTGCTGATATCCTACGATTCCGAATTTTTGAAATCCTAACCCACACATTACGATTTCTTCACAATATCTTCGAATATGTTCGAATATGTTGTCATTAAGATAAGTAAAACTGAGCAAATGTAAAACGCTTTTTTTACCAATGGGTCAATGAGAAACTACAAAGCGACAAAGCTCTGTTGAACATCGCTGCTGTAGCTAACAAAAGCAAGAGTATGCGGGTGTGACGCAAACACTTAAAAAGAGCTGAGTATCATTATTGTTGTTGTTGTTGTTATTGTTTCTGTTGTTGTTGTTGTTGTTGTTGTTGTTGTTTTTGTTGTTGTTGTTGTGATTGTTACTCTCTCTTAATATCTCTCAGCGTTAAGAAAACAAAAAAACTGCTGCTTGCTTCTATTATCTTGAGAATTATCATTTATCTTGATTTATTTGTTATACTTTTTTACCGTTTATTTACTTTACTTTTAATTTATTTATTTACTTTAAATGAATATTATATGTTGAATAAATTTTTGTTATTGACGCATATATGCTTCCTTTTTTGTCCTTTACCACTATTTTCCTCATAGCGTCAAGGAAGAGCATTAAGAATTTCCATGCAAATTAATAACAATTCATTATGTGAAAAACAATTTGAGTTTCGTTATTTTACAGAAACAGATGGCCGAATTTCGGCCACAGGCGATACCAGTATATATATATATCTGAAAACTTACAATTTTATAACATATCATATTTTCTGTACTTGAATAGTTTTCTTTGTACTTATAATTCTTTTTTTTTAATCAAAACCTCTCCTGGACCAAATCCTCCACACTGCCCTGCATGTGACATTTCGTGAGATTGATATATCTTTGGTATTAGTATGTCAATAAGATATTACATGATCATTTGGCAGTAAAACAGTTTGTTCATTCACATAATTTGACAATTTATAAAAAAAGACTCGTGTCGATTGGTGTAAGGAAATGTTGGAAAAATATGATCAAGGTGCATCAAAGGTTGTGAATAACATCTATACAGGTGACGAATTATGGATTTATGCATATGAGCTCGAAAAAGAAACCAGAAATCGACTATATGGGTCTTCCAAAGCAAGCTAAATCCAATGGGTCATCGAAAACAAGCAAATGGTTACTTTTTCTTCGATAATACAGGCCATGAGGCGACAGTGGTTTTAGAGCAACCTAGGACAATCAATTCTGAATAGTACTCAAACATTTGTTTGCAACAAATCATCGGAGAAATTCTGGAAAAGTCGCAAAAGAGGTGAATTATTCTGCATGATGACAATGCGTTCTCTCACAAATCTGCTCAAACAAAGCTATTTTTAATCAGGAAACAAATCAAATTGATGGGTCATCGTCGTACATTCATGAAGTAAAAAAAAACAAGTCGTCAACGACAACCAAAGAAGCGGTTGTTGCATTCAAAACGATTCTTATGGAGTTACCTCATTCGGAGTGAAAAAGTACTTCCAATATTGGTTCAAACGCATGCAAAAGTTTCTTGCTGTTCATGTAGAATATTTTAAAAACAAAAAAACCAATTTCAATCATAAATATCTGTTTCTTCATTATTAGGCCAGAAATAGCAACTCTTAAAATTCAAAGAACCCTGTTCTTTTTTCACTGTGCAGCATTCCATGATATTTTTTCTGCGCTTATTAATGACAAATGTGAACATTTGACAACTACCAAACGACCAGCTGTTTAATAATATGCCTTTGTCACCCTACACCTCTTGTGGATACAACATTTATAACATAAAGGTGCGCCAACACCATGCAAAGAATGGGAACAAAAATTTGTAGCTAAATCAAAATAGGGGAGAGTGAAACGAATAGCTCTCAGAGAGAGAGAAAAAAAATACGAAAATTGAGTCAATAGTTTTGTTTTGTGTGAACATCTTTATATTATTATGTTTGAGTGAGTGGTACACATAATTCTCTGCAGTAGCGTAGCTAGGATTTTCCAAAGGGAGGATTAATACAATTTGAAATTATGTTTAAAAATAAATATATATTTAATTTTAACATAGTGCGCTCCGGGAGAACGTCCAAACAATAGTGATTTGTGAATTTTTTGAACTTGAAATAACTTGAGTTTAGGTTATTGTTTAGAATGTGACATATTGTATTAAACCACTAAGTCAACCCGCCTTGGCTTCTTAGACAGTTCATTAAGTACCTCATCGGTGTTAATGGGTATATTTTTGTGCATTGCAAGTTAAGCCGATTCTGAAATTTTAATAAACAATTATAGTTTACGACAACCGTTTATGAAACAAATTCAAATTCATAACTATACCTGTCTGGTGGAGTTTCTTAAGTAGGTCTTTATACTCTTCATACACGAAAAGGTGCGCTCACCCGTACTAGTTGACACTGGCGGTTGCTAAAATTTTCAGCAATGTATTGCTGAAAAACATATACTTGGAAAAACATTCTTAGGACACATATACAGGGTGTTTTTTTAGGGGTTTGTTTTTCGAATAGAGATAAAACTGGCATTTTGTGGTCAAATCTGGCAACTCTAATGTCATTTATGTTCAGTTTGGTTTGCCATTTCATCATGAACAGGTTGACAAAAGAGCATCACTTGCAAATCGTGCAAATTTATTTCGAAAATAATGGTTCAGTTCGCGAAGTTTACCGCAAGCTCCGTCCATTTTATGGTCGACATAATCGTCCATCAGAGCAATTAATTCGGTTAACCATGGGTCGTGGTGGAGTCATTGGGCCATACTTCTTCCGAAATAATGCTGGAGAGTCAGTTACCGTTTATGGAGACCGGTATAGAGCCATGATAACCGACTATTTTGTTGCCGAATTAGATGGCATGAATGTGGATGAGTTGTGGTCCAACAAGACGGCGCTACATGCCACACAGCGCACATCACAATAGATTTATTGAAGGAAACATTCGATGAGCGCATAATTTCGCGGAATGGCCCTGTCAATTGGCCACCAAGATCGTGTGATTTGACACCATTGGATTATTTTCTTTGGGGATATGTGAAGTCGCTCGTCTACGCCAACAAACCAGAAACGTTAGGGGACTTGTAGGCCAACATTCGTGGCGTTATTGCCGACATACGGCCCCATATGCTCGAAAAAGTGGTTGAAAATTGGACCTGTAGAATTGGCTTTATTCGAGCCAGCCGCGGCGGCCACATGCCCGAAATCATATTTAAGCATTAATGGCATAAAATTATCCTTCCAATAAAGCCAAATTGATGGACATTAAAACGATTTTCATGTGTTTATTTCAATTCGAAGTTCTATACCTCTAAAAAAACACCCTTTACATACATCGCTTGAATAGCATTTTTTGGTAATGTTCCCTTAATATAATATACTGTATTCATACAGTATATTATATTAAGCTAATATACTGCTTCCATAGTCTTGTTGATACTGGGCAGTAAACAAACTCTTGGGTGGATATCAGATTATTGTCTGAAGTGCCATCATCAAAAAGTGTCTGAAATCCAGTCAGTATTTTTCTTTGGTTTGTGAATTTTTCCTTTAACTCCATTTTATAAAAATCTAGAAATACATTAAACAATTTTACACGGAAGTATTTTTCTATTGGCAGGCCGTCATGTTTCTGAGTTCTTGTAAGTCTTACAGTTACATCAAGGCTTTCTGCCAACGACTTTACTTCAATGAAAATTTTTTCAAAAGTTTCTTCGCTCTCCCGAATTTTTTCAATTTCGCGTTGAGCATCGTCTGCCAAACCGATTGCCTGAACCAAATCAATATTATTTTTTTGAAAACTTAGACTCAATGGCAACGAATGCTCGCTAATTAAAACAACAACCTTGAGGGTCAGAATAAATTCAAAGTCAATTGCATTTTCCAATATTTTAGAAATCGGATTATCATATTGCATTTTTTCAAGAGCATGATATAAGTGCTGGAGAATTGCATAGAAGTCGCTAACTGCTTCGCACTTTGCAACCCATCTAGTTAAGTTAAATTTAATCTTTTCAACGCAAGATCGGTTTCAATAATGCTTTTTAAAACCCCGCTTCGTTTTGGCGTATTGAAAAATGAGTATATTTTTTTTCTATAAGGACATTGTAACTTTTTATAGCTGGCAAATTGCTCGCTGTGCAAATCGATACGTTGAGAATAAGTGCTGCGCAATGAACATACAGTGCGTGTGGCGCGAAGTTTTGAGCGAATTATCGCCTGAAAACCTTTAAAATCTCCATTCATGTCCTTTGCCCCGTAAAAAGGACATGAAAAATAAAAAAACAAAAACACTTCATCTCATCCAATTGGTTTCTTTTTGCAATTAGAAATTTTTTAGAGGGGTGACACCATGAGTATCCGCCCCGGTTTCACCAAGCCTAGGAACGCCACTGTTGCCAACTACTTATTTACTGGTTTGCCTTGGTAGCAGGGATGTTTTTTCAAGGTACAATTGAACTTTTTTCGACATATTCAGTAAAAATTACATTCGGTAAATTGTTCTTAAAAAAAGTGCTCAACGCGCCTAAAGAAATTATTCACTTCAAAAAAATGATATAATTGCCGCAGTGCCAACAAATTTTATTTTTATTCGAACAATTTATATACAAAATTTAAAGTTCAGTTTTTCAAAATTTAAAATAGCTTAATTTTTAAACAAAGCGATAGTTAAAGGGGACATATCGTCGCTCGTATGACTAACTGACGTAACTGAATTTTCTTAATTGTTCAGGAGAGCACTTTTTCACTTTTTGCTTTTGCATTTTTCTTTTTCACGGTCGTATATACTTGAAAAATAAGAATTTTTTTTTGTAATTGTGTACTCAAATACTTAACATTTAATATGTTTGTAAGAAGAAAAGAATAGAGCATTATATATTTTGAGCAATTCGTGTATGAAAAGATACGCCAGTTTGTGAAAATTTTTTTTTGTGTTTTGCAGATACGACATTCAATATATAAGCTCAAAAATTGAAACAAATGGACATTTAAGGTTTGAAAATAAGCTTTATTTCAGAAAAAAAAAAATGAATTCATAAGTAAACATAATCAGTCTCCATTGATAAAAAAAGGCGACTGTTTCAAAAAAGTAATCTTAAATATTAGTACAAAACAAAAAACAGTTTTGCGCTTTGTTTCATTTTTTTTTTGTTTTTTTACAAACTGGACAATGTATTCCCGTTGACTTTGTAATGGACCCAACGCCCAAAAATCAGTAAATATTAACTTTCAAGTTAGGAGAGAAAAATCACTGCAGTTTCGATTTGCTCTTTTACAGTTTTCGATATTGCAAGTTAACCCTAACGTACGTCCTGGTACCATATTTCTATGAACTTGTGTCATACATTCTTTTCCACTTGCCTTTAATTTTTTCGCAAGTTTTTTTTTTATTGATATTTTTAGTTTTTGCCATGACAAATTTCCTTTGAGAACCATCCACTTCATAATCTTCTGGGTGCATACTGGTAGGCGCTACAGTACACAAGATTTCTGCCAAGGAGTTACGCGGTGTTGATGTATGCGTTTCACAAGAAAAATCAGCTACGAAATGGTCCCAACATATCAAGCAACGTCATCTGAAACAGTAACTAAATACTACTTTTTTGCACCCAAAAGCTTCACAAGTTTGTTCGTTTGCATTCGAGTCCAAACGGCGCATACATGTGTGTCGATCGTGTTGTGTTGTTAATGATGAGCGGAGATATTTTTTCTGTGCAAAAGGTTCATCGTCTGAGGAGCTCGATGAAGATGGAAGGTGATAACCCTTTTCACTCATTATCGTTAAAAGTCAACACCACTTAAAAAAAATTATATTTTTGTCAAGCTTATGTTTATATTATAGTCCATGAAATGTAATGTAGCAAACATGTAGCACGATGCTTACCTTTTTTTAATATTGAAATAAAATCGGAAAAATTTTCGAGGAAAATAATGAGAATTTTCGAAGGTCAAAAATAAATTTTTGTAAGCAACCATTCACTTTACACTAAACTAATAACAACCTTATTTTTCAATATACCACTTATTCTCTCACATAATTCCCTTTACATTTCATATTCAAAACTCATATTTAAATGTAGCATTTATTCTCTCACATTATTCCCATAACCTTTAATATGCAAGTAAAGAGGAATTAAAGAGTATGCAAAAAGAGTAATTATAAATAAAACATTGATCGCAACAGTAGTCATCAGCAAAGTGCAGCACTAAGTCCACTTTCTTCACTTACGCCACTTAGTGACGATTGGGTTTAAATATTATGTTAGATACGACTCAAAGTCATGTACGTTTTTTAGCCTAACTGTTTTATTTAAAGTTATAATTTTTTCTGACATGATGCAGTATGGCTAAAGAAATATATTGGCATCTTTAACTCAATTTCGCAAAAAATGCTAGTTACGTCAGTTAGTCATACGAGCGACGATATATCCCTTTTATCCCCTCCATAGCTACGCCACTGATTCTCTCTTACCCAGGTTATGTTTAAGTAAAGGTTGTATTTATTTTATAAATATTTAAGCTTACAATATATTCTGAGTTGTTTACTTATTGAGTTTAGTTAAGTTTAGTTACGGGTTTATTTAAGATTTGACTTACCTCTTCATGTTCCCTCTGAAATTTTTCCTTTTTTCGCATTGCTTCTTGTACTTTCAACTGCAAAGAAAAAGATTAATGATTAAAGTTAATCAGAATACAAAACAGTCTAAATAACAAAACATTATTAGCTCTGCTTCAACTTTGAACACTTGAAGAGTGTTTAATGAACTTTCGTTCAAATCAGGGTAATTGGTCTGAATCACTAATTATCGATTTCTATAGATTGAACAGACACATCAATTTTACACCAAGAACAAGCTAACGTTAAAAGATAAGCGCAAAATGTTCACAAAATGATAAAATTTACGCTTATAGTTATTTATGTGCATAATATCTGAAGCAGCAACAATGTCATCCCTTATATCACTAGCAAAACTAGCTACAAAAACAACGCTCAGTTCATGCTGCAGCGTTTGGGTGAATGTATATATGTATATGAAGGGTGTCTTAATATGCTGTTCAGACGCTGTTTATGCATAAGTAGACAAAACAAATCTAGGCAAGGAGCTATGTGACGAAGGATACACAAGGTATACAGAACAAAAAGTGTACGTAAGAGAGCATGAATGACTTTTAAAGACAGTGCTACATGCCTAGAGGGGGCCAGGAGGAAGTTCTTGGCCTAGGCGGACAATTGCACTAAATATGTGCTCCTCGTAATAAAGGAAAATATTTAAAACAAAACGCAAAAAATAAACAACTAACGGAAGTTGCGCAATATCTGCTATATTGCATGCTTTTAGGAGCAGTAAGACGGAAAATTAAGTTTTAAGAGCTTTCCAACCAGAGCAGCATGTTTACAGTGTGTTTTCTCCCAGAGTTGCATAACATACTAAAGCATATATCAACCGCAACAGAAAACAAAAAGAAAAAAAACAACAAGCACAAAAACTAAGACAGCTTGAACAACAGCAGCTTCTTGGTGCACTTTAGAGATGGCGCTGTCATCTTTATAATATATGTCGATGGCAATGAACTTTTAAATGTTGCTGCCAGTCTTAAGTACACACTCATGCCATCTCTTTCTTACTATCTTCTATAATAATATCGCCATCTCGTTCTTGCTGCTCATTATATTGCCTCTAGTGTCATTTTGATGCTCTATGCAAATGTTTTAAGATTGCGCACACCTGCAGATAAAAAATTCCAAAGTTTTTCATGACAAAAACTTCGACTTTGTCTTCAACATGCACTTGTTGTTACTGTTGAAATTTTTTTTTTTTTTTTGTTTCGAAATATTCTTCCCTCTTATATCTTTTGTGCTGTTGTGTTTTCGATATGATGCAGTACAAGAAAAAAACACCCACAACAACAACAACAACAAGCAAAACATAAATGCATAAATATTTATATACGATATGTTGTACCTACAGGTTTTATTGCAAAACCAACAGTAGACCCTCCCCCAAAAGTGCTGCCTAGCATGAACTTTGCAAAAATTTCCCCACAGAGTTGCAAACATTTAACAATGTGTCACGCGGTTGCCTGCAACACTTCCGAGGATATATTTTTGTTGAAGTTTTTGGCATTATGTATAAATTTTACAGTGGCGCAAAGCGTAGCAGATTTTTAAAAAAAAAGTATTAACCATTCTACGGATAAGTGGAGTAAAGCTCTTAAAAAATATAAATGCATATCCAAATTTTTTTTTTTTATAACTCACCCTATGGATTGTCTCTTCAAAACTTTGATGTTGGCCACCATTCATTGTTTGAAAATGTCTCAGTCGTTCGTTAGCAGCCTATAAAATGTGTGTGAGTTATGTCATTATTTTAATTATTTTCATTATAATTTTGAAACATACAGAATAAAATTATTATGAAGGCATAAAAATAAAAAATGAAGAAGCTACAAAGAATTCATAAAGGGAGAAGAGTACGGTTTAAAAAATTAAATCAATTTTTATGAAAATAGCCTTTTATAAAGATTATTTATCTATTTGTTGTGAAGACTACTATTTTCTAAAAATGCACGCTCTTACTTCCATGCGTCTTATGAAAGAAAGTAATTCACTCCTGAAAGTGAGTTTAACGTCCAAATAGTATTTTGAATCCCTACTCAACCCATACAAAATTTAAATCTGTCTTCACTTTTGCCAAACCTATACCATATCATATCTAATCAATCAAAACCCATACCAAAACCATACCGTACTTGTACCGTGTAAAATTTCACGTGAACTCGAGTAAGATGCTCACGTGTTTTTCAGCTTAAAACAAACTATTCGAGAACTTGTAAAAAACAAGAGTTTACGGGTTGACATATTTTATGTATTCACGTTTCACGCGTCTCAGATAATTCCGAAAAATTCAAAGTGTCATTGGAACTGATTTTAAGCAATGTTGGATCTGAAGCCATGAATAAAGAAGCCTTTCAATGGTTACGTGATATCAATAGGCTTGGTCTGCTCTAAAATTATTACCAATGTAAATTTTGGCTACGACTATGCATTTGGCTACGACTATGACTATGACCTATACTAAGACTAAGACTAAGACAAAGACTAAGACTAAGACTAAGACTAAGAAAAAGACAATGACTAAGACTAAGACTAAGACTAAAACTAAGACTAAGACTAAGGCTAAGACTAAGACTAAGACTACGACTAAGACTACGACTAAGACTAAGACTAACACAAAGATTAAGACTAAAACTAAGACTATGACTTAGACTAAGGATAAGATTGAGACTTAGACTAAGAATAAGACTATGACTAAAATTGAAACTTAAACTAAGACTAAGACTAAGATAAGACTAAGACTAAGACTAAGACTAAGACTAAGACTAAGACTAACAGTAAGACTAAGACTAAGACGAAGACTAAGACTAAGACTAAGACTAAGACTAAGACTAAGACTAAGGCTAAGACTAAGACTAAGACTAAGACTAAGACTAAGACTAAGACTAAGTCTAAGACTAAGACTAAGACTAAGACTAACACTAAGTCTAAGTTTAAGGCTAAGACTAAAACTAAGACTAATTCTAAGACTAAGATTAAGACCAAAGCTAAGACTTAGACTAAGACTAAGACTAAGACTAAGTCTAAGTTTAAGGCTAAGACTAAAACTAAGACTAATTCTAAGACTAAGACTTAGACTAAGACTAGGACCAAAACTAAGACCAAAACTAAGATTAAGACTAAGGCTAAGACTACAACTAAGACTTAGACTTAGACTAAAACTAAAACTAAGGCTAAGACTAAGACTAAGACTAAGACTAAGACTAGACTAAAACTAAGGCTAAGACTAAGGCTAAGACTAAGACTTAGACTAAGACAAATACTAAGACTAAGACTAAGACTAAGTCTAAGACTAAGACTAAGACTAACACTAAGTCTAAGTTTAAGGCTAAGACTAAAACTAAGACTAATTCTAAGACTAAGATTAAGACCAAAGCTAAGACTAAGACTAAGACTAAGACTACAACTAAGACTTAAACTTAGACTAAGACTAAAACTAGAACTAAGACTAAGACTAAAACTAAGACTAAGACTAAGACTAAGACTAAATTCAAATCTAAGGCTAAGACTCAGGCTAAGACGTAAACTAAGACTAAGGCTAAGACTAAGACTGAAACTAGGACTAAGACTTACACTTAGACTAAGACTATGACTGCAACTAAGACTAAGATTAAGATTAAGGCTAAGACTAAGACTAAGACTAAGACGAAGACTACAACAAAGACTTAGATTTAGACTAAGACTAAGACTAGACTAAAACTAAGGCTAAGACTAAGGCTAAGACTAAGACTAAGACTAAGACAAATACCAAGACTAAGACTAAGACTAAGTCTAAGACTAAGACTACAACTAAGACTTAGACTTAGACTAAAACTAAAACTAAGGCTAAGACTAAGACTAAGACTAAGACTAAGACTAAGACTAAGACTAAGACTAAGACTAAGACTAAAGCTACGACTAAGACTAAGACTAAGACTAAGACTAAGACAAGAACTAAAACTAAGGCTTAGAGTAAAACTAAGACTAAGACTAAGACTAAGACTACGACTAAGACGTAGACTTAGATTAAGACTAAAACTAAGACAGGCTAAAACTAAGACTAAGACTAAAACTTAGACTAAGATTTAGGCTGAGACTAAGACTAAAACTAAATCTAAAGCTAAGACTCAGGCTAAGACTAAGACTAAGACTAAGACTTAGACTAAGACTAAGACTAAGACTAAGACTAAGACTAAGACTAAGACTAAGACTAAGACTAAGACTAAGACTAAAGCTACGAATAAGACTAAGACTAAGACTAAGACTAAGACTAGGACTAAGACTAAAGCTACGACTAAGACTAAGACTAAGACTAAGACTAAGACTAAGACTAAGACTAAGACTAAAGCTACGACTAAGACTAAGACTAAGACTAAGACTAAAGCTACGACTAAGACTAAGACTAAGATTAAGACTAAGACTAAGATTAAGACTAATACTAAGACTAAGACTAAGAATTAGAATTAGACAAAGACTAGAGCTAAGACTAAGACTTAGAGTTAAACTAAAACTAACACTTAGACTAAGACTAAAACTAAGACTAAGACAAGAACTAAGCCTAAGACTAAGAGTAAAACTAAGACTAAGGCTAAGACTTAAACTAAGACTAAAAAAAGACTAAGCCTTTAACTAAGAAAAAAACTAAGGCTTAGGCTAATAAGGTTAAGGAGAAGACTTAGGCTAAGAGTAAGGCTTACTATTGAATTAGACTAAGGTTAGGACAACGCCTTACACTAAGGTTAAGGCTTAAATTAATAATTTAGATTAAGGTTAAAATTAATTAATTTGAACGTCTAAGTTTAAGAAAAGTTTAATATAACTCAAAAGGGGTTAAATCAAGTATTAATGCAATTATGTCCAATTGATAACAGAAATATCCAAATTTGTCCAAAGGGTTCATTGGACCCCATAATACAACTAACTACTCGTTCGACCGGAGATAGTGCTGGATAAACCAATTGAAATCTCTTTTCTAAACGAGCCTTTATTATAGCCAAAAAATAGTTCGAATAACATTAAAACTATGGCAATTACATAATTGCAACCCGAATATTTAAAAACGTCAGCATGTGTTGACACGAACATGTACTTTTACAACCTCACGTGTAGTTCGTGTCGAACATTTATGCGTATTTCAACTTCGTGTTTTGCAAAAAGAAACTAAATTACGTTCAAAGTGTCTTGTTAACGTGTAGTTTGAAAGTCTTTCATAAGCTGGAGCTCTAGTTAAAACTGTAACATTCCATGACTTAAATGTCATAACTAAGGCTAATTCCTAACGAATCTAATCTGAATTTCTTTAAATGGAAGACAATAACGTTCTATCCATAATTTTTTCCCTGTTCTTTTTTTTCCTCTCTCTCTCTCTCTTTCATAAGAAGTAGAAAATATGTACAAAATTTCAGAACTTTACTTCAAAGATATAGATTTAAAAGATAACAGGATAAAAATTCCTGCCTTATCAACACATTCATATTTATTAATTAAGTTACTCACTCCTCCTTTATTTTGTGCTTTTCAAGCTTTTAACGCATATCAACAATAACTTCATTCATAAATCATTGCTGGCTGTTAATGAAATCCACCCTGATACGATATGATTGTGTTTTCTTTTTTTATGCTGTGTTTATACCCCGTTCTGTGGTTTTGATAGTCTTAGAGCGGTAGGTTAACCCTTGCTTATCATTAAGGTTCAATCAAAAAATCCCTTAATCCTATAAAAACGGTTAAATGCAGGTGAGTCAAAACCAACAAGATTGCGTTGCTCGCACATCCTTTTGTTTAGCTTCCTGTTTTAATTATATTTGAAAAATTCATAAGCAGCTTATTAACGCACAAAGGCAGCCTAAACAAAAACACACACATACATACGAATAAGCGCACACATAACCAGAAGCAGTCCTTCTTGATCCTGCTGATATGCGGTAAAAGTTCAATTTTTCATTCCGTAGCTGCTTTTTATGATCCTAATAAGATTCACCTAACCCCACACACTCTCCTTCATCATCCTGGTTTTTCTTTCTTAGTTTTCATGTGGTTTTCCAGCAGTCGTTGTTATTGTTGTTGTTGTATTCGTTGTTGTTTGGTCGTAAATATGTGCACTTTGCTGGCTTGTTTATTTATGAGCTTGTATGTGTGTGTATATTAGTGTCTTAGTCCTTAACCGTTTGTTTACCGTTATCTTGGGCACAGTTTCATTGCCAAACAGCTTCCCCGCAATACAACATTTTTTCATGACTTGAACAAAGTACCTAAGATCCTGCCACCTTGCAAGCCTGCCTGACTGGGTTGCCCCAATCAAAGAAAACAACACTGTCCCTGAATGAATCCTTTGTACAGCTACAAAAGATAAACAACCAAGAAGAAGCATGCAGAAAAAAAAAATAAAATAAAAAATAATTGTCCCAAGGGTAAAGATTAGGCAAAGAAAATAAGAAGATGTAAACGAAGAAAAATGAAGCAAAAATAAATTCAAAAACATGCAATAAAATGAGCGGCATTTTCTCAAAATGTAGTCAGTCGCACGAGTACTCAAGTTGTACAGTGGTGCAAATAAGAGTAGCAGATTTTATTTTGTAAATTTATTTTATTATTATAATAAGACAAAAAAACAACAATAACAACAACAACAAAAATAAAAACTTACCCTTACTTGTGCTGCGTTTTGTTGATTGTTTCGATCTCGCCGATTCACTGTCTTCAGGCCTTTCAATAGTCTTGCCAGCGTTGTGCGTTTTTTGGTTTCGCGACCTTCTGAAAGGTTAAACATAATGAAAAAATTATGCAAAGGTTAAGAAATGAATATGAGTTAAAGCAAGTTTTTTTGTTTTTGTTTTTCTTTTTTATAAAACTTAGAAATATGAAATCTACATGGAAATAAAATCAAGTTTTTTTTTCTGTTTTTTAGCTTTGAACGGAGGATATCAGGTGTTGCACCTATTCAGGTAAGTTTGGCCTGGTTCGAAATGGGGTGAGAGATAAGACTCAATAACAGAGAAATTGAGTTAACATGCGATGTTCTACGTAAGTGTGATGAAAAGCCGCAGAAACATTTGAACTGAGTCAATTCTTTTGCGTTTACAACAGTCAATTACAGTTGCTAAGATTACAATTACAGTTTAACTTTTTTGTCAGGGGTGCCGTTAAAGATCGTTGCTATATGGATAATCTACAAATGAAAATTACACATTTAACACATCAAAATATAATATTTTGAACAAATAATGCACCAGTTTTTGCTTCATGATATTTTTGGATTTAATGGGAAAGATAATTTCAAATTATTCACACCCAAAATTAAGTTAAGAACAATAGGCGCATCCATAATTTCTCAGATGTCACATTACAACGGGCTCATACCGTAGTAGATTTAAGAAAGAATAAGTAGGCAAAGATCACATTCTAGCCCTGCATATAATCTGGACTGGATGGCATAATGCCCACCGAAGTAAAAATACTATCCTCTACATATTGTCACGGCTGCAGACCATATTCTACCTGCATACCTCTATAATGAGCTAAAACTACAGAACTATGCATTAAGGGGATCTTGATCCGATACAATCTTTGGACACACGGTGATTCTAGCATCAAGCACCATCTCTTCCAATACCGACTAATATACACGGGAGTAAGCATTTGTGAAGAGTGTTGTATCCCTTCATGTAAGAAATGGAATGTCAGACCTCATTACATGCATGGAGCTACAAATATATTTATTGACGAGTCTTTACTCTGGACTTGGGCATTGGGACTTCCTTCCGACTCCTCGATCATTACAGCGGTGAACCAAGCCGAATTTTTGGACATCCAAGTTGCAGTACCAACCCTATCAACTATTGAACTTCCAAGAGGCTACAGCGAGACATATTTCCCCTGCCGTTAAAGCATTTGTATAAAGCTTCCTCGAAGCTCATTTGGAAACACTTTAGAGCTTCGCTCTCGTATGAAATAACATGAACTTTCCAGCTTTCTCCAACGGATTGAGAGAACTTCGTGCTTGTGATCGTGTACGTGTTTCGACTCTCGAATAAAGCCGTCGAGTCTCACCACGCGTGGTACTACATCAGTGATGTTCACGTAGTACCATGTTTGGTGAGACTCGAAAGCTTTGTTCGAGAATCGAAGCACATACACAATCGAATGCACGAAGTTCTCTCTGCCTCTCGGTCGTGTGTTTTGCGTTATTTGTAGAATAATAAAATGCGTTATTTGCAGAATAATAATAATAATAATCAATATGATAGGGATAATGGTAATACTAGTGACAATGATAATGATAATGATAAAGATAATGATGATGACAATGATAATTATAACACAATTCTTGCTTAATATCTGCACAACAATTTTTGTCAGTGCAGAGAGCGAGAGAGCTACAAACACAAGCACAAAAGTCGAAAATTGTAGTGGTATGAGTGAGAACACAATTGGCATAGAGCAAATCACACAGCAGACTTGACAGGCTGTTCCGTTGGCTATTCACTGCGATCCACTCAAGCTACTTAGGTCCTACTTAAACTGCCAATGTGCCGAAAAAGTTACCCGGAAGTTTATTTTTTACAGACAGAACGCGTTTTACATTAGTTTTACACAAAAGTCGTAAATTGTTGTAGTATGCATGTGAACACCACTGTACTCCAAAAACATCACTGATCTATAGCAGTGTAGGGCGCGTAGTGGCTCGCGTGCTAGAGACTCGTAGAGACTCGTTTTCGAACTTTCTCTCGTGTCTCACATATATAAACACAGACAAGAAGTTATTTCAATCAGTTGGCGCTGAGACTTCATGCTGTGTGGTCCACGCTGCATGATGATTTGAACTTGATTGTTATGCACCGAAAAAAATAGGTGATCAAATTAATAAGAATGTATTGAATAAAGTAAACACTGAGTTCTTAATATTATTTTGGATCGAAGACTTGATTTTTTTCGTGTTCTTTGTTTTGGTTATATCTGAATTTAAAATTAATTTGGTTTTTTAACAAAAAAAAAAAAAAAAAACGTTTTAAATAATTTTAGTTGATTTATTTTGATTTAAATTTTAAAATCAAAACAAAAACAAGAAAATTAAATTAAATCTAAACTTAAAGTAAAATATTAAACAAACGAGCCGAGTCGTCATATTTATTGGTACCTGCACAAAAATGTATATTCAGTGCTGAGAATGAGACTCCACTAACACAAGCACAAAATTACAGAAAATATAATAATATTGGTGTGTCCATCACTGATCTATAGGAAGCACGCAAACGAGGATTCGCTCTCAGATCGAGTGTGCTTCGAGTCTTGCTCTCATGAGTAATAAAGAACCGATTGATAGAAAACAAAATAAAATTAAATAAAAATTAAATATAACCTCATTAAGCTGGTATGGATGAACTTTGCTCGAAGCAATACAACCTCGATCAACAAAATTTGAAATTTTTATTTGCAAGTTCTTTAGAAGGAGTATCGTGGAAGTATAGTTCTCGAGGGAGAAAAATACTTTTGCTCACGTAGATTGGAGAAACCTTTTTGTTTCATCTTATCGATAAGTTATTTCGCAGGAGTTTCTCGGGGAACAGGATATACCACTCGCTCTCAAACAAACTTCAATGCATATCAAAAAGACTTCGCCAGGCCAAGGAACGTTGGGATTAGACCTATTTTTTTGATATTAGGCACGTCTTAGTAAGAACTTAAAATATAAATTTTTTAAAGTGACTAGATCATGAACTTTTTGGGTTACATCGCTTTGAAAAATAAGAAATCTCAGATTTGCCCCAAACTTTGGGGTTAAGTATCTCCAATGGGCACGGGTCAAAATATTTTAAATTAATGTTAAATAAACTACGTAATAAGAGGATTCTGATGATATAAGAATGAAAGTGATTTTTATGGTTCATCTAAAAGATATAGCATTTTGAGGTATAATTAATATTATGTTTTTTAATTTATTACTGTATGTTTAATAGGAGCTGAGATATGATCATTACCGCAAACTCTATGGCCGCCATTGTTCAAATGCAACAAAAAAATTTTTTTTGAAAGCAGTTCTAAGATACCAAAACATTAAAAAATTTGTGGTAAGGAAATAAAAATTTTTTAAAATGGTCGAGCGACCACTTGTGATCAATCTCGGCAGACTTACCCCATAGATATCTATGGGCCTTAGTGTGTAGCGGCTTCAACTATGTCAACCTAACCAGTTTTACCTTACCCTGGGAGAGAATTCAGATTCAGCGTAAAATTTTTTTGGTTTTAAAACTGAACCTTGTTTGCCTGCATTATTTGTAAGTCAAGTCCGGTTTTTTCTTAGTCTCTTTCAAAAAAGAGAATCCTGGCGAAAAAGAAATTATTTTATCGTTCAGTATAAACAGTAAAGTTTGAGGCCTCGGTTGTCGAGTTAAAATCCAGAGTTCAAATCTCGGCGAGCCTATTGTCCTACGCTTCAACCTTTCTCCATTTCTTTACCCGTTTCGTTAATGACCTTAAAGTTTTAGTCGGTTGTAGAGAAGTTTGTAGACGGGATTGCCTTATAACTAGAATTGACTGAGGGAAAGGTAATAACACTTGTGTCAGATTTCAATTCATATGTTGCAATGGCTTCCGGTCATGCTTAGGATATTCTTCACATATTTCAATTGATTTCCTTTTCTTTCAAACTAATTTATCACCTAATTTTTAACCAAGGTCAACGTGCCTGAATAGGTGCAACACCTGAAATCCTTGCCTCAAAGCTAAAAAAACAAAACAAAAACTCAAGGACCGCCAAATCCATTCCTGTTTTCTTAGTTTTTTTGAACAAAATATCTTTAAATATTTACAAAATAGTAATGAACAAACCGGCATTGGGTGGAAATTCGTAGAAATACGCCGATCTGGGACTCAAACAGCTGGAATGAGAAAAATATTGAAGCATTTATAAGAGAACATTTTATTGTCATTAAGGCATTGAGTGGAAATCAATAAAATTTACTGTTACACTCACTTTTGTTGGACGAAATTTAAATTCGTTACATTCGCTGGCATTGTTGGATGTGGTTGCAGACCTTGTTGGTGTTGTTGTTGCAGTTGATGTAATTGGTGTTGTTGACTTGCTGGCACTATTGGTAATTGTTGTTGTTGTTGCTGCTGTTGTTGTTGGTGTTGTTGCTGTTGCTGTTGTTGCTGCAGTAGATGTTGCTGTTGCAGTACGCCACGAGCAACACGCGGCGCAAAAACTCCATAACCAAAGCCATAGATTTCGTCCTCTTCCTTGTCGGACAGACAACTCGAAGGCTGTTGTGCAAGCATGGTCGAAGTCAAAAGGTTTAAAAACGAAACAAATAAAATGTTAAAAATTAAAACAAATGAAATGTATTTTGCAAAAGTGTGTAAATATGTTATAAATATGCTAGTGGATGTGGGTGTG
Organism: Pherbina coryleti; assembly: GCA_943735915.1. Classification (NCBI taxonomy): domain Eukaryota; kingdom Metazoa; phylum Arthropoda; class Insecta; order Diptera; family Sciomyzidae; genus Pherbina; species Pherbina coryleti. The sequence goes on from OX030949.1 coordinate 31,285,419, forward strand.
AGTGCGAGCTAGTGAAAGTAGCAACATTTAATGCTCAACGAAATATACTTTTTTTTTCTTTTCTTGTTATATATCATATATGATGCTTTCTATATATTAACATGCAAAATTTTCTACAAGCTAATAAATAACAAATAAAGTCATAAAACAAAGCATAAGAAAAAGAAAACAGGCAGGCGTACACAATATGGCATAAATGGCGGATGCTTTTCCATCAGCGTAGCTAAGAAAAGTAAAGCCTTGCCACTGCTTTTAATATTAAAGAGTTGCCATGTTTTTTCATTCCATATTCATGGCAATTGTTTCTTACTTTGTTTGTTCGTGCTTTTACTGCCCCCGGAATGGTTTTAACACCTTGGGACCAACTAAGAACAACACAAAAAAAAAAAAAAAACAAAACACCACGTTTGTTCATTCATGGGTGTAACAAGGTTGGCGGCGGGTTGTTGCTACTTACTTGTTTTTTTTTTTGATTTTGTTTTTGTTTTTGCCTAAATAAGTAATGTTCCCTTAAGTAAATCCTTTTGATATGAAGTTTTGGTGTCTGTTGACTGTTCTATGCAAAAATGTTTATCTTTCATTTATTTGCCAAAATGAAGCGCGATAAGAAACTGAATGTACAATTCAACATAATAAAAAGTAGTCAAAAAAGAGAACAAAATCGACATAAACAAAATCACAAAAAGGAGGAAACACAAGAAATTGCTAATACAACAAAAGAAGAATTGTTGCCAAAAACCATCAGCTATGCTTTTTGTTGTTGTTTTTGTTGTTGTTGTTGACTTCACTTTATTTTCTGTACAAATAGAGTGAATAAAATGGTAATTGTCAACCCTGCGGATGTGAAAGACCGGGGGTAAAGGGTAAATGCAAAGGGTGAGAATAGCATAATGTTCGTGGGGGTTAAGTACGTGTCTTGTTTTTTTGTTCCTTTTTATTCTTTTGCTTATATAACAAGTACATATGAAGGATTGTGGTAGCTGCATAAAACGAACAGAGAATACAAAGCGCTTAAAAAACAGACAACATAAAAAATAGCAACAAAATTGAAACGGAACAAATATCCCCCAAGGATATGTCAACATAGCAGCGAACAATTTGGGAAATAGTAGACTAACTTTTTTAGCGTTTCTCGTAAAATGGCTGCCAGGAAAGTAAGAAAAAAAAATGTAAGCATTGTCTTGATGGAGACAAAACCAAAGGTTTTATGGTTTCAGTGGTACTAGCCCAAAATTTAAAATTATTGTGCAAAAACTATTTTGAAAAAAATATGTTAAATTTTCTCACAGAAAGTTTTTTAGCAGTATTGATCAGGGTTCTTAAATATTGAATTGAGTTAGTATGAAAATTACCGTTTCTGTTGAAGTTTTGACTAAATTCCAGCTTGTCTCAACATAAATGGCACTAAAAATGTTAAATGCAGTAAAAATACTGCGTTTACACGCTTACTTACGCGCAGATCACTGTGTCAGTGAAATGAGTTAAGTCACTTGCGCCATGGCGCAGTTTAATAATAATAACTAGTATCGCCTGTGCCCGAAATTCGGCCATATGTTTCTATAAGGTAACGAAACTCAAGTTGTTTTTCACATAATGAATTGTTATTAATTTGCATGTAAATTCTTAATGCTTACCTTGACGCTATGAGGAAAATAGTGGTAAAGGACAAAAAAGGAAGCTTATGCGTCAATAATAAAAATTTATTCAACATATAATATTCATTTAAAGTAAATAAATAAATTAAAAGTAAAGTAAGTAAATAACCGGTAGAAAAGTATAACAAAAAAATCAAGATTAATGATAATTCTCAAGATAATAGAAGCAGGCAGCAGTTTAACTGTTTTTTTAACGCTGAGAGAAATTAAGAGAAAGCAACAACCACAACAACAGCAATAACAATGATGTTACTCAGCTCTTTTTAAATGTTTGCGTCACTCCCGCATTCTACTCTTACTTTTGTAAGCTACAGCAGCGATGTTCAACAGAGCTTTGTTGCTTTGCAGTTTCTCATTGTCCCATTGGTAAAGAAAAAGCATTTAACATTTGCTCAGTTTTACCTTTCTTAATGACAACATATTCGAATAAAAATTATATTGTGCAAATCTACTCAAAAATACCTATCCATCGATATAAGTATTATGTGAATATGTTGAAGGTAACACAGAAAAAAAGGGAACAAAAACTTTTTGTGTGCCTATTAATATATAGATAATAATCTGGCCATTTCCGCCCTTGAAAGGACTTTGACCGAACTTCTTATGATCAAATTGTGTTGTGTGTGTTATTAAATGTTTGTACACAATTGACCGAGAACTGGACCTACTAGTTTTATGTCGACTCCGAACGGCTAATGTACATATTCTCAAAAAGCTTTATATGGCATTATTTACTCACTGAGTTTTGCCATTGTCTGCAGAGAGGTGACTGCCGAATAGAAAAATTAATTCAATTGAAAACATTTTCTGTGTCAGATGGGAATTGAAGCAGGGTTCTCTGACGTATGGGTCACGCACTTTACCCACTGCGCCACGGCCACCACAATCATGGCGCAGTTTTAAATGCTATAATTCTTGTATCAATAAGCGTTAAGTAGCGCAGTATAGTTTTGAGTTAAACAGTGTTAAGTTGGAGAGTTTTTTGAGTTGGGCAGCACATTAAGCTATGAAATGAATCAAATCAAATATTGAAATGGTTGCAATATGTTTCATGTAAAGAATGAATAATGCTTATCAATTAATTTAAACATATTCATGTTTGTGAATTTTTTTAAGGAAACCTAAGGGATATTTTGAAATGCGGGTTTTTATACCTTAAAATATACACATTCAAGAGTATGCTTAGTTTTTTTTTATAAAATAAAATTAATATTAAGGTAGATACAGCATTTTTTGTAGAGCGCTCTGAAAATGCGGTGACCAAGATTGCTCCTCCTAAATTCAACTGAAACAAAAAAATTAAATATATTATTAAACTAGATACTTAAAACTCGTACTTGTCATAGCCGATTTTGAAATATTGATTTTTCATAAAATGGCGGACTTCCGAACGTAAATTAACGATTTTCGACCAAAAATTCGTCATTATTTTGCATATAAAAAATGAACGAAACTACGAAAAAAAATCTTATGACAAGTATTATGAATAAAATAAGCCTGCAAAAAAACTAAAACAATCGGTTCACTGAGCTTTGAGAAATCTTGGTCACCGACTTTGAAGACATAGTTTCGAGAAAAACGCGTTTGAAAATAAGGGCCAGCATTGTGTGCTCTAGAAGGCGATTCACTCACTAGGCTATAACTTTGTTATGTTTTGAGATATCGACTTGAAATTTTCACCACATATTTTTGAGACTTAAAGCTTTAAGAAAATTTTTGAAAAAAATAATTTCTTGGTATATTCCTCCCCTTAAGCGAGTTTATCATGCTGCCGACCTCAGCATCCAAAAATTAATAAATATTGAATATATCGAACTTTTAGCTAAACTGTACTTCGTTAAAGGTTGATACGACATTCAGATTGAAAATTTGAACTTTGCTTCCACAATCAAACCACATACAATGAATATAGAAAAAAGAACGAGCAGGATTAAGTTTGTATTACTGCGGTATTGCGTTATTTTTATTAAAACAAATGTGTCGACGCTGTAACTCAGTTAAGTTTCAACTCAATAAGGCAATGCAGTACTGCGATATCCATGTCTAAACTGTATGGTTGCTTATTAAAGAATTAGGATGAAGTCATCTTGATTTCAAAATGAAAAGTTATCATATAAAACTATTTTGAAAAATCAGTCTATACATTCAGTTAATAAAAAAAAAGAAAAAAACCGTTTCACTGATGTCATATTAAGCAGTGGGAACCTCTATACCCCAATTAACTTCATATTAAACTAGTAAGAAATGATCTTCGACTGGGCCGAAGTTAAAATACCCCCACGGCCGAACCAAAGTCTTAAGCAATCAATAAAATGTTTATCTGTAAAAACGCTTTTGTTTTTTGATAAAGTCGCTTTGTATGGGAGGTGGGCGTGGTTTTCACTCAATTTGGTTGAATTCCATACACATAGTACACGTTATATATCAAAGTTTATATGCAAAATTTCAAGTCCACACATTAATTTATGTGGATTTTAGAGAAATTTTACCTTTTTGATAAAATCACTTTGTATGGGAGGTAGGCTTGTATGGGTTGTATTGTTTTCATCCGATTTGGTTGAATTTTATACTTAGGGTGTATTTTGAACATCAAAACTCATATGCAAAATTGCACGTCCATATATTCATTTTTTTTGAATTCTAAAAGATTTTACCGTTTTGATAGTCACTTTGTATGGGAGGTAGGCGTGGTTTTTATCCGATTTGGCTCATTTACGAACTTGACCTTTATTTTTTAAATAAAAGCTTAAATATCGAATTTCGTGATGATAGCTTGAAAATTACGCCCGTAATCGTGATCACAGACAGACGGACAGACAGACGGACATGGCTAAATCAACTCGGGTGGTGATGCTGATCAAGAATATATATACTTTTCTATACCTACTAAGCCTCCTTATGGGCTTTACAAACGGAGTGACAAAATTAATATACCCCCATTTACGTTTTTTAAACGTGGGGGTATAAATATAAAGTAAAAATCTTCTTCTACACCGTATTTCCGACTTCAGCAGAATCTTTCACATGTATCCTTTTGAATCAAGCAAATTTTTCTCACTTCAACTTATATTGGAATTCTTATAATTCACAACATGTTTACATGAAAACATGTTTAAGATGGTGCGGATTGACAAACTATGGCAAGGTTCGAAGGCGTAGTGTCTTAAATGTTACTTTACTTGGAATCATGTGAGTCTTGAAAATAATGCTTGAATTGAGAAATGGACTTTTATTGCTTGTAACTATTATTGCCTAAACTATGTATTATTGCCTATTTGCTTGATTTTTTCACTCTGTGTACTAATTGTATCGGTCAGGAACATCATGTTTCTGGATTAGTCCGTTTAGGCAGAAATAAGTTCACTAAATGCAAAGTAAATTTGTTTGTCTCAAATAAATTTTGTTTAAATTAAATTAATTCTGATTTCTGTTTTATCTTAACAAGCATTGATTTCGTCACTATTCAAGCAAACAAACATGAACGTACTTACTGATGAAAGTAATTTTTTCGCTCAATAAACAAATAACATTATCAATATACAAAGAATACTTTAAGCTTTTAAGTACCGCTATATATCAATTAAAGTTTCCATGGAAACTGAAACATATAAAAAAAAAACGGTATGGTATAAAAAGAATTGGGTGAGTGTCCTAAATGTAAATGTCTGCTAATTTAGGCAGAGTCTGAGAAAATTTATAAAAAATTTTAATCTTAATATTTTAATATGACCTTTCATTATTTATATTGAAAACAAATTTGAGCTTCAGGCCAAGTATGTTGAAAAAAAGACAACATGAAACCAACTGAACCCTAAAATGGAAGTGTGAAAAAAGGGAGGAGCTAACAACAAAATAACACAACTTCAATATGCTCTGATAGTGGTAAACCGCTGTGATCGAATTTCGAAGATGCACATACGATCTAGGTTAACCTTGATACAGGGTGCATCGAAGTATATAAGAACTCAGTCACTATTAAGCGTTCTCTCTGTCAAAATAAATTCCGGGTAACTTTCTCGGCATAATTGGCATTATAAGTAGCGTCCGTGGCATAGTTGGTTAAAGTGCGTGGCCGCTATGTCAAAGAACCTGGAGACCCAGGTTCGAATCCCAGCAGCGACAGAAAATTATTTAAATGAAAATTATTTTTCTGTACGGCCGCCACCTCTCTTCAGACAATGGCAAACCTCAGAGAGTAATAAAAATGCCATCTAAAGCTTCTTGAGAATAAGAACATTCTGTTCATCGCCGTTCGGAGTCGGCGTTAAGCCTGTAGGTCCATTTCTCGGTCAATTGTGTACAAACTTAATAACACGCACAACACAATTGATCATAAGAAGCTAGGTCAAAGTCCTTTCAAGGGCTGAAATGGCCAGTTATTATTTTTTTTTTTTAGTAGAACCTAAGTAGCTTGAGTGGATCACAGTGAAAAGTCACACAAAGACTACTGATGAGTTGGTGTAGCGGCCAACGAAACAGTCTGTATAGTCAAGCTGTGTGATTTGCTCTATACAGAGCCGTTGTTGTTGTTGATTGGTTGATTGTTGCTTTCTTTGTCTTCATGTTGTCTTGTTATCAACATACTTGGCCTGAAGCTCAAATTTGTTTTCATTTCTAAAAAAATATAAAAAGATTTGTTTATATTATAAAATTTTTCATATCATAAAAGTAGAAATTCTCACAAAATAAAATATCATCAAATAAATACGTTTGTTGTCTATAAGTATGACGAAATGGTCAGTAACAACAGATATTTATATAGAACAGGTTCAAATAAATTCAAATTTTGAGATATTTGAGGTTTTTTAATTGAAAAATAGCTTCATATGATACTTCATTTTAAGTTATGTTCATGACGCATTGAGTTTTTTTTTTCCTTCAAGTTTCTTCAAAATGAATATTCGAATAATTATTATTGATTTTTACCTAACAAAATTATGGCCAAAATAAGATCACATGATGAACTCCATGAATGACACTCATAGAAATTTATGAAATCTTTCTCAAAAAGCAAAAAACTATTTGAGTATCCATTTCGAAGGAGAACAGTATTATTCAAAGAAGCAGTTAGTACAAAAGAGTTAAAAAGCGTTTGCGAGTTTTGTATATTACCTCTTAATTAGTGTTGCCATATGTCCCGTATTTCACGTGACGGTCCGTATATTGCATGATTTTTTAAGTGTCCCGCCGGGACAAAATGTCCCGTATTTTTGACATTTTTTAAAATATATGATTTCAAATACGCATTCACATAAGCTGAGGCATTAAGAAAAGAAGTGTAAGCCAACCATAACATGAATAGAACTATTACATAGTACGTACATTTCAAGCAACACTGAGTGCTAAATATATGTGAAGCGCAACATTTGGCATTATATTTATTCTACGTACTATATTTTTTATATTTATTCTAATAAAATGTTTTTTTCTGAAATACATTTTTTTAAAAATAATTTTCTGTTTATATATTGTCTCGTAAAATTTTCCAAAATCCCGTTTTTTTTTACATATTTTTTCATTTGTCCCGTATTATTGGAAAACGAATCTGGCAACACTACTCTTAATAAAGGGTGTTTTTTTTAGGGGCTTGTTTTCCGAATAGAGATAAAACTGGCATTTTGTGGTCAAATCTGCCAACTCTAATGTCATTTATGTTCAGTTTGGTTTGCCATTTCATCATGAACAGGTTGACAAAAGAACAACGCTTGCAAATCGTGCAAATTTATTTCGAAAATAATGGTTCAGTTCGCGAAGTTTACCGCAAGCTCCGTCCATTTTATGGTCGACATAATCGTCCATCAGAGCAATTAATTCGGTTAACCATGGGTCTTTTTCGCACTACGTTTACTCTATGTGATAATACGCATCCGCAGAGACGTCAAACAGTGCGCACCGAAGAAACAATTGCGGCTGTAGAGCAAAATGTTGAAGAGGACCCGAATGAATCGATTCGCCACCGTGCACAGCAATTGGAGCTTTGTCTATCATATTTATGGAAGATTTTGCGCAAAGATCTTGGCTTGCGACCTTACAAGATCCAGCTTGTGCAAGAATCAAAGCCGCGAGACCATGCAATGCGTCGTTATTTTGGTGTATGGGCCGAAAATGAGATTGATCTCGATGCTGATTTTCATCGCAAAATTTTGTTCAGTGATGAGGCTCATTTTTGGTTGAATGGCTACGTCAACAAGCAAAATTGCCGCATTTGAAGTGAAGAGAATCCACATGAGATCCTTGAGACGCCATTACATCCACAAAAACTGACTGTTTGGTGTGCTCTATGGGCTGGTGGAGTCATTGGGCCATACTTCTTCCGAAATAATGCTGGAGAGTCAGTTACCGTTAATGGAAACCAGTAAAGAGCCATGATAACCGACTATTTTGTTCCCGACTATTTTGTTGGATGGCATGAATGTGGATGAGTTGTGGTTCCAACAAGACGGTGCTACATGCCACACAGCGCACGTCACAATCGATTTATTGAAGGAAACATTCGATGAGCGCATAATTTCGCGGAATGGACCTGTCAATTGGCCACCAAGATCGTGTCATTTGACAGCATTGGATTATTTTCTTTGGGGATATGTGAAGTCGCTCGTCTACGCCAACAAACCAGAAACGTTAGGGGACTTGGAGGCCAACATTCGTGGCGTTATTGCCGACATACGGCCCCATATGCTCGAAAAAGTGGTTGAAAATTGGACCTGTAGAATTGGCTTTATTCGAGCCCGCCGCGGCGGCCACATGCCCGAAATCATATTTAAACATTAATGGCATAAAATTATCCTTCCAATAAAGCCAAATTGATGGACATTAAAACGATTTTCTTGTGTTTTATTTCAGTTCGAAGTTCTATACCTCTAAAAAAAACACCCTTTAGTACCTTCTTCTTTACCAATGAATCAATGAATAAATTTGCCGATGAAACACTTCGCCGTGAAACGCTTCGACGTGTTTTTAACATATTGTTACGCAAAAGTAAATAATTATGATATAGTATGGGCACAGTAGCCTTTCAACTGTATGCTTCATACATCGAGTAATTATAATATTGCCATAACAATTCGAAGCATATGGAGCATGTCTTTGACATTGTCATATTGAAAACATCAACCTTAAACAAAAAGACAAACACTGACTGCTGCTAAGTAACAGAGTTGTTATGTACAACATTTTAAAGTATATTTCAAACTTTTGAGAGTAACAAAAGAGTACACAGATTATATTTCTGTATTGCATTTATTTTCCTTATATTTTTATGATTTGATACAAAATTCTATATATCACATAGTTTTATGATACATATTAACCCTCTCCAGCCCTCGCTTAAAGCCCACCTGTGCAGGTGTAGGGAATAAATATAAAAAAAATTATAAAATTTGTATGGGAGCCCGCATAAGGAGTGGTCGGAGGGAATAGGTCCCCAAGGGTGAAATTTTCTTTTGCAAAAGTAATAGAGGTCGGTCATATATATTAACCCCCTGCAGCCCACCCTTAAAGCCCGCCTGTTCAGGTGTAGGGAATAAATATACAAAAATCATAAAATTTGTATGGGAGCCCCCTAAGTAGTGGTCGGAGAGAATAGTTGTCAAAGGGAAAAATATTCCTTTTGCTAAAGTAATATGGGTCAGTCATGCATATTAACTTTCTGCAGCCATTCCTTAAAGCCATCCTGCTCAGGTCTAGGGAAGAAATATACAAAAATCATAAAATTTGTATGGGAGCCCCCATAAGGAGTGGTCGGAGGGAATAGGTGCCCAAGGACAAAATGTTCCTTTTGCTAAAAAAATGGGGGTCGGTCATACATATTAACCCTCTCCGACCCTCCCTTAAAGCCCGCCTCTTCAGGTGTAGGGAATAAATAAACAAAAAATCATAAAATTTGTATCGGAGCATTCATAAGGAGTGGTCGGAGGGAAAAGGTCCTGAAGGAAAAAATGTTTATTTTGCAAAAGTAATGGGGGTCAGTCATACATATTAAATTTCTCAGGCCCTCCGTTAAAGCCACCCGTTCAGGTGTAGTGAATAAATACAATAAAATCATAAAATTTGTATGGGAGCCCCCCTAAGGAGTGGTCGGAGAGAATAGTTGTCAAACGGAAAAATATTCCTTTTGCTAAAGTAATGGGGGTCAGTCATGCATATTAACTTTCTGCAGCCCTTCCTTAAAGCCATCCTGCTCAGGTCTAGGGAAGAAATATACAAAAATCATAAAATTTGTATGGGAGCCCCCATAAGGAGTGGTCGGAGGGAATAGGTGCCCAAGGACAAAATGTTCCTTTTGCTAAAAAAATGGGGGTCGGTCATACATATTAACCCTCTCCGACCCTCCCTTAAAGCCCGCCTCTTCAGGTGTAGGGAACAAATAACCAAAAAATCATAAAATTTGTATCGGAGCATTCATAAGGAGTGGTCGGAGGGAATAAGTTCCCAAGGGAAAAATGTTCCTTTTGCAAACGTAATGGGGGTTGGTCATAGATATTGACCCTCTCCGGCCAGCAACAAAGCTGTGTGGTGTTTTGAGTTTTATGTTTGAGGAAAAAAAATAAAACTGGACAAATGATTTTTATTTGTGAGCGTAAAATAAAAATTGAGAAAGAACCTTTAATCTGAGCGGAAAAATAAAAATTGAAAAATAATTTTTATTCTTGAGCAAAATAATAAAACTCACAATCAGAAATAGTTCTTATTCTTGAACAGAAAAATAAAAATCAAAAAATAACTTTCATTTCTGATCAAAACAATAAAAATCGTAAAATAATTTTCATTGTTGAGCAATAAAATAAAAATCTAAAAATAATAATTAAACTTTGGGTTTTTGGATATCGCTTATAATAGTTACGATCCCCAATTAAAACATTTAATTTACTCTTGCCATTATATCGACTCATAACCGCCAAAATATCTTAAGCGACATAATATCCGATTTATGTTTTTTGATGAAAATCGATAATTTGCGATGGTTTACATCGTCTGTCCAAATTTCATAGGTGTACGAAATTAGATTATGAATTTAAACCAAAAGCAATTTTAGCTTAAGTACACACTACATGTTTGTTTACATTTTTCATGACAGCAAAGTGTCGCTTAAGATGAAATTCTCTAAAAGAAATTAATCAATATAAGAGATAAAATTATTAAAATAAAATTAATAGCAAAGAGATAAGAGATAAAAGATAAAATTAATAGCAAAGATAATTAAAAAAAACCTTCTCCTGTAAAATTTTCTTTTTGGCGCTTAAGATATTTTGGCGGTTATGAGTCGATATGTAATGGGACTTTTGAAGTAAAACTATATTAAAGAGTAAATCAATAAACTACTTGAAAATCAACTTTTTTGGGTTAAAGTTGATTACTCATGTTCACCAAAAAATGTTTCTTTTTTTTTTTTTGTTTTTTTTTAGTCTTTTGTACTATAACATTCTCTTGTTGTTCTTCAGATATTCACCACGGCAATATGCAAAATACATTCGAACACTCGACCGACAAATAATTTAATTAAAGTATTATTCGTTTAAAACGATATAGAAAATCGTCGAAATGAATAAATTATTAACCAACACCTAATTATTAAAAAACATGCAGTGTGAATATTGCGACTATCTACTTTTTAAGCGGATTGTGTAAATATGATGTTTATGCTTTTCACGCACTTTACGAAAGCAATTGTTTGAGATATGTATGAAACTACTGAAAGCGGGGACTAAACTACAAATAAGACTAAAGTTATGTGTTTTCTTTTATAATGATTATAAATGCACTAAAACATGATATGTCAACCATACCACACCAAAGCTAATGTTTAAATTTGCAACCATTCATCAGCCAACAAACCCTTTATTAATCTATGATTATATAGGCTAGTGCATATTTTAATGATATTTGTTTTGGTGAGATTTAATTGTTGTTGATAAATGTTGATACTTAGTATTGGGTTTGGGTTGCTAAAGCAAAATTGGCTTAAATACATACCGAATATTTTCCTGGCACATATATTGGCTGACTATGACTATTCGGTAAGCCGGCACCAAGATTGGAATGGCCTCGATGACCGTGGTGTCGCTGAGTGCCACTGCAACCAATGCCACTGACGCCACTGCCACTGCCGCTACTCCCACTGCCACCGGCGGGATTAAGTGGGCTGCGTTCCGCCCATGCCGCTTGTCTAGCAATTTCTAAAGCACACAGAACATCCCCAAAGGGTGCATTTAATAATTCACAATAGACGGATGCTAGACCTTCTAAATGACCGCGTTGACCGTCCTGCAAATAAACACCACGTCAAACATTTGCAGTCAATAAATTGTGGGCTTTGAGCAATACAGTAGAAGAAGAAGAGAATATGAAGAAAATGTAAGAGCGAAAGAGAGAAATTTACAGTGATGGAGGGAATATAAATTGAGAATGATAGAAAGGAGGTGCGTGAGTGATGATGATGATGATGGTGATAATGATGAAGATAGGGTGGGATGTAGTAGGTGGCATTTTGATGTTCTTTTGGCTTTGGTGCTTATGAGGAGAGGTTAAATGAATGGAAAAATATGATATGAAGACATGTGTTGGCCTCTGTGCGGTTATACATATTTATATGAAGCATTCTGTGATAAATGCCTTATATTTGATTATATTTGGTTATGAGGTGATGAATTGGCAATGAAATGAATTGTTAAGTAAGAGATAAGGCAAAAACATGAAGAATAGAATGCATTGCTGAGATTTTTTTTTTGTTTTTGTTACGCTTGAGTGTGTTTTTGATTTTAGTTTTTATTACATCAGAATTATACGGAAATGAGCTATAAAAATATAAGTATTATAATATTTAAAGATTTTAAAGCTTTTCAGAAATTCGATTAAAAATATCGTGAGAGTAGCTATAAAAATATTGCCATTTTTTGTGTGAAACGGGTTTTACTAAATATAAGATAAAGAGCTCTAAAGGGGATTATTTCAGATCAGTGCCTTAGCCAAGGGGGTTTAAGTCCCATTTGGTGTTAAAACCCTCCCATTAGGTCGGAAAATACACAAAATACATAGCAAATTAGATCATTAAAAGAACGTGAGTGATTTGGCTCTACATTTTGGATATCAATCCCCGCAAGGTAAATCCGGTAAATATACTATACAAACAATGGAATTCATATGATGTTTATAAGCACTGGAATAATAATAAATTTAAAGAATTTTTCGATCTTGTTTTCGATGTTATTTATTTTTTCCTAGTTTCTTCATCCTTTAAATACTTTTTAGGAAACATAATATTGATAGAACGTTTATGTCATTTTAGCAGAAATCTGGTGACTAGTCTTTACCCTTTTATTTAATTCTGAACAAGAACTAAATTTTATATATTTTGATGCTGAGCATCAACTATCTATACAGCCAATAGATACCCAGGCAAACACATTTTTAAAGTCTTTGAAGTCCATTAGAAGGATAGTTTTGTAGTCTTATAAATAAATTTTTATATACAAATGTTTTAAAACTTTAACTCTCTTATTTTATATTTGATATTTTTTCTTTAATAAAAAGCTTCGTGTTTTTGCAATTATTTATATATGGGGCAATTGCAATGTTTTGTTTTGTTTTGTTTTGAAAGTTTTTTAAATTTTCCCGTTAGAGTAGTCAAATTAAGTGAAAATTAATGGAGAGTTCGAAGTTGTTTTTAAGCCCTGCAAAAAATCATTTTTTTATGGTTTTTGTACGATATTTGTATTGAACGTCACACAGCAGATATACGGGAAAAATCGCTAAAAATTTGAAAAATGTTGTAAATTAAAAGTAACTGTGATGTTTGTTAAATTGTTTTGCAAAAATCGCCATTTCAGTTACAGAAATAATAACTTTTTACCAAAAATACCTACATATTTTACAATTTTAACTGGAAATTAAAATTTTTCTCCAAAAAGACATCAACATCAACAAAGGTTATTTTCAAAGTAGTAGACTTGCAGCAATAAAGAATAAAAAACTGTTAAATAATAAGGAATTTCAGAAAAAACAACAGAGTGACATTCAATACATTTTGTGACATTCAATACATTTTGTTGCGCTTAACCACATAAATTAAATCAAATTGGGAGCTTCACAAAAAAAAAAGGTTTATTCTTTTACAAAAAATTATAGCACGTGTTGCTGGCATGGTATTGAACTTAAATAAATTAAAAATGAGTCAACTTATTGTAATATTTTTAAACATTTTGTACTTTTCCTCAAAATAGATGAAATAACTTTTCCAATGATACTATATTACCGATAATCGGTCTTAAGTTAATTGAGCTACGTTGTCTCCAAATAGATCCTTTTTTGGCCGCGAACAATTATTCTAAAAATTTATAACTTCGAATTTGGTTTTCAAATCAATAAACCAATGCAAGAAAAATATTTGAGAGAAATCGGAGATGATCAGCGTAACTGATCACTTCAATGTGAAATGGGCGATATCAGTTATAAAAAACAAAAATCAGGTCAAAGTCAAATACAGGTACCATTCTTTTTGCTTTGTTTATACTCTTCATTTCGTTACTTATCTAGCTTTATTTTTTCCCGATATCTTCGTGCTCTTTCAGCAGGCGTTAATTTTGCTATTTTACTCTTAAATATACAAAAACGAAATACAAAATGAATACTTCAGCCGGTGGTGTGACATATCTTAAAAGTGACGTTCCATACATTTGCCATTTTTTAGTTTTTTTTTTTCTTAGAAATTTTATTTTGCAAATATACGAAAATAAGGAAATTAATCAAAACCTATGAAACAATAATTTTAAACTTCCATTTTTTTGATTTACTATTTTTGCTCTAATAAAACTCTGAGTGACGTTCAATGCATTTTTGCACATACTTATCATGATGAACTGAGAAAACACAAAAAAAAAATTTACTTTAACATTATTTAGTCGTCTTAATTTTTAGAATTTCATGAGAACTAATCTCTGCACTTCCTTAATATAACTTACTTATCATCTATACCTCTCCTAAATTAAAACTAACGAAGCGTAAAAAAAAGTGATGTTCAATACAATGCGCGGGGACTAAATGTAAATCGAAAGCCAAATTCGCGATGACAATGTTTTGAGAATAACAACAAAATAAAACATAAGAAATAAATGCTATCATTACAAAACAGTAATTATTTGTTAAATTTTTGCATTGTTTTCAACTTTTTTTTCACGTTTTTCATCAAAAAGTGTAACTGGGGACACATGTTTTTGTATTAAGCGAGTACGAGAGGGCAATATAACATTCTTCAAAACAAATATGCAAACAATTTTAGGATTCTGAAAAATATATTTTGTCAATAAATATTCTTCAGTGATCACTTTCTCATGTTTTATTTGTTTTTTTTCTTTTTGTTTTTACATAAAAACAGAGTTAAAAGAGCAATTGACCCATATCTGTTTTAACTTTCAATTTTTCAATTTTAATTTTTAATTTTGAATTTTGAATTTTGAATTTTGAATTTTGAATTTTTAATTTTTAATTTTTAATTTTTAATTTTTAATTTTAAATTTTTAATTTTAAATTTTTAATTTTTAATTTTTAATTTTTAATTTTTAATTTTTAATTTTTAATTTTTAATTTTTAATTTTTAATTTTTAATTTTTAATTTTTTATTTTTTGTTTTTTTAATCTTCAATTTTTAAGTTTTGATTTTTAATTTTTAATTTTTAACTTTTAATTTTTAATTTTTAATTTTTAATTTTTAATTTTTAATTTTTAATTTTTAATTTTTAATTTTTAATTTTTAATTTTTAATTTTTAATTTTTAATTTTTAATTTTTAATTTTTAATTTTTAATTTTTAATTTTTAATTTTTAATTTTTAATTTTTAATTTTGAATTTTGAATTTTTAATTTTTAATTTTGAATTTTGAATTTTTAATTTTTAATTTTTAATTTTTAATTTTTAATTTTTAATTTTTAATTTTTAATTTTTAATTTTTAATTTTTAATTTTTAATTTTTAATTTTTAATTTTTAATTTTTAATTTTTAATTTTTAATTTTTAATTTTTAATTTTTAATTTTTAATTTTTAATTTTTAATTTTTAATTTTTAATTTTTAATTTTTAATTTTTAATTTTTAATTTTTAATTTTTAATTTTTAATTTTTAATTTTTAATTTTTAATTTTTAATTTTTAATTTTTAATTTTTAATTTTTAATTTTTAATTTTTAATTTTTAATTTTTTATTTTTTATTTTTTGTTTTTTTAATCTTTAATTTTTAAGTTTTAAGTTTTAAGTTTTGATTTTTAATTTTGAATTTTTAATTTTTAATTTTTAATTTTTAATTTTTAATTTTTAATTTTTAATTTTTAATTTTTAATTTTTAATTTTTAATTTTTAATTTTTAATTTTTAATTTTTAATTTTTAATTTTTAATTTTTAATTTTTAATTTTTAATTTTTAATTTTTAATTTTTAATTTTTAATTTTTAATTTTTAATTTTTAATTTTTAATTTTTAATTTTTAATTTTTAATTTTTAATTTTTAATTTTTAATTTTTAATTTTTAATTTTTAATTTTTAATTTTTAATTTGTAATTTTTAATTTTTAATTTTTAATTTTTCAATGTGTTTTTTCATGCCAAATATCTGATATTAAGCTCAAAATGTCAAAAGTACTCAAAATTTTACCATCAAGAATTCTTAAAGACAAAATAAAATAAATGGACACTTATGTAAAAGTTTCTAAAGAAAATATACACAAGGACACGCACAGAAATTCAACTCATAAAAACAATTGCTGCTGTGGGAAGATACATTATCTTGCCAGCTAGCAAATTTTTTATTACCAATTGTTGCTGTTGGCTCAGCAGGAAAGCAATTCGATGCGTAATTGACGCATTCATAAAAATGTAGTAAATTTTGTGAAAACCACCAAAAGTGTAGAAACACAAACATCAAATCTAGCAGAATGGAGGAGCTTTACACTAACAGCGAAATTTAAGAAGTTTTTTTATGAGAAACAAACTTCCTAACAAGATAGAAAACAGAAATTATTAACTGTTAAAATTGTGGCATTAAATAATTAAGAGAATTTTCTACAAAACACCTAAATCCAAAACTTAAGTTTGGGGAACACTGCAAACAGTGTCTTGCGAACAAGCAGCAATGCGCAAAAAATTAAAACATGTAACTGTCATACGTCATTTAATTTGGTACACATCAAAACTTGCCAGACGTGTCTTATGACCCCGCCCTAACCAACACAACTGAACTCAATATACTCACTCGTACACACACGTCTCCACACATGCACACATTCAGAGAAAGTTGCACGCAGCACGCATCGTTCGCATTTTATATGAGGCCCCTTGGGGTGATTAAGTTGGCAATATTGTTGTGGTTGTTCAGCATAAAACATGCTCGTTCACACATACGTACACTTTACCATGGCTGGCTGGCTGTCTGTCGGTCTGTTAGTCTGTATAGATATGTTATGCTTTTGCAACAATGCATCAATCAGTAGAATAAACATTTTTACTTTTGCATACTTTTCGACACCGCTAAGGAGCACAGCGACATCAAGTAAAACACAACAAAAACAATATAAAAAACAGAAGGAAGTACCGTTGGAGCAGTATGGCAAAAAAAATATTACCATTGGAAAAGAATACATTTAATTCATTGGCTCCTTAAATAAATTAAAATATTTAAAAAAAAAGTTAAGTGAAAATGCGATGTTAACATGAGAAAATAATTAACCCATTGTTACTCGTTTATTTTGCAACAAATGCAACTGGTTAAGAACGGTCGATTCATGGGTCACTTTTCATGAATCTGACACAAACGGTCCTGAATGAACGCGTTTGTCTGCGTAAACGGTTCTTTGCCAATGACCCAGACCCAAGAGGTCTCGGGTTCAAATCCAATTTGACACAGGATATTTAACCCGCAATCACTCGCGCGGGGTAGTTAGTTAAAAATAGTTTTAGGGTTATTAAACAAAACAAAAATATTCAAGTTCAAAACAAGTTGTATTCTTTAAAATTTAAATGGACTGTCTAAAACACTCCGCGAGTGGCGCCGTCGAAAAAGAAATGCGCGGGTAACTGAGTGTTAAATTCACACACTTATTTCGCTGGCGTTAGTCGGTATTTGGTCTCATTCAAGAACTTTCCACAGTAACTTCTGCTGTGCATTTGCAGATGCGTTTTGGAAACTCAAAGAGTTTTCGGGTTGTCCAATACTTCGCACTTTTAACGGAGATTTTGGCGTCCTTTTCCGCGGTGACAGTCATCAGATGCCAGAGCGAATATTATTTTCATTGGAGCATCGTCTTTCATCCCCTACTTACACGTTAATTTCGACTAGTATTGCCTGTGGTCGAAATTCGACCAACCAATATCGATTTTTCTCTTGTTTTTTTTTGTTTTTTTTTAAAAATAGCTTGGCAAAGTTGAAAAGAAGATGGTTTTATCGTAGATGCATCAGTAAATTTTGACGTGACAGTGTATCTTTATTTTTGTCATTATCCTTGAATTCGTTCCGAAACTTATCTTTATTCATATTCTTATTCTTATATGTGTTCCAATAATTGACCTACTTCCGGTCCAAATTCTTGTTTTAATCCATGTCCAAAGCTTTGACCTTAGTCTTGTTCAAATCCTTTCCTAATCCTTGTCCCACTTCCTTTCTAAATCTTTGTACTAATTGTACTTATCTTTGTTCTAAATCTTGTCATTATACTTTTCCCAATCTTGCCCCAAATATTGTTTTGGGTATGTCTCAATCTTGCTTGTCCTTGTCGAAGTGATCTTCCCAATTCTTGGCAGAACTCTTGTCCTAATACTTGTCCAATTCTATACTCTAATCTTTGTCCTACTCCTTATCTTATTTCTGGTCCTAATCTTTGTCCACATCTTTGTTCATATCCGTTTTCTAATCCTTATTATAATCCTTGTTCTAATACTTGTCCTTATTTTAATTTAAATTTAATTTTTTTTTTTGCTTTTACATTTAGTGCATTTAGTGCATGGTTACTTTAATCAAGGGGTTCCCTGAAAGACACTGATTCAATTAATTTTTTATTGTTGTAAAATTAAATTTTTCCTAACAGTATAATTTTCGTTTTATCCTATTTGTCGTGCCTCATATACACTCCAAGTAATAATTCTATGCAACGCCGTTGAATGATTGATGAATTCTGGTTCTTGCAGCGGCTCTCTCCACAGTATCGGAACGGTGTGAATATTTTGGAATTTCTTTCGCTTAAGAAAGGCAGAGAGATTCAAAATACAGCCATGAGTATGAGAATGCATACATTTATTTTAAATTGTAATAATCACATAATATATTAAATTTTTTTGTTATTTTTATTATTCGGCATATCTGTGGCATAGTACCTTTCGAATGATGTAAGTTTCATTACCTTTTTTTGATTATAAATATTAAAAAAGTGTACCACTGCATTCGATGTTTGCGTATTAATATATAGATAATATATAAAGTAGATAAGGAAATGGCTTAAAACATAGATTTGTGTATATAACTTTGGAGTGGTTTGAAAAATTTGAAAAATTTTTTCACAGAAATTATTTTTTAAGCTGTAAAACTTTGTACAAAATACAAAAACAACATTTTGAAAAATGTAATTTTCATCAAAAAAATCATTGGGGGTAGCTCATGATTTTCGATGATAGAAACACTTAATTAAAGTATAAGTCAAAATGAAGCAATTTTTGCAAATAAATGATATGTTATATGAAAGAGTGTGTGAGAAGAAAATAGGAAAAAAAAAATTACATAAAAAGAATGTCTGGTCTAATTTTTGAGCAAAAATCGAATATTTTAGAGTTTTTTTAAAACAACACAAGAAATTGAATTGGTAAGATAATGATAAATCTTTTCTTATTTCTCCAAAGTCATTTAATTAAACTTTCAGACAAAGAAAATTTAATGAAAATCGATTGAAAAATGGCTGAGATACTTGCTTGCAAAATCAAAATTTGAAATATCAATTGTTTTTTTCTCATTCTGAGGCAATGATACATTGCTTTAAGAAATGCATTGCATGGAAAAAATTTACAGGTTTCGAAATATTGCAATACTTTTGGTGTCATAATAACGGAAAATTTAATAACATACTATTCGTGGAAAATATTAGCAAAAAAGTTTTCGCATACCGTTATTTTTCTCAACCAACGAATTTTCATACAAAAAACGTTGTACTGAGAACAATTATAGTTTTCGAGATATCACAATAATTTTGATGTCAAAATAACGGAAATTTTTCAAAATTTACTATTAGCAAGCAATTTTACCATCACAATATATATTGACACTTGTTACATGAAATAGTGCTTATTGTAGGGTAACCGTAAACGATGGTGAAAAATATTAAATTTTTGTTTGCACATCTTATGAATGTCTAAATTTCTCTCTTATATCATGTTTTTCCATCTCTTATAGTTTAGCTTTTATTTAAAAAATGCTCTTTTTCCGCTCATATTTGAGGTCAAAGGTCACCAATCTTATATTCAATCATACTGTGCAGCCAGACCTTTCATCTGATATCACATTCTTCATTTTACCTCTTCCCAGTTCTGAGATCCTTAACTAAAATTGATATAAACTTTCAACGTTAATATTTCGGGTCAAAGGTCATGAATTTAAAATCTAACATAATTCGGCACATCTACGGTGCAGTACCTTTCGAATGATGTACGTTTCATTGTCCTTTTTCTAAAATAAATATTGAAAAAGTGTACGACAACATTCGATGTTTGCGTATTAATATATAAGATGTGGTTAAGAAATCGTAATATTCGATAGCAAAGCTGCTATAAGGCTTCTATAGAGCTTGAAAACTGAAGACTACTCGCTAACGAAGATAAACTTGATATAATTAATATTGAAAGGTATTTAAAAAATTGAGTTTCGATGTTTTACGGAGCCTAAGTCCAAAGTTTTTAATCACATAAGTAATATTCGAGCTTCGGTAAATGTTTTTCTTGATATTAGAATTTTCTTATGATAATGAAAATCCTTTAGCAAAGATTGAGAATAACCGGCTATGGGCAGAGAGCGCTCTGGAAGCGTTGAGAGCAAGAATTGAGAGAAAAGGCTTATGTAGCAACACAAAACACAACAAAAAATCAAAGACAACTGACAAACAACACACAAGTTTTAAATGTAGTGGTGCCTATACCCGAGGATAACTGATCATACGAAACTACTGGAATTATTTGAGTTTTCAGCAAATTGTTTATTTGAATCAAGCAAATTTTTCTCACTTCAACTTATATTGGCATGCTTAGAATTCACAACATGTTTACATGAAAACATTTTTATGATGGTGCGGATTGACAATCTTCGAAGGAGAATTGGGCTTTATTTGAACTTACATCTTTCCAAGTAAAGTAACAAATAAGGCACTGAGCCTTCAAACCATGCCATAATTTGTCAAACCGCACCATCTTAAACATGTTTTCATGCAAACATGTTGTGAATTATAAGCATGCCAATATAAGATGAAGTGAGAAAAATTTGCTAGATTCAAGTAAATAATTTGCTGAAAAATAAAATAATTCCCTGTGATTGGTTAAATTAAGAAAATATTTTCTCGATTCAAGTATCGTTCTTATTTTTGTGCTTGATTTGAGCAAATGGAGCTTAATTTTTAATTTTCTTAGATCAAGCAAAATATTTGCTTAATATAAGAAAATTAATTCTATCCGTGTAGTGGACAAAACACTTGTAGGTAAAGTTTTCAATCATCTGAGTACAAACATTTCATAAGGATGATCTTTTTGGATTTATTTTTCTTATGAAGACCGATTCGGTCTTAACCTTTTCAGTTACATCGAGACCGGTTCGTTCCTTAATTCTTTATGACGCACATCTTTTGAAACGATATTTTTTGGTTTCCACTGTGGTTCTAGGGGTTTTTTGGGTAGCTGATTACGAATCTGAAGTCAAAATTTGAAATTATAAAAATCCAAGATGGGGAATCCAATATGGTGGAACCATTTTTCTGCTAAAGTATGCTTTTTCACAATTTTCAGATCAGTAAGCATTCTTGAGGGGTTTTTTAAGGGTAGCTTACGAATCTGAAGTCTAACTTTGAAATTATACAAACCTAAGATGGCGGATCCAATACGGCAGATCCAATATGGCAAATCCAATGACAACTATCTGGCTAAAGTTTGCTTTTACAAATTTTTTAGATCAGTATTCATTTTGAGGGGTTTTTTAGGTCGTGGAATACGTATCTGAAGTCAAAATTTGAAGTTATACAAATTCAAAAATGGATCATATAGCATGCCATATTCGATCCGCCATTTTTAATTTTCAGATTTATCGAAATATGACTTCAGATTCCCAATCAACGACCACAAGAACTCATACATAACAATGATAACCAATATAAAACTAATCTGCTAAAAAATGGGCACTAATGGTCGCCATTTTGAATTTTCAGAATTTACAAAAACTAACTTCAGGTTTGCAAGCAGCGACCCCAAAAACCAATACATATACATTATAACCACTATAATACAAATCTAATAGAAAATTCACACTCGTGGTCCGCCATATTGTATCCGCCATTTTGAATTTTCAGATTTTTCACGATGTGACTTTAGATTCGTAATCAGTGACCCCATAAATCCCCGAGTAAAAAAATACAGTGGCGTCCGTGGCGTAGTTGGTTACAGTGCGTGGCCGCTATGTCAACGAACTTTGGAGACCCAGGTTCGAATCCCAGCAGCGACAGAAAATTATTTGAATTAAAATAATTAGAGGTCGCCACCTCTCTGCAGACAATGGCAAACCTCAGAGAGTAATGAAAATGCCATGTAAAAGCTTCTTGAGAACGAGAACATTCTGTTCATCGCCGTTCGGATTCGGCGTTAAGCATGTAGGTCCGGTTCTCGGTCAATTGTGTACAAACTTAATAACACGCACAACATAATTGATCATAAGAAGCTAGGTCAAAGTCCTTTCATGGGCTGAAATGGCCAGTTATTTATTTTTATTTTTTAAGAAAATACAGATAAAAAATATTCAATAGAAAAATGTATGACTCAAAGGGTTAAAGTAATATTTCGCAAAGTTTTTCGCTAGTTTTTCATATTTTTTCCAGAAACACAATATTAATGCTACAATCCTGACGAGTGAGAATTCAAATTATTCTAATGGAGATCTGAAGAATCTCAATACAATGCGATGTGCTGCGAAGAATTTTAATCTTACTTAAAACCCTCGGTTAAAAGAAGGGAACAATTGAAAAATGCAGCTAAATCATATCCACAAATTTTAATCTTTTAAATACAAATTATTTTTTGTGGAAAAAGTTCAAACAAGCCAACCTTAATATAGTGTGAGTGGGTGAAAAATATGTCCTTTAAATTATATCTTTGCAAATGACATTTGCACAAATTTACAATACAAAAAAAAAAAAAAAAAAAAAAAAAAACATCAACAAGAGCAGCCGAAAGCCAGACAAACAAAAGTTATACTTGTGTGGAACATGTTTGTCTGTCAGTCGCAGTGACTGGTTGTTCCTTTACCTCTCCCTCTTACCACAAAACCGAGCTGGCAAAAGTTTCATTGAAGTTAAATTTGCCCTTTTAAGTACTTTTGAAGCCCCTTCCCCCACGCATGTCATTGTTGTTACTTATTTTGCCTGCAGCCTGATGCTCATCATCATCCTTATGTTCTACAGTTAATAATATAATTTTATTAAATGCACAAATGAAATAAAGCAACAATTAGCATAATTTATATACAAACAAACATACACACACAAACATACTCATACTCACTTAAACAGCATATTTCGCATGCATTTTGTATTCAATGTAATTTTACACTGACAAACATTGTCATGCCATGTGCAGCGATTTACACTGAATAACGTACTAATTCACTTCGTTGTAATAATTCGTCACAATACTCCCTCGATGCACAATTGCGCAGAGACATTGAAGTGAAATTGAATTAAGACAAAGTGAATTGTGTTGTCTGTCTGTCTGTGCATTTAAAATAAACAGACAATAAAATAAACTAACTCAATAATGAGTCGAAAGAGTCGAAATGAAGCAAAATCGAGAATGAGATAAGATCTGTTCAAGCTGAATTTTGATGTTGGCTTTAAGACAAAAGGAAATAAAATTGTTAAATTGTAAAGAGGCAAACAAAAGAGATCATTACGTTGAGACATTAAGGTGGGTGGGTACTTTAGAAGAAGCAAAGTTTACGCAGAAGACCAGAAGTAAATAAAGTTATTTAAAAGGATTATAAGATGGTACTAGGAATGGGATACATAACGAGCAAATTTAGGAAACAATGATTATTAAACATCATTGTTCTCAGAATAAAGCTATGAAAAACAAAATTTTTTAATTGCAATGCCATAAAAATTGAAAAATTAAACACAATACAACAAAGTGTTCAGGACAGTTTTTGAATACTCTGAGACTTATTCCTTTTTCGAATAAACATGTTGAAAATATATGTACATTTATATTTAGGAGTATTCAAACTATTAACTTTTCATTAAATTAATTTTTCATATATTAATTTCATGGTTAACAGAACAAGACTAAGAGAAGCTCAGAGGGTCTTACAGGCAAAGGAAAAAAAAAGTTTCTCACCAGTTTGCCGCAAACGGACTTCATTTGTAGTGCTTG
Source organism: Pherbina coryleti (assembly GCA_943735915.1). NCBI lineage: Eukaryota > Metazoa > Arthropoda > Insecta > Diptera > Sciomyzidae > Pherbina > Pherbina coryleti. Next base: position 31,309,708 of record OX030949.1, read on the forward strand.
GGATCAATATTTGCAAGCGTTTCAACAGTTGTCATAATAATATTCAGTTGCGAGAAACGCGTTATTTAGTTGCAGGAAATTAATTTCGTTGATTATAAAGCAAGTGATTTTTAAATTGCACCAATTGAAATATATGTTTTTTTTTTAATTTGAAAAACTTCTTTTGTTTTTCTCTTTGTTGTATAAACACAACACTCTTAGTTCAGAATTAATTTTTGGACAAATTGTTACTATATCGAAGCTTTGTAGAAATATTGCACTAAATCCTTGTTCTAATCTTAGTACAAATCCTGCCTCAAATCTATGTTTAATCTTGAATCTAAATAAGTCCTTCTTAAAATAATTTCTACAAGCTTAGCACAAACCATTGTCCTTATCCGTGACCTAATCCATGACCAAATCCTTGATGCAATACTTTTCATAATTATTGTCCAAATTATTATCCTTATTCATTGATAAAATACTCAATTGAGCATTTGAAAAGGTATTTACTGTTGAACACACGAAAGATAAGTTATCTTTCTCATCAAGACGTCTACAAATAAACAACCCTTAAGAAAACCAAACACTCGTCTCATTATTTAAAAAAACATATAAAAAAAAAAAAAAAAAATACCTAGACGCATGTATACACATTTTGGCTCTTGACGCTGGCATTATAAATAGTATAAAACCAATGCAACGAGGACGGGTAAACCGGACCGTAGCCATAAAATTAAATTAAAATTAAAATAAAAGAAAAATTAACATAGACTAATGCAATTCTTATAATGTTACTCTGTCGATTAAATCAATTTCGATTAAAAAAATAATTTTTGTAGTCTTATCGTAAAAATATCGATCAATGATTGATTTTTAAAAAATAACTTTTATTTCTGATCGGAAAAATAAAAATCAATGAATGATTTCTATTTCTGATCGAAAAAATACTAAGAATAACTTTTATTTCTGGTTGAAAAAATATCGATAAAAAAATACCTCTTATTTTTGATTGAAAAAAATAACGATCACAAAATTACTTTATTTCTGATCGAAAAAAATAACGATTAAGAACAACTTATTTCTGATCGAACAAATAATGATCACAAAATTATTTTTATTTCTAAACGAAAAAATAACGATAAAAAAATTATTATTATAAAATTATTGCCATTGAAAGCGATAATAGTTATTTGCATTCTCTGCGTTAAAAAATAAATAACTGGCCATTTCAGCCCTTGAAAGGACTTTGACCTAGCTTCTTATGATCAATTGTGTTGTGCGTGTTATTAAGTTTGTACACAATTGACCGAGAGCCGGACCTACATGTTTAACGCCGACTCTGAACGGCGATAAACAGAATGTTCTTGTTCTCAAGAAGCTTTGCATGGCATTTTGATTACTCTCTGAGGTTTGCCATTGTCTGCAGGCCGTACAGAAAAATTATTTTAATTCAAATAAATTTCTGTCGCTGCTGGGGTTCGAACGCGGGTCTCCAGGTTCGTTGACATAGCGGCCACGCACTTTAACCAACTATGCCATGGACGCCTCTGCGTTATAAGGTTAAAGACAAAAACCTTTATTCTGTTGTACCTTTCTTTAACAATTCCATGCAACGCCGCACAGTGCACTTTTTTGGCACTTTTGTTGATATTAAATCTATAACTTTTGAACCACTTGAGATTTTTCATCCCGGTTTTTTTTATATTTAAGAAAATTGATTGCGGTATATAAAAAATTAAAAAAAAATAAATAACTGGCCATTTCAGCCCTTTAAAGGACTTTGACCTAGCTTCTTATGATCAATTGTGTTGTGCGTGTTATTAAGTTTGTACACAATTGACCGAGAAATGGACCTACAGGCTTAACGCCGACTCCAAACGGCGATGAACGAAATGTTCCTATTCTCAAAAAGCTTTAGATGGCATTTTGATTACTCTCTGAGGTTTGCCATTGTCTGCAGAGAGGTGGCGGCCGTACAGAAAAATCATTTTAATTCAAATAATTTTCTGTCGCTGCTGGGGTTCGAACCTGGGTCTCCAGGTTCGTTGACATAGCGGCCACGCATTTTAACCAACTACGCCACGGACGCCACGGTAGTGGATATAGATTGCGCTATATAGTAATTACAAAAACTTTTCCAAAAATTTTTGGTTTTTTAACAGGGTGGTTCAAAACATAATTTTTTTTTTTTTGATTTTAAAGGTGTTCTTTTTAAACTAAAATTCAGTTCATAACTCTTAATTTATTTTTTTGTCAAATTGACACAATTTTATGAAAAATAAGAGACAATTTTTTAATTGTGCTTAATAACAATATCAGTATGGCCTGAAAACATACCTCACTAAAAGTATAACTTTTGAAATTCATAAATAAAGAAATTTTTAGCGGTTTTTTCATTGTTTTATTAAAAGATCTCTGATTTCATCAAAATTATCTTCAGAAAAACTTTTATTTTACACATTTTTGTGTCACAATGATGTTATTAATGGGTCCGACGATATAATTAGCTTTGTAACTAAGTCAGTATTTTGGTTCTCCCTACTATTTTTTCCTGTGTGACTTAGTCTGAAATTCTTGTAGTACTTATTTTTGGCTTCTTGGGCCTCCTACGATAGCTCACCAATTGGAAAAAAATGATATTTTATTATATCTTTTCCATGGCGCAAAATTTCCAAAATGTCCTTCCAACTTCCATATCAATTTTTGTGCAAGTTCTGCGTTTCTGATGGGAATCAGCGTTTCAAACTTTTCTGCGTCAATGTGTTGACGAGAATTGAATGCGTAGCACGGCTTCTTCTCTATAAAGTTATTTCTAGGTTCTTGTTTTTCTTTGGCACTTAGGCTTTCAAATTGTTTGTTATTTTGCCTGAACTCTTGAAATTTTAATTCATACGGTATCTTTAAGCAATGTTCCATAACACGGATTCTTGCATGAAGTGGTGAAAGCCCTAGTTCATAAATTTCTTCAATATCGTTAAAAGCCTTGTTATCGACTTGGTTGAACTGCTTTTGCGTAGCATGGCAAACAGTACACGATCTGGAAGCCTTCATATGTCCAGAATTATCTAAAAATTCAATGAGTTTTTTTATAAAATTGAACTACATCGCGAACTTCCGGGAAAAAATACCTATTTGGCGTAAAAGCCAATACATCAGCGCATACTGTGATGTATGTCATTCTGGATTCCTATGGATTCTTTTAATTAAAAGTTTACCGAAAGTTGAAAAATAGTTTCAACAAAGCTTATAGTTTATTGTAAACTACTTAAAACAAATACAATATTATTAATACATTAAAACAATAAATATTAACACACAAATTTTATAAAAAAAAAAACGCATTCAAAAATCTCAAATGGTTTCTTCACGACGTTGTTCTAAAGTTGAAAAAAATATCAAAATTTTCACTTCTTGAAAAAGTTGAAAAAACTTCCAAAGTTTGAAGCATATATCTTTTCAGGTGTTGAAGAAAGCTAATAACAAAAAATAGATAGAATGGAAATTAGAATAAAATATGGACATTTCTAAGTAATAAAATAGTCAAAATTTTAGAATTCCGATTAAATATTTTTTCGATTTTACTTATTTAATATCAAATTTCATGCTCAAAAAGTGCACTGTGCGCCGATACATTTTGAAAAAATGTCTTTTTCAACATTTTTGGAAATCTGCTCGGTAAAGCGTAGGTTTGTCACGCCAAAAAAATTTCCAAAACTTTGTAGGCGTTATCGTTTTAAAGAGAATTGTTTCCTTTGTTAAAAAACATGAACCAAGAAAGAATGAAATACAAAATCCAAATATTGTAGATGTAATTAAATTACACCCATTTAAAATTGAAAAATTTACAAAAGCAACGTTTCCCCCCTTATAAGCAACTCATTTGGCAAATGTGGTAAGTAGAGAGTGTTTTAGAAAAGTTTACTTAATAAGTTCAACGTGGAAAAATTGTTGGACAAAGTATTGTCAACTTGTGTTGCTTGCAATTCTCCCAATCCTCCTAATCCTCCCTCAAAACAAATTCGCTTTTATTATTATTATTATTATTATTATAAGTTCCATATTTTTCCACGTGCCCTTTAACAATTTCTTCAATTTCTTCAATTTCTGCAACTGCAACTTTCATAAACTTTGCCAACATTTTCTCTTCTTTTTCCAACACTAAGACTAAACTTTTATTAAACGTGACCAATAAGACTCTGCCACAATCCCGAATCCTGTCATTAACAAAACATAAAGCCGATAAAAGCAGGAAAAGTCGATTCAAACTTAAACTGACATTAAATCGGAAACTATTAGAGCAACTGTCGGGTAACCTAGAGATGTGTGGATACTTAGAAGAAGATGTTGATGCTTGTGTTGGTATGTTGGTTGTATATCGACTCATAACCGCCAAAATATCTTAAGCGACATAATATCCGATTTATGTTTTTTGATGAAAATCGATAATTTGCGATGGTTTACATCGTCTGTCAAAATTTCATAGGTGTACGAAATTAGATTATGAATTTAAACCAAAAGCAATTTTAGCTTAAGTACACACTACATGTTTGTTTACATTTTTCATGATAGCAAAGTGTCGCTTAAGATGAAATTCTCTAAAAGAAATTAATCAATATAAGAGATAAAATTATTAAAATAAAATTAATAGCAAAGAGATAAGAGATAAAAGATAAAATTAATAGCAAAGATAATTAAAAAAACCCTTCTCCTGTAAAATTTTCTTTTTGGCGCTTAAGATATTTTGGCGGTTATGAGTCGATATGAATGCTTCATGTATTGAATGTGCATCTGATGGTATGGCAAGAAAATATTATATCTTTTATTATGCTTCAAGATATAAAGACAATCAGAAGAAAAAATTTATAAAATATATGTACTACTAGCAAATACCCGCTGCTTCGCCGGCGATAAAAATATTAAATATCATTAAAAACTTTAAATCTTAAAATTTTACAGCCGTATTCATATTGAAGTGGGAAGAGTGTAAAAAATGATTTGTGTATTAGATAAATTCAGTTATTTATTTGTCGCAATTTCGTCAACATTTTGATATTTAAAAATCAAAAGTTTTTCTAAGCTACCCTCTGCACTGAAATAATTGTCATTTTATTATTTTTGTTTTTTTTTTGAAGTGAAACTTCTTAGGCGGCGCTTCGAAATTTGAACGAGAATATTGAGAAGTGAAATTTCAAGGTCAATTTACTTCATTTCGTTACACAATAGAGAAGAAAGATATGTTTTATAGTAGAGAGAATGAGAGAGATATACATTGTATAAAAGACTGAAAAAATATTTTTGTCGGTGCTGGGTATCAAACTTGCTACTTCGAGATTACAAAGACGACGTCTTATTCACTGTGCTAAACTGTTTATGTGGAAATATGCTCTACGTATCAATTAATCAATCTACTTTTGCTGTAGATGCTTTTTATACGCATTTTTGGTATGGTTGAGGATGTGCTTTTCAGAGTTCAGAGTTGTGGAGCTCATATTTTTATTTACATTTTGTTCATAGTTTAATCAGCTCAGAAATAGCAGAGCGGTAAGGCGTTTAATTGAAATGCCAGCGGTGCAAGTTCAATTCCTGGCATCTTAAGAAATGTAAAATTTTCTCGCTTTGTTTTTTGTTTTTTTTAAAGAGCTTTTTTAGCTATTTGTTTGTTAAGAAGCGCTTTCATCCTAGGACATCCAATATAAATTTTAATATGCATTTGGTTTATTCAAAAAGCGCTCCAGATGTGTGAAGCGCTATGGCAGAAGCGCTTGTTTAGTGCTTTTGAAGCGCTTCGATTACCGCTGGGTGGCAAAAGCCGCAGATTGTGTGCTGATTACGTTCTATGTGTGGTAGACAGGGGGGTTGCCATGACTCGGGTAGAAGAGAGAAAGATTCAGCGAAGCAGAAGTGAATAAGAGAGTTGCCCTGAGCGGATTATGATTTTCGCAAAGTAGACTCTCATACTAGGGCTGCCATGCTAATATTTTTTTAGAATACCAACGTTGGTATATCTTTAATTCAATATATTAATATAACCTCTATGAATTTTGCTCATATTACACATATTATATTATATTTCATAATATTGCGATATAAAAATATATAAAAACCCAAACTCATGAAGAAAAGTTGGAATAAGTTCTTTCAAGAGATAACTGTTTTATACATATTGTACTTATATAATTTTATATCGAAATATTATTAATAATATTAAGTATAATATGTTTGATATAAGTAATATTAATACGTGCATATGTTGAATTAAAAATATATCAAGTTGTATTCTGTATTCACATCTATATATAAATACGACACAAATTGGTTATCGAATTAATTGCTTTTCGGCCATAGGTCCATACTAATGAATATTAAATAAATAGAAATTTTTTTATAAAAACTTTTTATTGTATTTCTTTTGCTTAAAAATCTCTCTCTTTGCCTTTAAGGTTCGATTATGCAATCGTAAAGCAACGCAACATAACGTGACGTAGAGTTCTATCTTATGAAATATACGTGTAAGTAGTTAGTGAAATCGTAACGAAACCTAGCGCAACGATGGGTTCTATTCCAGATAGAACTCTACGCCACGTTACATTGCGTAGCTTTACGATTGCATAATCGAGCCTTTACACTTAAATGGTTCTTATTCTAGAAGAGAAAAAGTGTATACAAAGAAGAAGTTTCACTTCTTTACTGTATACACTGTATACTGTATCTTTTTTTTATAAATATATTGAAATCTTTGACAAATTTTCTTGTTTTTATTTTCTTTGTTTGGACATTTTTTATATATTTTGAATTTTCTTGACTTATTTTCCAAATGTTTGAAATATTGTGAATAATTTTAATTATTTTTGACAATATTTGTACTCAAATGAGAGCAAATAATTTAAAAACTGCTTTATTAGAGGTTTATAGTACCCCAACAGAAAAGTGGACCAAATTTGAAATAGTTCTGAACTATTTCCAAAAAGGACCAGTACTAGTTCCACTACAATACCCTTTAACATTGAACGAACTGACGCTTTTTGTGGGTTGATGTCATAGGAAAAGACAATTGTCCCCATAGACACTCCTTTTTCCCCATATTTGAACTAGTTCCATTCGGAACATTTTTACACTGGTTGCTTTCGCAGTAGCCCGAAAGTGGTTATTTTTTAACTAGTTTGAAAGTGAACATTTTAAAAGTGAAAAAAATTTAGTGTACTGATCCTGGTGTACTGGTAAAGGTCCTAAAGACCTGATTTGCGTGATCTTTTCCATCCAAAAGTTTTATGAAAGAGGATTTACATTTATACATACAAGGCAACAACCGATTCCGTCTTGTGCGCAGCAAATTTTAAAAAATAGCCAGAGACTGTTTATTTTTTTTCAGCAATACTTTTGAAAACAAAAGTAAACTGAAAGTAAACTGTACCCCGTTTGTACTTTTTCAGAACTACTTCGAACTGCGCTAGAAATGAACTAGCTTCACTTTTTCAATTGACTCCAAAATAACTGCTGGGACATTTCAGCCATTTTTAAAAATCCTCTTTTTTTAAAATTCTCTCATTTATCAAGCATTTAAAAGACATTTTGAACGCTGTTGAACGTTTATGAAAAATGTTTTTAAATTTTTTTTCGATTTTTTTCTTATGAAGGCGAAGAAATAAGAGGTTTATAATTTTTTATGAATACAGCCGTTAAAATTTGGGTAAAATTGTATATATGTGTTGGAGCGACTTGGTAGTTCCATCCGAATAAAGTAAAGAACTAACTAACGTAATAAAAAAAAAAGAGTTGGCTGTGCCGTGGACACACCCGTAGGTTTTGACGTGACGATGTTTCTTGCTGTTGTTGTTAATGTTGATGTTGATGTGGATGTTGATGTTGATGTTGATATTGATGTTGATGTTGATGTTGATGTTGATGTTGATGTTGATGCTGATGTTGATGTTGATGTTGATGTTGATGTTGATGTGGATGTTGATGTTGATGTTGATGTTGATGTTGATGTTGATGTTGATGTTGATGTTGATGTTGATGTTGATGTTGATGTTGATGTTAATGTTGATGTTGATGTTGATGTTGATGTTGATGTTGATGTTGATGTTGATGTTGATGTTGATGTTGATGTTGATGTTGATGTTGATGTTGATGTTGATGTTGATGTTGATGTCGATGTTGATGTTGATGTTGATGTTGATGTTGATGTTGATGTTGATGTTGATGTTGATGTTGACTTTGATGTTGATGTTGATGTTGATGTTGATGTTGATGTTGATGTTGATGTTGATGTTGACGTTGATGTTGATGTTGATGTTGATGTTGATGTTAATGGTTATGTTGAAATCGATATTGATCTTGATGTTGATGTTGATGATGCTGTTGATGTTGATGTTGATGTTGATGTTGATGTTGATGTTGATGTTGATGTTGATGTTGATGTTGATGTGGATGTTGATGTTGATGTTGATGTTGATGTTGATGTTGATGTTGATGTTGATGTTGATGTTGATGTTGATGTTGATGTTGATGTTGATGTTGATGTTGATGTTGATGTTGATGATGTTGATGTTGATGTTGATGTTGATGTTGATGTTGATGTTGATGTTGATGTTGATGTTGATGTTGATGTTGATGTTGATGTTGATGTTGATGTTGATGATGTTGATGTTGATGTTGATGTTGATGTTGATGTTGATGTTGATGTTGATGTTGATGTTGATGTTGATGTTGATTTTGATGTTGATATTGATGTTGATGTTGATGTTGATGTTGGTGTTGGTGTTGGTATTGGTGTTGGTGTTGGTGTTGGTGTTGGTGTTGGTGTTGGTGTTGGTGTTGGTGTTGGTGTTGGTGTTGGTGTTGGTGTTGATGTTGGTGTTGGAGTTGTTGTTGGATTTGGAGTTGGTGCTTTTCGTTTAGCTTTTTTTTTTTGCTTCCCCATTGGTTGTGCTCTAATTTCAATTAATCCAGCAAAAGTGATGTATATACTTCACATTAGGCGGTTCCCTGAGGGTTTTTGACACGCCGTAAAATTTTTTTTTATTTTTGTCATATGCCCGAAGACCTCACCTTTGTTTTCGTTCCTTAAAATTTACCGTTGCACCAGTAGTCACAGAGTTAAAAATCCATGCAACGGTTTTTTATGGCTGTAGCATTTTTACTGCATTATGTGATTGCATCCCTGAAATCATGACAACAAAATTTTTTTTGTAATTTAGTTGTGAAGCGTATAACACATCCCTGCTGCCGTAAAACAAAATTTACTGTAGCACTCCTCCTGAGTGAGTAATAATTCCATGCAACGATATTACATTTGTGTTACATAAGCTGCTATATTCACGACCTGACGACGCCGGAATTTTTTTTTTTTATTTTTGTCGTAAAGCCATGTATAAAAACTTTATTTTCCTTTTTAAACTTCTATCGTAGGTTATATACTCATTGAGTAAAAATTCAATGCAACGCCGCTGCATGAATGTTGCGTTATCGATCTTTGAGCGGCTCTCTCAGCGTCCCCATGATGTCAGAAATTTTTTGTCTAATTTTGTTGTGAGGGCTACCAGTAGGCCTTTATTGGCGTATTGTATTTTTAATCCTAGCACTAATACTCAGCGAGGAATAATTCCATGTAACAAATTTTCAGTTGCGTTGCTTACGCAGCTCCCACTACGTCCCTATGCCGTTTTAAATTTTTTTTTTGTTTTTTTAATATAGTAAAAGAATTAACCTTTATGGTCATACTATTTTTTAAATCATAGCTCTTATACCCTGCGAGTAACAATTCAATGAAGCGCAGATGAATTTTTAAAAAATTCATTTTTCAACTTTTTTGGAAACTAGAGCAGTACAACGTAACTTCGTCACGTCAATAACGAAAGTAATAAACTTTCTGTATCTACCTGATAATTTTTTTTTATGCATTGGTTCACTTTTCCTAGCACTATGACTATATAAAAAAATAAAAATATCAGCTCTGTTGTAAGAAAAATATATGACGGCCTTAGAGAATTGTTATTTTAAAATTAAATACATCTTTCGTTTAAACTGAAAAATTTCATCAAAACATTTCAACAAAACATCGACACGGAATTTTTGTCGATGCTTTTATAAAAGTGGCAGCATTTTTACATTCAAAAAGATGACAGCATTGGTACCGCACTCAATACATGTTGCTGTCTTTTTTTTTTCTTTTTTGTGGACCTTCCCACCGGGAAAAAAGAATCAATTCTCTTCTCCAATACAGCTTCTAGAATTGATTATTTTTAACACCCCACCGGGAAAAAAGAAGCGATTGTATATAAAAAAAGAATCAATTCTCTTCTCCAGTATAGATTCTAGAATTGATTATTTTTAACATCCTGATGTCCTACAAAAAATGGTACATTCTTTTCTCGCTTCAAGTGGAATCGCTACAGAAATCGATTCTTTTATTCACTTTTTAATTGGATTCTTTTCATATAGTATGTAATACTTCTATATTGGCAGAAACCTAAATTTTTTAAAGAATTTCAACTACGAAATCAAAGAGAGATAGCCTACATAAGATTTTGTTGTTTGTATTAGTATATTTGAATATACTACTTGCATTTGTTTTGCATAAATCATAGGTACGCACCATTATAAAACAATTATAAGACCGACCTGTGAAATATGATTAAATTTTAAAAAGAAAAATTCAAGCAAACAAAATTTTAAATGAAATTTTTGACAGTGAAAGCACCGCTCCTGAGTTTTTTTATTATAAAATTAAATTTTGGATACATTCGTTTATATATTCTCTCGCTCATATAACAGTATATCTGCACTCTAATGTTGCCTAATGTTCCTTGAAGTACTATAGAAGTATTACATATATGATTCTTTTAAATAAAAAGTATTAATTTTCGGAAATAAGAAAACAAATCAAAACAGATTGATGCTTTTCTCGCTTATACCAACATTTGTTATAGAATCAGTTCGTTTTTCACTTACCAAAAAAGCAACCAAGGAATCTAAAAACATTTTCTATAGTAGAAATTATTATATGGGTCGTAATTTATTCTGTCTGGATTAAAAACGAATCAGTAAACTTTTGGTTGATATATTCCAATTCATAGGTTTTGCTTTAAATTTATATATTCTTTGGAATACCTTCTAAGATGTAAGAAAAAGAATCTATTCTATTTACAATTTTTTTTTAGAATCAATTCTCATTTTCCCGTTGGGTTGTTGACATATTGCTCTATCTCATATATTCGACAACATTACAGTTTTGATATATTGTTATATGAGCGAGAAAATATGTAGAGGAAATTAAATTTCAAAATAAAAAAACTCAGGAGCGGTGCTTTCATTGTCAAAAATTTAATATAGAATTTTTATTGTTTGAATTTTAATGGTTAAAAGTATGTTTGTTTAAATTTAATCGTATTTCAGGCGTTATTATAATTGTTTTATAATGGTGCGTACCTGTAATTTAGGCAAAACAAATATGATTTGTTTTCTTATATGTTTGGGGCAAACGTTTTTATAACAACCGCCCCTGTGACGATTTGACATTTTTTTTGTGTGAAGTAATTTTCATATATTCAAATATACTAATACAAACAACAACATCTTATGTTGTTATGGCTGTCTCTATTCGATTTCAGAGTTGCAATCAGTGTTGCCAGAGGCCGAGCTCCAAATATCCCCTTCTCTTCTTTAAAACGCCCTGTTTATCCCGTTTTAAAAATAAAAAATCCCGAAAAAAATCCCGTCCTCAAACCTTGCACATAGCTTCATGTTTAATTACTCGTTAATTTTTTTTGGCTTGTTTCTCTTTTTTACCTGGTAAAGTCAAGTCAAAAAGAAAACGAATCCGACCATCCAAAATTGAATTCTTCTTCTTTCTCTTTAAAATATTCACAGTGTCACTGTGTTCAAGTTCAATTCTTAAACAGCTTTGCAAGGGTCTGGCTTTAAACAGCAAGAGTATTGCTTTTAATGTAAGGGAGATGGCTGGGTTGTGAACCGGGTTTTGTTTTTGAGGTTTAAAAAACGAAATCCCAGGTCCCTGGGGCGAAATCCCAGGTTCTGGCAACACTGGTTGCAATACAGAAGTATTACATATACATATGTTCTACCTTATTAGCTTTGGGCAAAAACTTTTTTGAGTTGCAAAGAGCAACTCCGAGGAAAGTTTCTCTGAGAATAAAAAAAAAGAAATTGTATGGTTATTCTCTTTGAATTTTAATTAATTACCCAGAAGGAAATGGTCATGTATAGGAATGTGTTTTAGAATGTATCGCCCCTATGGAGTATACATTCCAGAACGCGTGGTTTTTTACACGGCGATGTCATAGGAAAATCATGCATCCTTTTTGCATTCCTAAAGAATGTGTGAAATATTACATGATTTTAACATGAACGAAAACTTTGTGAAAAAATTATGTACTTTTTCTTACATGAATAAAGAATGTATGAAGGAATCAATGTTTTTTATCATTCGTTCAAAATAAGAAAAACGTTTGCATTCAAAGATACTTCACTCGGTCATGTTTCTTTTTTTTTCTCTTTTTTCGACGAAGAATTCATGCATTCTTAAAGTCATACATTCCACACTTACCTTCTGGGTATTTAAATAATGGTTATCAAATTTATATAGCCTATGTATATAACTGGTAACTGGGAAGCATAGCATCCTAGCGAAAAAAAAATTTTTGAAATTCTCAAGCTTTTCGCAGCCGAACATAGTACGTGAGTACGTACTCTTTTATATAATAGTATAGATATATAATATATGTCTGCTAGAAATAGCGACAAACATGATCGATGATTTTCTTTATGCTTCAATTGATTTTCTGAAATTAAAAACATTCTTCTGTGTAGGATTTACTTTTGTTTGCTCATTAATTTGCCAAAGAACAGCATGACTGACTCAATACCATGACCGCCTGATTGCCATGACCTTATGTATATTTTTTTTTTCACATCTTCCACATACTCCTTCTACCACATTCCCATTTCTTTGTGATTTTGTGCAAATTTTGCTGTAGTTTGCGAAACGTCTGCTTATTAGTGCCAAACAAAAAGTGCAAATAGCACAGCTGAATAAAGCTGGCTTGTGTACGTTTGTGTCTGTCCAGGCGACCATATGTTAACCTGTATTGCTAGAGATTTGCCTCATGTCAATACTAATTAAGCCACAAGAATTTGGTAAACAATAATAATAAAAATAATATTTTGCCAACAAAAGTCGTTCTTTAAAAGATTTTTGTAATAAGTTCTAAAGACCTGCTATATACTCTGTATACAGCTAACTCGATTAGCTTGAAGTCAACAATTTGTTCCGGGCTAAAGTCATTGTAATCAATGGATTTCCTGCTGATTTATTCTCTTCGCTTCTGTTGTTTTTGGCAAGTACATCTAGCCAAACATAGCTAATGCAATTTCAATACCAGTTAAGGGTTAATTTTCACTTACTTTGATCTCGACTGCAAAGAGTGGCTTTTTGTAAATTCATGGATGACAATACGTCGTCAGATCGACCACCTCTGTGTGCAGTCAGTGGACCACGAGTAATCCTTTTATGTCAACAATCGAAGCGATTATTAGATGATTTTACAATTTTCTGATTTAAGATTCATTGATGGAGCAGCAGTCATTGGTGAGTGAGGATGGAGGGAGGGTTAATTTAAAAAGAAAATACTGAAATCGAACTGAGAGACTTGAGGTGGAGACTGGATGACACAGAAATATACGTCGCAGTATATACGTCTTTAAGTCGACCTTTAAATTTCGGAACTTCCCTATGACTTCGGGAAGTTAGTGACGTTTGGGCACAATTTCTTAGAGAAGAGAAATATTCATAATCCAGTTCATCAATGTGGCTGGTAAATGACTGATTGAAGAAATTCCAAGCCGACATAATACTTAAACCAAATGCCAAGCCAAAGCTCTGTAAGAAAAAAAATAAATAACTGGCCATTTCAGCCCTTGAAAGGACTTTGACCTAGCTTCTTATGATCAATTGTGTTGTGCGTGCTATTAAGTTTGTACACAATTGACCGAGAAAGGACCTACATTTTCAACGCCGACTCCGAACGGAGATGAACGGAATGTTCTCGTTCTCAAGAAGCTTTACATGGCATTTAGATTACTCTGTGAGGTTTGCCATTGTCTGCAGAGAGGTGGCGGCCGTACAGAAAAATTATTTTAATTCAAATAATTTTCTGTCGCTGCTGGGGTTCGAACCTGGGTCTCCAGGTTCTTTGACATAGCGGCCACGCACTTTAACCAACTACGCCACGGACGCCATAATATTCCGTTTGCGCAATACGATGACGTGCGCGCTGAAATAAATCGTCTTGTGAGTACCAATGTGTTAAAACCAGTAAATGCAAGTGAATGGGCGGCACCATTTGATGTTGTTAAGAAATCGAATGACACGCTGCGAGTGTGTGCGGATTTCAAAGTGGGTTTGAATTCGCAAATAGAAATTGATAGATATCCGATAGTTCCTCGAATCGAGGAACAATTTCAAAAACTAAAAGGTGGCCAACATTTTACAAAAATAGACCTCTGCGCAGCCTACCTTCAAGTAGTATTAACTGATAATTCTAAAAACTTTATGGTTATTAATACGCCATTTGGGCTATTTCAATTCCGAAGACTGCCATTTGGAGTCGCCAGTGCTCCAGGAATTTTTCAGAGATTCATGCAGAAGCTTGTGGCAAGGGTGTCAGGGTGCGCTGCATATTTGGATGATGTTATCATTTCAGGAGAGAATGAGGAAAAACATCAAATGTTCGTGAAATCCTAAAACGCTTAAAGAATAACGGACTTAAATGTCGAAAAGAAAAATGTGTTCTTGCCAATGAGCAAACGTTCGTCAAGTCGAAGCATTTCATTTCAAATAATTTTTCTTCCAAGGCATCATTATTGAACCTTTTGAGACGTCAAGAAGTGAAATTTGAGTGGGGTTCTAACCAGGATGCAGCTTTTAATTCGTTAAAGAACGACATTGTTGAGGCAGTTCAGTTGGTTCATTATGACGTTGAAACTCTAATCATTCTTGCCACAGATGCATCGAAATACGGGATCGGTGCAGTAATCTCTCATAGATACCCGGATGGAAAAGAAAAGTCCATTGCGTTTGCATCAAAGACTTTGAATAAAAGTCAATTGAACTGTTCTCAAGTGGAAAAGGATGGATTGTCAATAGTATTTGGAATCACGCATTTTCACCAATAACTCTACGGTACACGGATCGAGCTGACAACAGATCATCAGGCGTTGACTATAATATTTCAAGTTACCTGTAATGACGTTACACAGGCTGCAAAGATGGGCTATCATGTTACAAGCCTACTATGATTATTGCATACGTTACAAGAACACTACACAACGCAAATCTGTCCGACGCCCTCTCGCGGCTTTCGATCGGCGACGATCTAGAATTTGATCGTGAGGAAAACGAGATTTTCGATATCAATGAAGTTTATCAGGCCACCATAAGCACTTTTCCTATAAGTTCAGCGGATATAGCAAAAGAAATAGAAAAAAAAAATAGCGATCTACAGATTATAAGAGAAATGATTCTTACTGTTTGGCCTCAGAGTTTATGAAAGTCAAACGAAAATTTGAAACCATTTTTTGATCGGCGATTCTCTTTGTCTTTACAGAGCGGAGTAATACT
Organism: Pherbina coryleti; assembly: GCA_943735915.1. NCBI lineage: Eukaryota > Metazoa > Arthropoda > Insecta > Diptera > Sciomyzidae > Pherbina > Pherbina coryleti. Next base: position 31,325,330 of record OX030949.1, read on the forward strand.
TCTCCACACTGATCATACTCGAGTTGTTGTTCCAAAAACGCTTCAGCAAACAGTCCTTAGTATGTTGCACGAGAGGCACTGAGGTAAAAGTCGAATGTTACTGATGGCACGGCGGTATGTATGGTTCCCAAAAATTGATGAAGCTATTGAGACAACGTGTAAGAGCTGTGCGATTTGTAAATCAGTGCCCAGTGGTCCTAATCGCCAATTCTCATCGTGGCCTGAGGCGAAAAAGCCTTGGGAATGGATACATCTTGATTTCGCGGGGCCTTTCTTCGGGAGCATGTGACTTCTAGTTGTTGACTCATACTCTAGGTTCCCTTACACCATGGAGATGTCCACGACAACATCAAATACCACTGCAAGTAATTTTTGCTATTGAAAGGTTGCCAAAAAACTATTTTGAACGATAATGGCACCCAGTTTACATCAGGAGAATTCCACAAATTTTGCGAATCAACGTTATCGAGCATCTCACGAGCGCGCCATTTCATCCTGCATCCAACGGCTTGGCTGAACGATTTGTCAGGACATTTAAAGAGATATTCGCTAAAGCAATGACGAAAAATTCCAGTAAAGACCTTAAAGTATGTAAATTTCTAGCTACTTATCGTTCAACTCCAAGTCCGCTTTCGGGTAAGTCACCCGCGGAAATGCTGCATGGCCGTCAGCCTCGTACTCTATTGTCTACACTACGACCAGAGACACATCCTAAAACATCAATCAACACAAAGTTCGTCGTACGTCAACAAATTCAAGCTCGAAACTACTATGGGAAAGTTCGATGGATTCAGCTTTGGACAGAAGCAATGACGATTGGGACTTGGTACCAGAAATGTTAAAATCTATACGAGAGGATTCTGACTTAGACTCTGCATATTCCAAAAATGTGTGTCCAGCAAAATCTGATAAAGCTACTGAGTTGCTGAATAGTACTCCATCAGTTCGTCGATCAGAGCGACCACGGAAACAGACAGTCCGGTTTCAGGAGCCACCAAATTAAATGAAGTGTGGGAGAATGTAGGAATGTTGCTACCACAACGTAGTAACCTGCAACCCTTACGCAGCTCAGCCTTCATTTAATATTCTCTCATTCTCTTGTCTTCTTTGTGCACAACTCAACGTGCTTAACTTTAACAATTGTCTATTTTATAATTCCACTAATTTAAGTTACTACTATGAATTTAATTAATAACAAATAGTTGAACTAAACTTCGAGGTTGCTTATTTACCGTGGACTAGCCATCTCAACAAAAATATTACATTTTGAAATACTTTAGTTTAATACAATGAATGAAATTAAAATGAATTGTTGTTGAAGTGAACCAGGGATAAGTTTGATTTATTTCGTAAAGATTATATTAAAAAAATAATTGGTATGCATGCGTGCTGAATTGTTGTTTATGTAAAGGTTTCATTATCTTCTAGAATGGAAACAATAAATTTTTCAGAAGAATTCGATTTCAAAACGCATTTTACTGAAATCAATAAAAATTTGGCCTCACTTTTACTTTCCTAATGAATTCGCCACCACTTCTCTCGTTCAGAAGAGAGCGTAATGTGAGCGGCAAACTGAAAATAGAAAAAGAATCTATTTTGGCGTCAAATGGTGAGAATTCTTTCTCTTCACTTTGTGCAGATCGTTTATATGGAACTTTCTTTGTGTGCACGTTCTGCGGCCGACAAATATACACAGAAAATCATTTGTCGCAGTTTATATTCTTCGTTTTCTTTTGGTTTTTTTACACGAACTCATCGGCAGTGTAAATAAATAAAACATCTATCGAAACAATGGCGAACGTTTTTTTTCTTTCCCTCCTTTTTGTACGGATCTTCTTCGTGCATATGAACCCACAATGGGTTAACATTGGTATTAGTAAACAAAAGTATATAACTATTCGACGATTTTGAATATGTTTATTTGTTTTTTTAAACCTTGGAAATAATTGAATAAAATTGTCTTTTACAATTTCTATTTTAAAGAGTCTTGAAAGTGTGGCAGTAATTGTGGCAATAATTATAGAAGATTATTAGAGATGCTTAAATCTATGATCTGTAAAAATTATTTTGTAAGATAATAATCATTAATATTCGACTTAGTTGTTCAAGGTTGCGAAATGAGCTCTTATAATAATCCAATAATAATAATAATGAAAACCACTCATGCAACACTGTGGCACTCATCACTAGGTTATAATTAATAATTTACTTATAAAATGCTTCAAATTCACGAACCCACACCATATAGAAATAAAAAATAAAAAAAATGCACACTCACGCCCACATGAAATGTACAAAAACTTTCTTATATGGCAGCTTATATCCTTTTTAATAAATAAATCATTTGAAGTGTAAATATTGATACTTTCTTCCATGGTGGTTATGAGAAAGCCATTTAGTAATTCATTAACAAAATTAATCGACACACACATTGTCACTACACTACACTATACAACACTATACACTTACACACATACATTCAGACGCAGCGCAATGCAAAGAAACTTTCATCAAATACAACCTCCATCCATAAGAATTTTAAATGAATATTCTGAAATATTCTAATTAAATACTCGTGTTTTACAATATGGCGCCGAACCGGAAATTCCTTTAATTTCTCATTTAATATGAAAACGTCTATATGCATGTATGTTTGATTTGATGGGTGGAGTGCTTTAATATACACATGTGTGTGTGTGAGTATGTATGTAAGGGCGCGTGTGTGCTTAAGTGAAATTTGAAAATTTTAACCTTTTCGTGTATTTTTTTTTTTTTGTTGCTTTCTTGTGTAAATTTCCAACGTTAAAAGCGATCTTTTCAACTTAAATTCAACATATGTGCAGTACTCATATCCTGTTGGCATCGACGCGGCGCACAGTGGTTGCACTTGAGAACGAAAAGCCTTTGCGTTGCTTAAAAATTTAATGTTTACAAAATATTTAGGAGAAAAATTCACTGTTATTTTATACAGACATTAATTAATTACCTTTAAAGGTAATTAATATTGCAACGCTTTGAAAATGCCGTAAAAAATACATTCTTAAATAATACATTTTTTATGAAGTATGCAGAATAATTGTCTTCTACTGATTTTTTAATCTGATTAAAGCATTACTGAAAACATTATTATACTTCAAATTTGTTTCTATGTTTATTTTCCAAATAGTTTACTATTTAAACAAGTTAAAAAAAAAGAAAAATATTTATTTTTAGCAGCATACAGATGAACTCACTATGTCGTGAGAAACTATTTATAAAAAAAACCTACTTTTGGAAATTGAAACGATTCAAAACTCAAACTGAGCGGAGTTTTTGCGAATTAAGTTTTTATTCGACAAAAACGAATTGTATTTTTAGAAAAATAAACAACTTTTTTGTCACAACACTGACAACTCTTACAATTTTTCTAGCATACTTTCAGGCATAGACTGATACAACCGAAACTAGCGAACACAACAACCAATTAATATGAAAATTATTTATTGCAAGTGTTGCCACAGCCTTAAACTATAATGACAGGTAAAATATCCAATTTATAAAAATTTGCGAAATATAAAAACTCTCAAATAACGCTCATTTTTTTCCCCTCGATATTTTCGAAAATATACATTTTCTTTGTATTGCACATAAGCTTGAAGAGGTAGGCAATTAAAAAAAGTCATAATTTAAAAACGTTTTAAATAAAATGTTATTTGAATTAAGCCACCAAACAAGTTTATATAAAATAATTTTTTGTGCACACCCCTAAAAACACTCAATCTTTTGTACTTACTACAATTAAGATCTTCATATAAAAGAATCTTTCCTCTCTTTGCGTAACCTTCACCCGGATGACATTTTTATCTTGAAATGCTTTTATCCTTTCTTTAATGTCCTGCTATATAATATTGGGTGTAGTAAAAATAAATCCATTATTTTTCCACTAGATGGTTTTAGTAATCTGTAACTCAATTTGGTATAAGTGCGGTTTTGTGATTGCTTGACTCAGTTTTGTTTGAGCGCGCGTCAACGATGGACACCAGCAAAGAGAAAATATACCATATTTTACAGTTTTTCTTTGATAAAGGCGAAAATGCAAGGCAGTTGGTTTAAAATATGAATATTGCTTGTGGTCCTGATACTGTAACAGGTAATCACGCGCAATTTTGGTTTCGTCGATTCAGGTCCGTTAATTTGGATGTCAAAGATGCACCATGCTCCGGAAGGCTAATTGTCGAAAATGTCGATAAAATTATGGAAATCGTCGAGTCCGACCATCATGTAAGCGCGGTTTTGATTGCCCAGGAGCTAAACATTGCACAAAAACCCGTTTGGAACCACTTGAATAAGGCTGGATACAAAAAGAAGCTCGATGTATAGGTATCATGCGAGTTAACGCAAAAAAAAAACCTCAACCGAATTTCCATCTGCGAATGGTTGCTGAATCGCAACAACATCGAACTATTTCTGAAGCGGATGGAGACTTGTGATAAAAAGTGGGTCACTTTCGACAACGTCAAGCGAAAACAGTCGTGGTCGAATCACGGATTGACGGCCAGGAAGGTTTTGCTGTGTGTTTGCTGGGATTGGCAGGGAGTCATCTCCTATGAGCTGCTCCCTTACGGCCAAAGTCTTAATTCGGACCTGTACTGTCAATCGCCCAGAAGAGGCCAATAGGAGAGGAATTGTGTTCCAACACGACAACGCCAAGCTAAACACATCGCCAGAAGCTAAGACAGCTTGGTTGGGAGGTTCTTATACATCCACCTCATAGTCCGGACCTGGCACTAAGTGATTATCACCTGTTTCTGTCTGGTGCTGGTGGGAACTTCGCCTCAAGCGTAGCATGTGAAAAAGTCGACTCTTGCAGTTCATTGCCAATAATACCGAGGGTTTTTATGAGAGAGGCATAATGAAATTACCTTTAAAATGGCAACAGGTTGTCGATCAAAACAATGCATATTTGACCTAAATCGGATCATTATAACTATCATAAACAAAGCCTACAATTTCATGCAAAAATAATGGATGTCTTTTTACTACACCTTATAATATAAATATAAATAAATAAATTAAAATTTAAATATGAAAGCTCGGAATTTTTTCAATTTGATGGCACTTATAATTTGAGTATGTATCAGAAAAGTAATCCAGATGAGAGTTAAGTTATTTCTTGTAAAGTTACTTTTAAACAAAATGTATTCTAATTTTGGATAATGAGTCCATTTTTAAAAATAATTCGCTTTGGTTCGAAAACAGGGTGAGAATTTAAAGGGAAGTAAGGGGCACGAAAGTGAAACATGCGAAGGATTTTCAAAGCGTAGCAAGTAGCCGTAGAAACTTGGGATTTTGAATCTGAGGTAAGTGTTCTGCTTTTTCTCTAGTCAATTCTAGTTATAGGATATCCCGTCCACACACTTATCTATTACCAACTACAGCTTTTAAATCGAAAAAAATTGAAGGATAAATTAATTGGAAATGAGGAAATAAGAGCAGAAGTTTCAAAGGATAGAACCATCGCCTGGCTGGTATTCGAAACCCATGACCTCTATGGTGACAGTCAAGCGCCCTACTTACTTGCCTACCGAGACCGCCCTTTGACTTTTAATATCATTTACGTATATTAAAAATTTCTTCAATTTACCGGAAATATATTAGTTGATACAGAAAATTTAAATGAAATGCTAAGTAGCTGTTTTATTAAAAATTTTATTGAATAATTTTCCTAAATATCATTGTTATCTCTAATTTTTCCTAATTTTTGGCTTGGGTTTATTTCAATTCAAACATACCTTCCATAAATCTTTCTGTTGTACTCAAAAAGTTCTAGCATTAAAAATGTTTGAACCCTTTTTAAATTTAATCAAATAGGATTTTACCCCTGAACAATATGACTGAAAACAGGTTTACATTGGCTTTTTTTCAACACACTGACCACCGGTTTTAAAAGATACTGTGAATAAATAATAATATGTGGGTTAGGATTTCCAAAATTCGTAATTGTAGGATATTGGCAACAATAGGCGGAGGAATAGATATGAAATACAAATCTTATTTGTAGATGCGTTTCATATCTTAAAATCGATGTCTGAACATTTTTTGAGAAAGCCAAAAATAATTACAAATATCTTAGGGACGATATAATTGAACTCCGTACTTTGTTTGCAGAGAAAATTTTTTGTTTTCATAAACAATAATTCTTTTCATAGCAACTAAACTTGACAGTAAATAAAAAATAACAAGGTTATTATTTTAAATCTTCTTTTTAATTTTAAAATGAAAAACTTAAATCCAAAATTCATAAAAAAAAGAAACCAGTTTTTGATGAAATTTTACAAAATGGCAACGCTGTTTATTTGCAAGACACAGCCCAAAAATATGCTCGGAAATTTGTCCTACATCAAACCTACAAAAACTGGCTTAAATTTTTATGAAATCATATGTTTTTTATTTTTTTTTTTTAAATTATAACAAAACAGTGAATTTTTTTAGGTATTTTGTTTCGTTAAGAAATACTTTTTCCACACATACGTGCATATTAGATATTTGAGAGAGTGGCCTTTATATCGATAGAATGCGAAAATAACTAAAGGGTAAATTTCGGAGTATATTTTCGCTCATCCAATATTGCCATTTCCAAAGTTTATTGCTTTCGAAGAAAGTTTTTTAATGACTATTTTTGTAAGACGCTTACCACTGTTCGATACAGCGCTAGGATAGTGTGCCACCCCAGTTAGCTGCAGTGTCAACAGCTGTTCCTGAACACTATCACACCCACACCATACAGGAGAAGCTGGAAGACGACTGGTACGCGGCAGGAAATCATAGTGAAAACTTAATGAATCCTTCTTATTTTACTTGTATGTTTGCTATGCGAATTTATGCTGCTGTTGTTGCTCACCCGCTTGCCGCTCATGCAACTAATAGAATTTTGTAGATGAAGCTAATTCTTTGCTAGCTTTCTGGAAGTGAAAAAGCGATGGTGGCATATGTTGGTATGAAATAATATCCGCAATATGAATGCTCAATATTTTCTGTTAATTATGTGTCAAATTATGATTGTTTATGAATAACGGCAATATAAAGGGTGTTTTTTTGTTTAAAGGTGGAGAACATGAAAATGTGTTCATGAAATAAACTTTATATTAAAGATAATTTTTAGACATTAATGTTTGAATATGATTTCGGGCATGTGGCCTTGAAGTACTTTAAGCACGTTGTTGAAACCATACCTGGGCATACAGGGCAGTCCATTTATTGTGGCTTCTTTTGAAATCGTGCTTGATTTTGGCAAAATTCGCTCTAATGTTAACTTCATTATATCTTTATATGTAAACTACATTTTTTTTGCGCTTCCAATTTTTCAATAATTAGTTATTTAGGAACTGTCACACGGTGGTCGGATCAGACAACTCAATATTCATTTTTGCTCAGTTTGGTTTGACATTTTATACTGAATAGACTTAATTTATTCGAAAATCGTAGTTCACTTCGGGACTGTTACAGTAGAGCAAAGTATTGAGGAGGACCCATATGAGTCGATTCACAAAATTTTGATGTCGAATATTGGACTTCCAGATTGATGTAGAAACATATTTTCTTTTTCCTCATCAGGCCGGAATGTTTCTCCTCGTATTACAGGATATCGTAAATTATAGTTTAAACTTCAGTGTTGCTTCCCTATGCCACCGTAGTACGTATAACGAAATTTTCCCGATTTAAAGGCTTAAATAAATGATCGCTAAATGACCTCAATTGAGTTAAAAACTATCATCGATCGGATCGAACTTGATAAATTAGGAGCTCCAGGAAGTTGTCATGACTCGGGTTCCACTTATCCTCCGAAAATCCGTGACTAGTTGTGTGGAAAGTATTTTTATTATGACTAGTGTATTCACCTTAAGGTTATGAACAAGCAACGGACAAACATAGATATTTAATATGTTCCATATATTTTTGACTGATCTAATAAAAAAACCCTTCATTTTCAGAACTTATCCGAAAAGCACTATTAAGTTGAAATTTATAACAGCTCAGTCCGCTTTGACATAAACGAATATTAAAAAACACATAGTTTCATTTAAGGACGTCGTTTAAAAAATGGAGGAAAAACAACACAAAATAAATAAAAACATAAAAATATTGCGAACTCTCTCTCACAGCTAATAAATGTCCGTCGATATTAGGGGATATTTTTATAGTCTAGAAAAATAAAGTAAAAATTGTAGTTATGCTTCCTTGTAGATAAAAACTATTCGCCATGATGGCTAGAATAAAGTGAGCATGTGAAGAAGTGAGTGTGTGTAGATGCTGAATTATTGGTAAACTTGTGAAAGTGTGGGTGTGTGTTCGAGTTTTTATGTGAGTGAATTAAAGTTAAAGCTGTCGAATCTTACTCTTATTTTCACTGCAAATGGCGGCGATAAAAACACCAGTAAAATAAGCGGAACAACGACAACAACAACAACAACTTCATATTTACGAGGGCGTTAAACTCATATTTCACTTTATCATGCATTTCATTGTACATCATTCCGCTGCTTGTGCTCTTGCTTATTCTTGGTGCTAGACGCAGCTTTTTGCTGCTGCTGCTTTTGCTGCAACTTATTCGATGGTGCTCGTCAGCACTTCCGTTATTAACGCCCTGCTTTTTACGTCTGCGTCAGTTACGTTGCCGATATATGTCAAGAGATGCCAAAGAATGCTACTTCCGAAAAAAAGAGAAAAACACAAAAATCTGAGCACATCTGAGCTTCTGACAAGCAGAGTTGGCAACACTTGGAACTATTTTTGCCGAGCATGCCGCATGAAAATTGAATTCAGTGTTGCAGCAGGAGCAGACAACTGCAAAAACCAGCAACATGCTGTGGAAATGAAAAAAAAAAAAACTTTTATGGATTTCTTTTGCTGATCTCAACAGCAGTATATGCGCGCACACGTATATTTATGTTGGAAAATTCAATAAATTATTTTATTGAGACAGTTATTTGTTAGTTTATGAATTTCTTGAGCGATTTGTTGATGTTGCTAAAAGCCAAACATGGTGCCATCAATTTATATGTGAGAATGTGTGTGCGTGGTGACTGTTTAAACATGACGGTTTCGTAAACATTGTGGTTCCAGTGGTTGTTATTCGCAAAATAAGATGGATGTAAGCGATATAGTACGTTAAGAAAATTTACTCCCATTGGATTCTACGATAAACATGAGTGAACATATTAAATACATTTATTATTATATTTATTAATTATAATTATAAAACAATTTTGTGCTTATTTCGTTTACGAATATGTGGTGGCCGTAGCCGAGTGTGTTAAGTGCGTGAACCACTCAGTGGAAATTTTCGAATAACGCTATTTTCCCATATAAATACACGTAAATGTGTAGGATTCTGGACAGACCACATCCGACCGTCCAAAGGTTATCGAAACATCTGACCGACTAACAGGGTTAATGTTATAAGTTATATTTTTCATATTGTTAGTTACTTAAGTTTTGTTATTTTCATTTTTTTTTAAATTTTTTTAAATCCATTAATCATTTTATTCTTTCTTCTTCTTCTTAATGTCCCTTAATCCCTAGCGGGACAGAGGGATTCAACTATGCCTATGCGCCATCGTGTTCTGTTTCTGGCAGTCGCTTTGCGCTCCTTCCAATTCTTGCCAAGTGTACTAGCTTCGCGTTCCACCGTACTTCTCCATGCTTCTCGTGGTTTGCCGGGTGCTCTGCTCCTCGCATCGAGGGGGTTATATTCCATTGCCTTCTTTGCGATGCTGTTGTTGTCTTTGCGGAGAGTGTGGCCTATCCACTTCCACTTTTGTCTTCTAACCATGATGTCTAAGGGCTCCATATTTGTTTTGCGGAGCAGCTCTTCATGAGTTATTGTGTTAGGCCAAAAAATTCTGAGAACAATTCGAAGACAATGATTTACAAAGAAGGCTTAAAACTTTGGTTTTTCTGAAGTTAATTTTAAGGCCGGCAGACATCGCCTATGCATTTAAATTGTTAGATCGGTTAGCCGACTAGCAAGGAGGCAGATGTCATCAGCATAGTCAATGTGTTGCAAAAAGCTCGTCATTGTTCACTTCAGACCGCTGTTTGGTATTGCGTGTAAAGCAGCATTTAAAACGTCTCCAATCACAAGAAGAAACAAAACTGGGGACAAAATGCAGCCCTGACAGACACCACTGCGAACTTCAAAGGGATCAGATAGTTTTCCCTTGTGTAGAACATGACACCTTGCAACTTCGTTAGTTGATTTGATTATAGCCATTATCTTTTCTGGTACACCCCTCCGTCGAAGGGCAACCCATAAGCAGTCCCTGTGAACGCTATCAAACGTTTTCTCGAAGTCAATGAACATAATGTGCAAATCGGATCTATATAGCACGGAAACCTGCTTGCGCCGCATCGATCATCGAGTAAAAGTGGTCTTTCAATCGTTCTAGTATTTACTACTTTCGTTATAATTTTTGAAACCGCGGGCAGCACACAGATAACACGCCAATTATCAAATTCCCTAAAATCGCCTTTCTTCGGAATATTGATAATTATGCCGTTGGACCACTCATGGAAAACTTTAATTTTGCCATGCGATACGGATAAGTGGCCATAGAAGCTCAGCGGACAGTCTTCAATGAACTTTGTAGAATTCCGCTGGTATGCCGTCGCTTCCTGCTGCCTTGTTGTTGGGAAGTAACTTTATTCCTTCGCATGGCTCGCTCACACTAGGTGGATTTGCGTTTATTCGGATATTGGTGTTTATATTGGGCAAGCCGACCGCGAAATTTGGGGCGTCATCGGCCATAATGTGGTTGAGAACCGCCGAAAAATTACGCTTCCATCGTGCTAACTGCTCGTCCTCCGACCGCTTTCATCCTTCACGGGGTGTTCGATTGTGAGGTTTTTGTCGATCAGCTGCTTTGTAATCTTATAAAATCGCTGCAGTCACCGCGATTTGCGTTCTCTTCTGCTTGGCGGGCTAAATCGTCCATACGGTTTCGTTTGTCGCGTCTTACACTTCTTTTCGCTTCTTTTTGCTTCATGCGATACTGGGTTTGAAGCTCTTTCCGCCGATCTGGGGAAGTAGTTGCGCTCATGTTATTCTTGAGCTTCGCACGCTCTGAAATCAGGGTCCAGGTGTCTTCGGACATTCAAGGGCGGAAGCCGCGTGGTGGCCTGCCGACAGCTTCATCTCCTGTTGAGCAGTACACTGCCTCAATTTCTTCATGACAAGGTTGGATGTACGCTGCTCTAACAGTTCTTGAAAGTTGGCTGCAGCTTGGGGGTTTTTCAGCCTGTCGGTAAAATACGCAGGCGCTCTCCGATTAGAGCTCAAGCAATGTTGTACTACTGAGGTGCGAAGGCGAATGCTCTCTATCATTATATGGTGGTCGTGAGCATTTCCGATATCGGCGCCTCTCCTGTTTCTTACGTCCAAAAGGCAGCTTCTAAACAGGCGCATGATGGCAAAGTGATCGATTTGGTTTTCTGCTTTTCCACCGGGGGAGACCCAGCTATCCTTGTGGCAGAGTTTGTGCTGAAACATGATTCCATCTATGATCAGGCGGTTTGTATTGCAAAATTCTACAAACCTTTCACCATTGTCATTTTGGTTACCGACGCCATGTTTGCCCTTAACATGTCTCATGTGATCGTTGACTTGCCCGACTTTGGCGTTTAGGTCGCCCATCACTATTATTATGTCTCCTCTGGGTAAGGCGTTGTAGGTGACGCTAAACCTACTGTAAAAGGCATCCTTTTCGCTGTTAGGAGCTAGCTCGGTAGGCGCGTAACACTGTAAGATGATGATATTTCTGACTCTGCTCCGGAATCTCGCAGTAAGCAATCTGTCTGATATAGGTGAGCATGACATCAGACTTATATGGGCATCTGATGTTAGAAGAAATCCAACACGAGATTCACGATTGGATCCTGCGTCTTTTCCCGAATAGAGGAATACAGTGGGGCCGGTTGGAGAGTTGTATGTTCCATTACCGAGCCAGCGAACTTCGCTTACTCCCAGTATATCGATGTTGTATCGCATGAACTGGCGTTACAGTTGAAGGAATATGGCGTTCTGGATGGTTTGAGTACGATCGCCAAGGAGAGTCATAACATTCATTTACATTTTATAGCACGTTTGAGTTTACTTATCTTACAATAATAAAAAATTAAACATGATTTTTAAGCAGTTTGTATTTATTTGGTTGGATCTGGGGCTTAAAATTGAAAAGAATTGAATCGTTTACTTCTCACAAGGAAGATTCGCTTTCTGCTCACTCGATGGAATCGCTTTCTGGTCACTAGGAAGAATCGCTATATGCTCAATAGGACGACTCATTTTCCACTCCTAAGTTCCAGTAAGTTCCTAAGTTCTGCTCCTAAGTTCGAGTTCCAGTTCCATTTAGTGTTCAACGTAGACACCTGACTTGCCGGCTCTATTCTACGGTGCCCCTTGGCACAAGGAGTCTAGGTTGAAGGAACTGACGTCCAGCAGATTAATATTCAGCAACGCCAATTCAGCAATGTTCGGTAATTAACGTCTATCCAATACAGATGATTTTCCGGACGTTAGCACCAGTTACGTTTCATTTACTAGCGTCCTTCCGATCATCACTTCCTTAACTCTAAACGTGACCAACACTCCAATTTTATAGTTTCAATAACGGTTACATCGCCACACTTTAGCATATTTAATTTAATAAATATCCTGTATGGATTACATATCGATATTGGAACAATAGTACCAATCATGGAAGGCTAGTGTTATCACCATCCACATTTATTGGTAGAAATAGAGACCAATATAAAATCACTGACAATTTTAAGGCATTGTCACCCGGTTGTAAACGAGCGCAACTCCACGCTGATCACCACAGAGCTGTACGTGATATTGTGCTACAACAGCCAGCGATAGTCTCCAGGGCTAAGGGTTTTATCCCGACATAGCACTCACACACACTGACATATAGCATATCACGCATGACTGTGAAGAATATAATTCAATACTTATTACCACCAAGATCAACCTTGAACCATCAAATGACGTCCAACAGCCTGTATAGCATCACCAATTTTGCCAACTACTGCGTTGGCAACCACAGTAATACCTCCTTGAACATCCCAAAAACACTCTTAAATAGAATCGAGACTTCGTGCCCATATTCACCCTGAACGCTCCTAAGTATTATTTTCTGTTCTTTTAGAAAATTTCGCCACAGTGAACTTTTTCCTCCCACGAGATAGTAGAAAGCGATAAAACAGCGAGTTCGCTGGCGAAAAATTGTTCTTGAAGAAGATTCGCTTCCTGCTCTTCCGGGATACAAAATGCTGGCTGGGCGGACAAGAACTAAATGATATTTGTTTCACTGATAAACAAATGTGGCGCTACAAAATGTGATGATTACAATTTTTTACATTTTTCATTTTTGTTGATTACAATTTTTAACATTTTTAAAAAATTCTTATTTGATTGGAAAATTTTTAATTTTAATCTATAAGGCAGCTATCACCAAGAATATATTTTTCTAACAAGCACAAGGCTTGTACCATAGGGTATGAAAAATTGTTACGAAGAAAAAAAATAAATCTAACTGATGTCATTGTCAAAAAGTTTGCCCAAATGTCGAAGACTGAGTTTTTTTTTTTTTTTTTTGTTTTTTTTTGTCAAACAGATTTTGATCATTCCAATACAGCAAAGTTCAACAACTAAATCCGAAAAAAGCACATTCACAAAATGAATAATACCCATTCATATCTATGTATTTCTTTGATGGAATGTATAATCAAATAACGTCACACAGCAAATTAAGTTATAACAAAAGCCCAGCACAAGACCCTGTAAAAAATATGCTGCATTCTTGCGAAGCAAAAACAAATGTGGTGCGGCAAGCATGTCGACCGGACGACATCAAATCAATTCAATTCATAAGCATTCAAAGCAACTCTCAAGGACATAAACACACACATGCACACACACACACACCCACACAAGTTGTACGTTTTGTACGCACCCACAATATACCACAGCACAACCTCCTGCAATAATTTGGGGTTGGCTTCATATCAGATTTCATGCAAGACTAACGTCGACAATATGGAGGCAAGTAATAATGACTGACCAACATTGAATGTTGCGCATAGTACCCCCACAGCTCGGTACTCTTTTCCGGCATAAACCCTCTGCACAAACCATTCAAAAGTAAGAAGCAGGCCTCTGGGTGAATTATTATAATCAAAATAAGAACGCTTCAAAATAAGCTCTTTGCGGCTAAGCATAGCCAGCGGACAATAGCTCTGGACAGACCAAAAGTTCGTTAATTTGGATGCGTTCGTGTGGAAGTTTACGCATATTTGGAGGGTTTTACCAATTGGAGGGTATAAACATAGGCGTGCGTTCAGAGATAAACTATCAAAGAAAATTGTTTTATGCTCAGCTATGGGATCTGCTTTAGCCATCTTTTTCATATAATTTTTCCTCATCTTCTTCTTGCTGCAAATTGTTGATGAGAGGTTATTGTTTTCTTGGAATTTATTAGCCAAAAATTTTAAAAATAGCTGCAGATAATTGGAGGCAACTTCGAGAAATGGCTATTTAAAGATTATCGCTAAACTTTATTTTGTTTGAGACATATTTAAAAATAAATATAAGAACCTTTACCAGCTAATTGCATTGTATCGTTAAGATTACATCGTAACAATTTTCTACAAATAAACTTCTTTTTCTTCTTCATTTCTATTGTTTTTGCTCATTAGCATTGGTTGAATTTTTGCGAAAATTGACATATTTGTCTGACGAAAAGTCCCAACATATTTGGACAAAATTCCAAAATTCGTGTGAAAGCAATTGACTCAGTTTTTTGCTATGATTTTGTTGCATAATCATTTCTGGGACGCATATGTTCAAATTTGCTCAAATGTTTCTAGTCACATTTGGCAAATTACTCTTTTTTTTCAAACCACTTATCTCTGGCATGTGTGAAAATTCGATTTTAGTTTTTTTTTGTTTTTTTTTTTTTGTGTTTTTTTGTTTATATTCTGACATGAAAAATTGCCAAAGTTATTAAAATATTCGTAAAGTTTGCACAGCATCGCATGGGTAATTAAGTTTGGTCCAATTAGAATAGCTTAAAAAACTAATGAGTTTTGCTTTTTCCTCCCATTTCATTTTGAAACGGATTTATTTGCCACTTCTTCAAACTGGATATTATTTAAAGTTTTAATTGCAGAATAGTCAAAATGTTTGAATTAGATATTTTTTTTTGTGTTCTATTGAAATTTTACTTTATTATGGTTATTTGTGAACACAAACCTTCCACAATTAAGATGGTTTTAACTAGAGGATGAGAACTAGAGGACTAGGATGAGGACTAGAGGATGAGAACTAATTGGGTTACATATTAAGTTATAAAAGGTCTTGATTCGAGTTATCTTGATTGAATATTGTACCATGTTGCTTAATTTTTAGCATGTTTTTTGTGATAGTACCAGATAGTTGAAGTTGGTGGAGAAGCATATTTGTTGCAATGTTTGTTTTTTAATTCCTCCAGCTAATTGTTAGAGTAGATTTACACCTTGCATGCTTTCTTCCAATTGTTTGGAAGAGAAGGTTTACACGTTGCATATTTTTAGCAATTTCATAGTCGATGCACCAACCAACGATTTAACGATTCAATCAACTGTAACAAAGCTTTAAAGGATATAACTTCAGCACGGCAAGAGTTAAATCAAGATTTTTTTTTACGTAGAATACGTCATTCTCGGAGGTAAGTAGGGTGGTTGATAGTGATCAGGTATCGGTATTTATATAACTTTTTGAGCCTTTGGTTTGCCTAAAGTACTGATCGTACAATGTTGATGTTAGCACTTGTTGGTCTGCTTGATCCTCAATGCGACAAAAATTCATGTTAGAACTCTCTAACTTATATAAATTTTACACAATTACATGAAATATAAAGCCAACATTTGATGTTTTTGTTTGCTTAAACTTGCTACCTATTTATCGACAGTTTCCGGTTTTATCGACAAAACCATAAAATTTATATGGGAGCCCCCCTAAGGAGTGGTCGGAGGGAATAGATGCCAACGGCAAAAATGTTCCTTTTGCAAAAGTAATGGGGGTCATTGATACATATTAACCCTCTCCGGCACTCTCTTAAAGGTCATATGCTCAGGTGTATGGAATAAATAAACAAAAACCATAAAATTTGTATGGGAGCCCCCCTAAGGAGTGGTCGGAGGGAATAGGTGTCAAAGGAAAAAATGCTCCTTTTGCAAAAGTAATGGGGGTCAGTGATACATATTAACCCTTTCCGGCACAAAAACCATAAAATTTGTATCGGAGCCCCCCTAAGGAGTGGTCGGAGGGAAAAAGTGTCGAAGGCAAAAGTGGTGCTTTTACAAAAGTAATGGGGGTCTATCATGTATATTAACCCTCTCCGCCACTCTCTTGAAGGTCATATGCTCAGGTGTATGGAATAAATATATAAAAACCATAAAATTTGTATGGGAGCCCCCTAAGGAGTGGTCGGAGGAATAAGGTGTCAAACGGAAAAATATTTCTTTTGCAAAAGTAATGGGGGTCAGTCATACCTATGAACCCTTTCCGGCACTCTCTTAAAGGTCATACGCTCAGGTGTATGGAATAAATATACAAAAACCATAATATTTGTAAGGGAGCCCCCCTAAGGAGTGGTCGGAGGGAAAAGGTGTCAAAGGCAAAAATATTCCTTTTGCAAAAGCAATGGGGGTCGGTCATACATATTAACCCTCTCCGTCACTCTCTTAAAGGTCATATGCTCAGGTGTATGGCATAAATATACAAAAACCATAAAATATGTATAGGAGCCCCCCTAAGGAGTGGTCGGAGGAATAAGGTGTCAAACGGAAAAATATTTCTTTTGCAAAAGTAATGGGGGTCAGTCATACCTATGAACCCTTTCCGGCACTCTCTTAAAGGTCATACGCTCAGGTGTATGGAATAAATATACAAAAACCATAATATTTGTAAGGGAGCCCCCCTAAGGAGTGGTCGGAGGAAATAGGAGTCAAAGGCAAAAATGTTCCTTTTGCAAAAGTAATGGGGGTCGGTCATACATATTAACCCTCTCCGGCACTCTTTTAAAGGTCACATGCTCAGGTGTATGGAATAAATATTTTGCTAAATAGTTTTTAAAAAAGATGTCATCAAAAGCGAATTGACTAATTCTACGTCTTGTGTAACGACATAGTCGAAACTACTGTATCTTTTTTTTTTAATTTGTTTAAAATTTTGCCATAGTTTAAAGTACATCATTACTTTAATTCATTTTGATGAAAAAATAAAATATAGTACCCCAAAATGTCCAAAAAAATTGGCAACACTTCTGAGTTATGCACATTAAAGTGAAATTTGGATATTTGTCTTTCGAAATGATGACTCAAAAACTTAGAACATGTCTGTTATTGACCAACTTATGATTGGAATTCAAAAACTCTCCGATAAACCACATTTTTAGGAAAAATCCGACCTCTAAACCTCTTCCATAAAATCTGAAAAAAATCTCAAAAATACTTGATTCCATAAGCTTTCAAACAAAGGCTGAGCAACCATGAAATTCGAAAAAAAGTTTCATTTGGGACACCCTAATGTACAAGTACTACCATTAGAAGTATTCAAGGGAGACACATGACTTGACGCCATCAACTGGTGTGTTTTCCCGGTCCACATCGCCCATCCCTTTATCATTGCCTTGATGCCCAATAGAACCTCGCATTATCGGGATAATTCGTTCTTTAGTCGTACAGCAAAATTGTGGGACAATCTCCCTGCGAGTGCGTTTCCTGGCGGTTTTGAGCTGTGTAAATTTAAAACAAATCTTCACCGACACTACTCTATCTTTTCACTCTCCAACTAACTATCACACGTCTTCCGAATCATCAAAATGCTTTCGCATTCATAGGTGGCATCCCCTAAGCGTTGGTTTAGATTAAGAGGGGGGGGTAAGGTTTGACAACTTTTTTTTCATTTTTTTTTTATATTTGTTTCTGAAAGTACAACATCTCAAGAATATTGTATTAAATTTTTAGGTCATTCGGAGCAAAAGTAACGAAGTTACAGTAGGTCAGTAACTTAGTTAGTCAGTGTACAAAACTTTAAATCGATTTTCCCAAACATGCAATTTTTAAAATCGGTGACCAACCTGCAGAAAAAACTACTGAACCGATCGTTTTGAAATTTTGTACACATATTCTACATATAAATAGCTCTCTAGTGACGTCGAGTTTTTTAAAATTTTTTAATTGTTAAAAATCGTCATTTTGGATTCGAAATGAGGCTAAAAATTGAAAAATTAAAAAATTAAAAAAACTCGACGTGACTGGAGAGATAAAGTAATAAACTAAAGAAAGCATTTTGATTTTTTGGTTTCAGATGATCCAGTGATGCTGTAGGCTGGTCACCCCACAAAATTTTTTTTCGAGGCAGCTGCGGGGATCTACAATAAATCCGTTATTTCTCTCTATTTTTTAACAAAAATTTTTTTAAATATTCTTAAAATATTGTACTTTTATATAATAATATGTAAAATAAACCTACAGTAATAATGTTCTCTAAAAAAATTTATGAAAAAAGGTATTTTTTAGACGAAACAAACCTTACCCTCCCCTTAAAAAAAAACTCTCTAAACTTGTACTTATCCTTATCTTTATTTTATTGCTATTTGTTCCACTACTTGTCCTACTCCTTGACTTTACCCAAATTCTTATTGAAGGAAAGCTTTCTCGTTTTGTGATTTGCTTGAGTGAAATCTCAAAAACGACACTTTTTTCCGACACAGTTTTGTCGCCGCACAGTGGTTTTTCACTTGCCCGCCGCACAGTGGTTGAGCCCCATACATAAAATGTCAAAAAATAGAAGTAATCGTCGTAGATCAATAAAATTAAACACATAAGTTCAATTTGACCTTATCAGGATAAAAACAAAAATTTGCTGATATCCGCCCTAGGCGTGGTTGCGAATATCCTTTATAAAATAAAAATTAAAAACGCTATATTTTTTCTATACTTATCCTATGATGAAATTACTTTGTCAGGAATCTTGAAATAAAGTTTTTGGTAAAAACCAAACATTTTTTACCCCACGCCCACCTTTCACGAAAAATTGTAAACACCACTTGTTTTTAAAATTTTACCCTTTAAGGTGATATAGCATCTAATTATAATAATAAACTGGCCATTTATTTCAGCCCTTGAAAGGAGTTTGATCGAGTTTCTTTAGATCAAATTGTGTTGGCCGTGTTATTAAATGATTGTACACATTTGATCGAGAACTGGACCTACTAGTTTTATGCCTACTCCGAACGGCTAATGTGCATGTTCTCCAGAAGCTTTATATGGCATTATTTACTCTCTGAGGCTTACCAGAGAGTAGACTTGTCTGCAGAGTGTCAGATGGAATTGAACCAGGGTTCTCTGGCTAATGGGCCACGCACTCTACTCACTGCAGCCCCGTCGCCATGGCCGCAGAATAACATCTAAGCCGTTAAAATAAGATGTTCATGTTAGTGAAAGATATTATTTTAAAATTATTTTGTAAAACAATGAAAAAAACTTTTCAAAATAAAGCTACCTGTTTCGCTCTTATTTAGAAATATGTTAATGAACCTTTTGCATTCTGCAACAAATAAATAAATATTGCATAAGCGATGACAGCAACTTTTAAAATATACTTGATTATAATTTTAGTGATCTAAAATCCCTGCTAGCAATCTTCATATCCGTAGTTCATACTGTAGTTTTTATGCGTATCTTTCTTTTATGCTTATCTTTCAGAAAAATGTTCATTAAAGGTCTGCAAAGAACCATCCATTCTACTTGTACAAACAGATATAACAAGTATAAGAACCTGATACTATTGGTACAAATACAACAAAGAGTAGATCAAGACATATGCTTATATCATGGTATAAGAATACAAGGTAGCAATGACAACTGCTTATTTTCTCTACTACAAGAAAACATCTCCTGTCTAAAACAGCTGTTTGAGAAAACGCATCTGCAGCTGTTGAAGTTGTTTTATTTTTTTACTTCAACGTTTTCAACATTGTTTGTGTTTTCAATGGCGGATTGTGAGCGCTTTCTTTTTGAGTATATTTTCTGACAGGAAATGTTTTTCCAAGCAACTGTAAAAGCTACCTTGCAATTATTATACCATGTGTCCCACCAAGTAAAGTAACTGTTTTAATTATTTTTTAAATGAATGTATCCATGATACAATTACCAGGTAGGCTCATTTTAAAATGGCTGCTTAAATTTGAAATTTTGCAACAACAAATCTGTAGGAGCTACAAAAGTCAAACGACAAAAGCAACAACAACAATTAGAAAAACTCAAAATTACGAGCTGATTTTGACAGATAACTAGCGTACCCTGCTCTCCAATATGAGCCTACCTTGTAATTGTATCATGGATATATCCATACATATGATTGAATAAATAAGGTTATAAGGATTAACGTCTGTGGTTGGGAAACTTATTTCAGAAGCTCAGTATTTTATTAGAAGTGTAGAAATATATTTGATTGAACGCGATGCAGAAGATTGGCTCATTGGGGCATAAATACTGTTTGCAACACACTTTTGGAACGAACCGTGTGCGAAAACCAGAAGGCAGCAAAAAAATCGTACTCCAAAGGGCAGAGAAGTGGCCTGCGTATCCTTTAGCATTAGCTCTTCAATAAGCATGAAGCAAATTTCCTTTGGAAGACGAAAATGGAACTTGAATATATTATTCGTCAAGTTAAACGGATCGCTGCTGTCCCGCAAAGTTCTCAGCTGATTTCTTCTCAAAGATTTTTCTTCTACTTCATTATCGAGAAGTAGAAGCAGCAACAGTGGATTTGACATCGTTTCACTTTTTTTAATACAAGCTATAAAAATGTCAGCTGTTTTGCTTGTTACCACCTAAAGAGATGGTAACAATATTCACCGGTAACGCTTGGTTGCAGAATACCAATAGGGTGTTCAAGTTACCAAAAGGTGAATTTCTTCGGTAACAAGATAAACGTTACCGCGACAGAATTGCTCTGTAAAAGGAACTTTGGAAAACTATGGAAAGTTGATATCTTACATAAAGAATAAAGATTTGAGTGGGATTGGACAACGGGTTGTATTACGTTCCAAAGACACATCGCACACCATTTCTATGCGACACCAAAAAATTTAAAAACGTTGGCTGTCTGAAAATGAGTATTTTTACAAATATGTTAAAATAACTACTTATTGAAATAAAACTATACAGGACGGGTTGTCAAAAACATCGCAAAAACTTTCATTGCTTTGTAGTGACAACTTTGGAAGAAAGTTCATAAGCGTTCACTTCAAAACTTTTGAGTTACAAACAATCTTATAAAAATCTATCATGTGTTCTAAGACTTGAAAGAAAATGGATATACATAAAATGAATTCTAATGCAATTTTTCTAAGTTTTCTTTTCAAAAAGACAACAGCAATTGTAGTTAACAGAAGACTGAAATTTGTTTTAATTGCTATCTTGACCAACAGCAGCAGATGTAGTTTAAAGGATATCTTTCTTAGCTCACCCAAAGTAAACTTAAATAAAAATTTGCTCAAGTCAACAAAAATTTAGCTTCTAATAAAAGTTTTTCCATCAACTCGACAAGTTTTTGCGCAAAATTTTCTTGCTTATCAACCAAAAATTTCTTTTTTATTCTTATATTTTCTTACTTTATTCTTAATAGAAATTCGCATTGTTTGCTGCAAATAAGTACGAATGGTTGAAAAAAAAATCAATGCAAACCTAAAGACCAACTTCTTTGGCACTAGGCCAGACAGGAGGCGTAGTAATAGAGAGCATCCAAAGATGCATGGCCATGAGATTCTTTCCAGCCAGCTAAGAAAGACATGGCAAAGATACTGATGGAATAAAAAAAAAAAAAACATGGAACCGAAACAAAAATACACGAAGGCGTCTGAGAAAAAGCGGGCAAAACATGCTGACATTGTAATCAGGGAATTTCCAAGTTTTGTGTATTATTGCTGCTGCTTATTCTTTAATGCCATTCAACGACAACATCATCCAGAGCACTAGCACCAGCACTAGCAGCAGCAAGTCTAGCGGTTGTTCTGCCATGTACTCGACTATTATAAAAACGCCTCCAAAGTCTCTGGCAAGCGTTGCGCTCAAAGTTCAAAACATTTACAACAAGTACAACGAACTGCGAGCTACTGAAGTTATAAGGCGCGAGACGTGGCAGAGGCTCTGACTGCTATGCTGAAATGAGGGGAAAATCTCAGAAGATGAGCTTAAAGACAACCCACTTATCAAGGAAATTTTAAGCAAAACAAAAAAAAAAAATAAAACAAAAAATAAGAAAGTAGACATTGCGTTCAACTGAGCTGGCAGCAGATTGAGAAACACTGCTTGCACCGTTGAGCAAAGCATTTGTCAAGCAGTTGCATATTTTGCTCAAGCTGTGCTTAAAATAGCTAGATTGGCAGATAGGCGTTTAGCAAGGAGGCGGATATGAGAACAGACAGACAGACAGCAAGATAAATAGTGAGGACAGATAGAAAGGCGGATAGTTGGCAAAGAATAGGCTGAAATTTTTGGAGTGAATGAGATTGTGACCTAGAAAAATAGCTGGTGCTAGTGCAAATATTTTTTCTTTCATTATTATTATAATTGCATACTTTTAGGTGTTATTTTTATAACAGAAATAGAGCATTTGCGCAGCTTTTACACTTATTCAATGCCATGTTCTTGCTGATGGTTGAGTTTTTTTAAACGAAACTGCAATATAAAAAAAAACACCACTACTACTGCATGGACATTTTTTGTAAGTCCACTTTAAGTCTTTACTCTATGCTAACCAGCTGCATGCTTTCGATGCAATGAAGGCCAGCACACGCTTACTTGACACATTGGGGCTTGTTTGAAACCAGCCAAAAAGCTGTTATAAATGGTAAACTATTTAATATTTTTTTTATTTGTCGATGACAAATAAGATTTAATCTTTAGAATGCCATATTGACAATGGAAATAATAACTTGTATGTATCATTGAGTCATCAATGTCATCTTAGGGCTCACCCCAATCCACATACACATCCAGATGGAGGCGAAGCTCAGCCTTCACAGACTTTTCCATCTGGGTTACACTGTCCCAAACCATCCCTTAAAGGGACACCTAACCTTAATCACAACCCTAAAGCGAGAAAAGGAATTCTGCATGCCATTAGATGACATGCTTCCCAAAAGCCGCTTTAACAATAACTTCATCGTAGTTATCCCCCCCAGATCCAACTGGGAACACGAGAAACTAAACCCGTCCGAAAACGACCTTGTGTGGTACACAGATGGCTCCAAAATGGAGAAAGGCACGGGAGCAGGGGTCTTTGGAGAACACTCCAATGAGAGCCACTTCTTCAGTGCAGGTCTATTTACCACAATCTTTCAAGCGGAAATCCTTGCCATTAACAGATGCGTCAGACTGAACTGTATGAACAATGTTAGGGGCAAATCAATTTTTGTCTTCTCCGATAGTCAAGCTGCCCTTAAAGCTCTGACATCACCCATCATAAAATCCAATCTCTCAAGGACACCTTGCGATCCTCAACCTCGAAAATATATTATGTTTTCTGAAAAAAACTAAAGCAAACGAACTGCTTTAAGAAAAGAAAAGGTATGGCACAATAGGCATCACAAGATGCCGGAGTGCCAGAGCTGAATTAGCTCGCCCCAAGCATATCTATCTATCTATCTATCATTGAGTGCCGTATTGTTCTGATATCTTTAACCACTGGGTAACGTACTAGATTTTCAGTAGTTTCAGATAGCAGCAAACCAGCATATATCCGCTGGTTAAAGATATCCAGACGTGAAAATACGGACCTACTCAACGATTTGAAGTTAGTAGAAGTAACATGTTTGGAAGCCAATACACAATCCTTTTAATATTGGCTAATACACAATCCTTTTAATATTTGGTCTATAACTTAATTCGTGCGCTTTGCTAAAAGATGGCGTAACTTGATTATTATTCCATCGTTCCAATATTCCCAACATGCGTTGGAAAGCTACTGTCATTGTGTGTCTTTTTCAGTACTATATGTATGTCATTCAATTAAAGCGTAAATAACAATATTTTTTTTCACTCAAATATGTTGTACTTTGTACCTGAAAAAGTGTTTTTGCGGGGAGTTCTTCTTCATTACTTTAATATGAAGAAAACTGCTGTCGAAAGTCATCTTACTTTTGATGGAAGTTTATGGTGAACATGCTCTAGCTAAGCGAACGTGCCAAAAGTGGTTAAAAGGAATTTAAAAGTGGTGATTTTGGCTTAGAAGACGAAGAACGTCCGGATACATTCAAAAGCAAGGAAATTGGGTGCCATATGATTTGAAGCCGAGAGATGTGGAAAGACGATCTTGCATGTCCGAAATACTGCACGAACGCTACAAAAAGAAGTCGGAAAAGTTGCATCGGATCGTGACTGGGGATGAAAAATGGATCCATTACGACAACCTGAAACGCAAACATTCATATGTGAAGCCCGGACAACCAGGACCTTCCCAGCCAAAGGCAAATATCCATGGTGCCAAAGTAATGCTCTGTATTTGGTGGGATTAGAAGGGTGTGCTCTACTATGAGCTGTTAAAATTGGGCTAGACAATCACAGGTCTTGGGCTAGGCCTCTATCGAAAACAATTGATCCATTTAAAGAGAGCCATAGCCGAAAAATAGCCGGAATATGCGAGCAGACACGAAGCCATAATTTTTCAACATGACAACGCTCGGCCACATGTTGCAAGACCGGTTAAAAACTATTTGGAAAATATTGAATGGAAAGTTTTGGCCTTATAGCCCGGACCTAGCCCCGTCCAACTATCATTTATTTAGGTCTATGCAAAACGCTCCACCGGGATACGCTTTACTTCAGAACAGGGTATCAGGAATTGGCTTGATTAATTTTTGGCCTCAAAACCGGAGCAGTTCTTTTGGCGCGGAGTCCATATGTTACACTACGGGAAAAATATATTAAATTTATCCAAAAACTTTTTTAATTTATCCAAAAAGCGAATCATTTCTGCACCAATAACGCGTTTGCATAAATCGACCACGTAAATATTTAAAATTTATTTAAATATTTTCTTAATTAAATAAAATATTTATAATTTTTTTTTTTTTTTGTTTTTTTTTTATATTTAAACAGAATTAATAAAAAATATATTAAAATTGTGCACGAATTTTTTTAAAATATCTTTCAAATATTTAATATTTGAAAATAAAACTATCGCATTTAAAGAAAATTTATGTAAAAATACTGAATTTAAAAAACAACATATTTAAATTGAATAAGAATTAAAATTTATAAGAAGCAAAATATGCAGGTAAATGACAACCAGGAAATATCAAGTTGTCACTCAACCCTACATCATTTCATACAGCGACCACCCACCGCATGCACAAATCATCTTGGCCAAATATCCACCCTATATTACCCTTGCAACATTAACTAAATGAGAACTATAAGAAATCTGTAGGAACAGAGTGCGATGCTGTTGCTGCTTGTCGGAATATGTGTGTACGTGTGCGATGCTGTTGCTGCTTGCTTGTATGGAATATGTGTGTACGTGTGTGGTATAAATAAAATTTAAATACGGGAAAAAACAAGTTGTAAGAAATATATTTGATTTATCCACGTAAATATATAAATAAAATTTATACTCAGGCGTGGATAATGTTAATGCGTTATTTCCCTTAGTGTACCAGAAAGATGGAAACAAGTAGTGGCTAAGAATAGACAATACTTTGAATAATACTACATATTGTGCATGTTTTTCTTAAATAAACTTTCAAATTTAAAAAAAAAACCGCACGAGTTAAGGCATGTTGCTACATGGCACGCTCGGTATTCGAGTGAAAATTTCAATTTTTTTTTACAGGAAAACGGTGAGAGATAACAGCAAAATTTTTTTGGAATGAATTTTCTTTACTCAAAAAATTTTTACAGAAATATTTTTTTAATAATTTATAATATTTTTATGTATGAAACTTTAATTTGAAGTTTTTTATATTTTTATACCTGGTTACCATCATTGCACAAAATTACCTTGTCCGATTATCTCTAAATGTTAATCGTATACTTTCAATACTTTCGTATAGTTGCCGTGTGAACTGAAATATTGCAAAAATTTTTAATTTTTCCGTATTTTTTTGCACAAAATTCAGAAAAAACTTACATTTTTACGATTTTTTTTTAAATCTTCATATTTTTTTTATTTTTTTATCAAACTTAAACATTTTAGTTCACACGATAACCATACTCATATTATTTATGAATTTTTAATTTTTTTTTTTGTTCTAGGTGCTGCCAAACTTTAGTTATTATGGTAAACATAAGCTCTTTCCGATATCGGCACGTCAACTTCAAATCAAAGTTTTATACACAACAAATATAAAATATTAATAAAAACAGTTTCTTGTAATTACTTTTTCAGTGTATTTATTCACCCCAAAAATTTTTTCCATTATCTCTTACCGTTTTCCTGTAAACAAATTTTAAATTTTTACTCGAATACCGAGCGCGCCAAGTAGCAACATGCCTTAAGTTATAGACCCAACAGATATTGTAGGATATAAAGGATAGGTAGCCCATACACAATCCTTTAAATAGATTATTGTTATCTGCTGTCACATAGTTTTAGTTAATACGTAATATAGAATCAACGATATTTCACAACGAATGCTTATGGTTTGGTGGTTAGAGCGTAGAACTATGTGTTGATATGAGTTCAATTCCCACGGCGGACAAGAAATTATTTTTAATTGAAATTAATTGTTGAGCTTTAGGCCAAGAATTCTCCTCAGGCTAATGCGTGAAATGTTAAGCTGTTGAGATCCATGGCGAGTTAGTGTTGAATTGAGTCTCACACTCTCGGCTACAGCAGCTACATTTTCGTCTGTGCGCAAGTACACTAAGAGAAAAAATATTAAATTTATGCAAAAACTTTTTTAATTTATCCAAAAAGCGAGTAATTTTTGCACCAATAACGCATCTGATAAATGAAATAAGAAAATATTTAAAATTTATTCAAATACTTTTTTAATTAAATAAAATATTTGAATATTTAAACAGAATTAATAAAAAATATATTAAAATTATGCACGTTTTTTTTCAAATATCTTTCAAATATTTACTATTTGAAAATAAAACTATCGCGTTTAGAAAAAATTTATATAATAATATTGAATTTAAAAAACAACATATTTAATTTAATAACAAGTAAACCATTAATAACAGGTTTTATAGCATTGTTTTCTTCATATTCATATTTTCTTTAAAATAAGAAGCAAAATATGCAGGTAAATGACAACCGGTGCAAAACATTTGTGAGAAAATATCGTGTTGTCACTCCACCCTACATAATCTCATTATGCGATCACCCATCGCACTCACAAATCATCTTGGTCAAACATCCAGACTATATTCCCCTTGCTACAAATACCCAAGAACTATAAGAAACCTGCAACTGCAAGAAATAAACTGCAGGAACAGAGTGCGATGATGTTGCTGCTTTTCGGCTATTTCAGCTGTATGTGTGTAGGTGTGTGGTATAAATAAAATTTAAATACAGGGAAAAAAACGAGTTGTAAGGAAAATATTTGATTTATCCACGTAAATATTTAAATAAAATTTATACTCAGGCGTGGATAATGTTAAAATGCGTTATTTCCCTTAGTGTACGAGGAGTACTATTTATATTTCGGGAATATAAGACAATAACAAACATTTTTAAGCGAAAATGGCCTTATTGTTTTTCAAAATATTCCTCTTGATGATCAATACACTTTTGCATTCGTTCAAACCATTTGTCATAACAGTTTTCCATTCCCCTTGAGACTCCTTCAAACATGGTTTTTGAATGCTTCAACTGCTTCTGCGGCGCTCGTAAATCGTTGACAACGAAGTTTACCCTTGATATTTGGGAACGAGAAGAAGTCATTGAGTGGAAAATCAGGACTGTATGGAGGATGAGTCATCAATTCGACGTTTTGACTGCTCAAAAATGCACATGTTTGAAGAGATGTGTGAGAACTCGCATTGTCATGTTGGAGAATGATTCGTCTTTGACGGTTGGTTTTGGGAATTTCTCCGAAGACTTCCGGCAAACAAATGGTCGTGTACCATTCAGAGTTGACCCTACTACGTTACTTAAGCGGAACAGTGGCCCCATGACCCATTCGGTGAAAGAAACAGGCGACCATTTGCTTCGCAGTGCTTAGTGCGCGAACAACTTTTTTATTGGATTTGCCTCGTCTTGGAATACCCACACGATCAATTGCTGTTTTGTTTCCGGCTCATACGCATACATATAACCATGATTCATCACCTGTCACGATTTTATACACGTCTTTTGAAGCACCACGATTGAACTTAATAATTTCCTTTTAATAATTTCCTTACACCAATGGACGCGAGACTTTTTTGAGCGATTGATAAATTGTGGGGTATCCAACGGGAGCAAATTTTTGTTACAGATAAGTGTTCATGCAAAATCGATTGTAGTGAAGTGGAACTAATGTGCAAGAATGCCTCTATCTCACGATATGTCACATGACGATCTTGCATTATTAGTTCACGTACTGCATCGATGTTTTGTGACACAACAACCGATTTTGGACGACCTTCACGGAATTCGTCGGCGACCGAACTACGACCACGATTGACTTCACTATACTAGCGATATACTGTGCTTTTCGATGGTGCTTTATCGTCATACAAAGAACTGAGTTCATCGACACTTTCTTGTTGAGATAATCTACGTCGAACCTTACAAATTTCCGTCTTGAAATTTCCATTTTTTGAACAAATTGATTTTCTTAACTCACTGTAAACAAAACAAATAGCACTTCTACATCAAAATGTTGTGAGTACATTTATGCTAACAAATGTCAAACTTTATTATGGTGATGCCAGATTTTAGCTATTGACATTAGTGTTGCCAGTTCCCGAAATATAAATAGTACCCCTCGTACGACGACTGGGACCATGAGTGTTGTGCACTAGCATACCAGTCTCACGAACTTTTTGCACAAACATGCGTACAGAAAGCGCGGTGGGTTGGTGGCTTCATTTTGACCAAAACTTCTTTTCACATAACGTACTATTTGGGCTAAACAGGAAATAAGTGTCCAATATTTCCCAACGTTGTTCAAACGTAAAGCGACTCATTTCATTCCGCGGAGGTTTGATACTGACTTTATGTCAAGATTTTGAAAGGGGAAACAGCTGTCAGTGTCAAAATAACATATGATTTAAAAATAAACTACTAGATAGCCCACCCTGTATAGATCAAATCATACAGCAGACTAGACAGAATGTATCGTTGGACGCTCCACCAACTCACCAGTAGTCTTGCATGACTTTCTCTGTGATCCACTTAGCTTCTAAGTTCTTACTTAACCGCCAATTTTGCCAAGAAAGTTACCAGGAATTTTTTTTTGGCAGAGAGGACGCTTACCATTAGTAACTAGAGTTCTTATCTACTGTATCAACTAGCATACTTGGCCTAAAATTCAACAATTAAGATCAATATAATTGAATTTAAAGGTCAAATCTAATTTTACATTTTCTTGTAATAGACGCAAGCAAACAGCACAATCAGTTCTAAGAAAAAGGTGTCGGAAAAATTGTCATTTTTGAGATTTAACTCAAGCAAATCACAAAATCAGGCGTAAAAAGCTTCCCTTCAAGAATGTGTAACCGAATAGGCCGTTGAGGTCTTGGTTTTGAAGTTATCAACTTCACAGTGTCCAAACTGTTTCAAAAATTGGTTCAAAGGAATGCAAAAGTCGGACGGTCTCGGTAGTCGAGTAGGTAGCGTACTCGACTGCTATCCCAGAGGTCCCGGGTTCGATTCCCGGCCAGGCCATGGTCCTTCGCTTTAAGCCTTTCGCATTTGCAATTTTCTATCCTCATTTCTAATCTTGAAGTTGTAGTTGATGGAAGAGAAGTTTGTGGATGAGATCGCCTTATAACTTGAATTGACTGAGGTAAAGGCATAATACTTGCCTGATTCAAATTCAGATGTTTCTTTGGTTTTTCACCACGCTTAGAACATCCTTCACGTGTTTCATTTTATTGACCTTTCCTTCCCACTAATCTATCACCCCATTTCGAATCATTTCGACTTGACTGAATTGGCATTCTACCTGAAATCCTTGGTTAAACTCTAAAAAAAAAAAAGACTTAAAAGGAAACCCGCACATTAGCGTGAGAATAACGTTGAAAAAGAAGGATATATTTCTTTAAAAATATATTCTAACTGAGCCGAATGAGACCATTGCCTAAATGAGCCCATTGCCCAAATGAGCTCATTGCCTAAATGAGCCAACAGATCCGCTGGCTGAGCACAATTGAACTGAATCAAATCAAATAGATGTGAATAAATTTTACATAAATCAGCCAACAAATTGACAATGTGCTTGTAAGTGTAAATAAGTGGGTAACCAAATAAATGTTGCAGCCAATGCCAATAAGGAAATCAAGTCTATAGCCTATAAAAATACTAAAAAAAATGTTTACTGCTTCACTCGAAAAATAAGCACAAAATTCCAGCAGAGTCTAATAGATACTCAGACCAAACCTTGCCAAGATTTAAATTAAATTCAACGTTTAAAAAACATAAAATTTTTTTGCATAGTGTCAGAAGAATATTCAAACAGATTTTGAGTTTTTATGTTTATAGCAGCATTTAGCTTAATAACCTGAAGCAGGGCTGCCACATAGCTACAACATAAAATAAAGCAAAATTAAATTCAAACTTATAAAAAATATGAGCACAACAAACATTTATTTTATGATTATGGCCACGATTGTTGTTTGTTGTTGGAGGTGGAGGCTTGAGGTTGTTGTTGTTGCCAGCATGTCTGGCGCATTTCAATGCGTTTTTAAGCCAGTGCTGCCAACCGGGCCATGCGTTAAGCTCTGAGCTTCTCTGCTCACTGCTGAATTTTATTTTAATATCGCCAAAAACGTTTTTGTTGTGCTCTGCAACATTTTGGTTTGTTTTGTTTCGTTTTATTTTGCTGTGTTTTTTTGGTTTTGTTTTATTGTTTGTCGACGCTCTTATCTTGATCGCCATTTTGTGGCCACCGCTGTTGATGCTGCCGCCTACAGAAAGCTTTAGGATTAGTGCCAAAAATCTTTGCAAAAATATTGCATATTTTGTGGCGCTTAAAACAGAAGCTGAACAAACACAAATACCAAGAGCAAATACAAACATTAACAAAATGTTGCTTTTGTTTTACTTTTGTTAGGCGGGGTGTTCAATTGCGCGCACACACACACTAACACACTAACTTCACAAAGAGTGTGAACACGCACACGCGCATATAAAAATTATTTTGTTCAATTTACAGAGCTTACAGCGACAAGCAGCGGCTTTTGTTTGAGCGTTTCGTTGCCTATTTTTTGGCGTTATCGGCCACAAAAAATCTTTGTGTGATTTTCATTTTATTTGTGTTAGTGTGGGTGATTGCAAAAAAAAAAAAATGCACAGTGGTGGGTATGGCTGGCATCATTCGAAAGGGTTTAATTTATTTAAACGCTTATCTTGCGACTCAAATGTTGATGTTGTTCTATGTGTCTCTTGTTAGTCAAAGCGGATTTTTATGCAAAACAATGAAACGTGGTAATAGTATTGGTTGTTTTTTTTAAGAATGCAATTTAAGTACTTGTGAGTAAAATTATAAGATATGTCGACAAATGTAGTCTAAGGCGCTTTTTGAGGGATTTATTTTTGGTTGTACATACATAGCTTGACTTAAATAATACTTAATACTTAAATTTAAATTATTTTGTGGTCAAAATAACAAGGAGTTACATGCGGATACATGAAAGTTTGTTCTGAAATTTTTTATGGGCCATGATTTTACGAAGCTTAAGCAACTTCGAGTTCCGATACAGAACCATAACTACTCCAAGCTTCCATAGAAAAAAAGGTATAGTTTTCTTATTGATACATAACAATTTATTTGTACTGCTTTTAATCCAGCAGTATTGTCACACAAAATTTCATAAGTAGGCCAGAATCTTCAAGAAAATTTGGAAAAAAAAATTGAACATTTAGTCTATTTCTCAGAGTACATCAAAATGAAAAATAATGAAGAAAATTACTCTCTCACACACACACACACACACACACATTTCATAAGTCTACAAAACATACCCATCAGGAAACCGAGCGCTTCATTAGCGCATTTGAAGCGCTCCTAAAAAGCAGTAGAGCGCTTTGTTCTCCTTGTGGATAGAGCCTTTTTTAACATTGGCATGTCATCAGATGTAGGCGCTTCGCTCTCATTGTAGTAAATAACAAAACGTAGCAAGAACCGAGCACTTGGACTAAAAACATGGCGACAAAAATTTATTTATTGTCACATGTGGGGATTGAACTCGGACTGCTGGCATTACAGTCAAATGTCTTAACGCTCTGATATTTCCTTGCTTGATTACTTGTGAACAAAATGTATATAAAAATATGAGCTCCACAACTCTGAACTCTGAAAAGCTCATCCTCAAGCGCATCAAAAATGCGCATAAGATGCGCTATTTCTAGGAGCGCTTTTTATTTTCGCGCTGGGATCCTCAAGCGCATCAAAAATGCGCATAAGATGCGATATTTCTAGGAGCGCTTTTTATTTTCCCTCTGGGTAAAGACAAAATAATGCTTAATGCGTCTATTATATTGAAGAAATTTTAAACACACCAAAATTTCTGTCATAAAAAGATCTGTTATAAAAAATGTTTATTCTTTTATCATTTCCAGTTAAATTTATTCCAACTATTCTAAAAGGACCACAGTTAAAAATATATTGAATAACTTTAACATCTATCAGCTGACTTGATTAGACAGTTTTGAAACGTCATTTCAGTACAATTTTAATCGTGAATCGCTTCACACCCAAACAATTTCATAGTGATGCTCTACTATGCTCAGTCGTGTTCACACGCATACTACTGTAGTAACAATTTTCAACTTTTGTCCTTGTGTTTGTAGCTCTCTCGCTCTCTGCACTGACAAAAATTGTTGTGCAGGTATTAAACAAGAATTGTGTTATAAATATCATTGTCATCATCAATATCATTATCAGTATCTTTATCATTATCACTATCGTAATTATTGTCGCTATCGTTATCATTATCATCATTATAATTCTGCAAATAACGCATTTTAATATACCTCAAAGCACACGACCAAGTGTCACGAACCTTCCAACTTGAATTTTCAGCGCCAACTGATTGAGAGAACTTCGTGTATTCGATCGTGTACGTTTTTCGATTCTCGAATAAAGCTTTCGAGTCTCACCACGCGTGGTACTACTTGAACATTGGTAATACTGTATAGCAGTGACATTGGTAATAGTTGTACCCAGAGATAAAGAGATGGGAAACTTCGATGTGAAAGGGATAGCACTATGCCTGCGTTACGTCAAATTGAAGTCAATACTTACACAATATTATAGTAGTCGTCGTACGTTTTGTTGACAAACTCACCCAGTTTGGGTGCTAGTTTGAGTTATTCAGCTGGTTTGGGTTCTCACCACTGTGTAAAATTTCACTGAGCTTAGACAAACTTACCACGGTCTAAACATAAACAAATTAAGGGGTAACTCACACTTGTAACTCTGAACTTCATCGATTTTTTTGTTCTTGCATATTTTTTAAGTATAACTATCTACGAAGTAATACGTCTCCAAAAAGTTCCGTATGCCTCGTATTTCTGGCATTCATATAATGTTTGGAACTTTCAGAAATGAATTTTCGATGCCTCTTATTGTTTAAATTTGTCAGTTTAGCTCGAAGGTTCGACAACTCGATTGCAGTAACAGAGAGGTGCGCGACGAGAGAAAAATGAAAAGCAATAGGAAATTTATAAGAATCATCGTCGGTGGAAGAGCTACCATATGGGTCCTGAATAGATGGCTGCATTTATGTTATTGTTTATTGTTATTGTTTAAAAATTATTTCCTTCGTGTAAACTGAAGTTGAAACTTAAATCGTAATTTCTCGAAATGTAATTTTTTAATCGGTGACAAAAATTACTCGAAAATTCTGAACCTATCTTTTTAAAAGTTTGCAGATTCATTCGATAAAAAACGGCCATTTTATAGCCAAAAAACAACAGTATTTTTAGTGAAAATTTAACCATTAACTATACTTTGCATACTTTTTAAATGAATCGATCAGATACTAGTTTATGTTGTTATTTAACTAAATCTATTAGCCTATTTCTCTTTCAGGTGATCCAGTTCACCACAATGTTGGTCACCGCAAAACGCAAAAATAAAAACACAATTTTTTAAAGTCATTTTTAACAAGACCATACAATATTTTTCAATAAAAAATATAACTGAAAGTGTTCAATGTATGTATTTTTAGATGATATAACGATCGTTTAAAAAATTTTAGTAGTTTTCGCATTCATGAAAAAACCCTATTTTTTGTACTGCAAGTTTGGGTAGCGCCTTAAGTAAATAAAGTCAGCTGCTGGTTCAAATTTACGCTGGTTGTTGTATAATCTGTGAAGAAACTCAACATGCATTGAAGGTTCGTGTACAGTATAAGGATCAGAGTTGCTTTTTTAATTTTCAAGGCATTTTCATTGGCAATATTAAGTTAATATGTTATCAGTTGAGAGATTTTGCATGCATAAATTAAGTTTCAGCCTCTTTTATATTCATTTTATGTCCATATCCAATGCCTATTTATTTAAGCTTCGAAAATAAAACAATATTATTGCTAACTTAAAGCAGCTGTTAGTCGATACAACAACAGTTGACAATCTTGAGGTGAACTCATATACACAATACGTGAGTGCATAAAAAATGAGAAGAACAAGCACGATTTTGGCGCAAAATCAACAAAAATGACAGCAGAATCGAAGTTTCCCATCTCTTTATCTCTGGTTGTACCGTTGTATTAACTCAACGTGCATATCGTCAAAAATATCATGACCAACAAGCACCGTCTGACAACACTTTCCGTCATTTGGTGCCGAATTTTGCTAAGCACGGGACAGTGGAAGATCGTTTAATTACCGTTTATCAACGCCTAAGACCTTCCAATGAACTGGTTGAAGCGGTAAGAGAGAGTGTTGCCGAGAACCCACATGTGTCATGTCGTCACCACACTCTGCATTTTGGCGTCAGTGGAACCAGATTTCTGCGCATTTTGAAGGATAATTTGAAAATTTCTCCGTATAAAATGCAATTGACTCAAAGAATATTTCCGACAGACCGTCCACGTCGTTTGAATTGCGGCGAAACAGTCGCTCGAATGATTGACACTAAACCTGATTTTTGGAACCAAATTTTGAAGACCGTCAAGACCCATTTCACACTCTCAGTGCCATTAACAAGCGAAATTGTTGCTTTCGGAGAACAGAGAATTCTCACAAGATCCATGAAACACCATGGCGTGACCAAAATGTGACTGTTTGGGCTGGCGTTTGCTCCAAAACCATCATTGGACCATTTTTTTTTCAGATAACGCGAAACAGTCGATTGGAATCGATATCGGTGGATGTTGGCTCACTATGTGTGCCCACAAATTTATGAAAAAAGGCTGGACAGTTACTGGTTCCAAAACGGTGCTTCATGTCACCCTGCAAATCAAACAATGCAGTTTCTGCAACGAAAATTCTTTGGATGTGTAATGAGAATCACAAAAACATTGACTCCAACCACCCAGATCTCAAGATTTGACCACTCCGGACTTCTTTTTGTGGAGTTATTTGAAAAGCAAAGTATACGCTAGCAAGCCTCAGACTATGTACGAGCTCAAGGCAAACATTCTTGCAGAAATCATCGTTATATCGCCCCAGATGTACGAAAAAGTAGTGGGAACGCAGCAAAAAGGACACATTTTTCTTTGGCCAATTAAGAAGACCACTTAATTGATGTTGTATTAAATAACTAGTCGAAATAAATTGCTAAGGACCATAAAGGAACAAATCGGTTGTATTTTTTAAAGTTATTCAATATTTACACGCAAAGAAAAAAAACGTTTATCGCCAGTTTGCCGCAAACGAACTTCGTTTGTCGTGCTTGAAATCGTTATTTGCAAACGTTTCAACAGTTGTCATAATAACAGTTTAGTTGCGAGAAACGCGTCATATAGTTGCAGGAAATTAATTTCGTTTGTCATAAACGCGAGTTATTTTTAAATTGCAGCAATTGAAAACTTCGTTTTTTCCAACTGAAAATTTTGTTTATTTTTCCCTTCGTTGTATAAACATAACGCTTATAGTTTAGAGTTACTTTTTGGACAAATTGTTACTATATAAGTAAATTAATAATTTGCTTAATACGCGGACGGAGATAGCAACGGAGCTGCAATCCATAAGAAGACGGACGGACATAATGAGAAAGATTATTAATATAATAAATAATAATGACCAAAATAGCTTGCGGTATATATACATATATAAGATATATTTTTAAGTTGTGACAACTGAATATTCGCTTGCGGCAAATACAGCTCGCAAACGAAGTATAGTTGGTGAATTTTTCAGTTGCGGTAAACAAAAAATTTCTTTGCGTGCACATATCGACATAAAACATCACACTTTAGATTATGTATAGTGTTCATATACTCCATCACCGACCACAAAATATGATTTATCATGACTCTAGAGCGCACTCTATTGACTGTAACAGCTCTTTCGTCGTTATTTTCGAAAAAGTAAGACCCTATGACGCCTCGGGACCAACGCACACGTTGTGAGTGCATTGATATGTAGGTTGCCTTTTAAGTCTTGCTTCTAACAATGAATAAACAGAGGTTAATCAGTGAAAATGTTTTTTTTTTCAAAGTATTCTCCAAGATGATAACTACACTTTTGCATTCGTTTGAATCAATTTTCGAAACAGTTTTGCCACTCTCAAGTTGGTACCTCCGAAGCCAGGTTTTTGAAGGCATCAAAGGCCTGTTCGTGCGTTGAAAAACCCTCGCCACTCATTTTTTCTTAATGTGAGGGAACAAGAAGAAGTCTTTGGGTGCCAAGTCGGAAGTCTACGGCTGTTGATCCATCAATTTCATGTTTTAAGGACTCAAGAACTATTTTGTTTAAGCTGATGTGTAGGAATTCGCATTTTCGTGATGGAGGATAATCTTTCTTCGGTGGTTGGTTTTATTATATTCTCCGAAGACTTCCGGTAAACAAATGGTTGTGTACCGTTCAGTATTAACTGTTCTCTGTTGCTCAAATGGTACAGTTTCGACATGACATGTTTTTCAGAAAAAAACTGAAAACCATTTACTTGCATGTGCTCCGTCTGCGCACATATTTTAACGTAGAATACGTTATACGGGGTGTTAATCTGGAGCACAAAATTTTGAGAAAATGTTTGTCACTTTCATTATAAGTTTTTAATACTTTATGCATGCATTGAAGAAAATTTAAGTATAGTCGTAACATATTTAATATGTCTTCTTTTGATTTGCATTTAAATAATCATATTGCTACATATAATTTTTTTGATTCTATAAGTAAATCAAAATTTAACTCCTTCAAATTTTGTATTAATTTTCATATGCTTTGTATTTTATGTATTATAACATCATGTGTAAGAGCAGTACGATTATCTGTGTGTTCATCACAGAACCAGTGTGAGAAAGAGAAGAAGTATAATGACCAAGTAGCGAACGATGTGTACATACACAACATTGATAAGCGAAGCAGAGAAACAAAATTGTGCTTACCCAGTTGGCCACGTCTTTAAGACATCCTCAATGTCTTACAGCCTTATTCATAAACACATTTTAGAGGCAGCGTAACTTTAAACGGGCTTTAAACAAGAAAACGTTATTCATAAACATTTTTCGTAGTTGTTTAAGAGCTGCGTAACTTAAACGCCGAAATTGGCGTTTAAAGGTTACGTAAATACAACCATGATTTTTGTTTGTCTTTTCTTTTAATATCAAAGACATGCTCCATATGCGCCCTTTGCAGCATTTTTTTATGCGGCGGCCATTGTAAATCCATAGGAATTCTTAATTTTTGTAGAGATTTTCTATAGTTCAGACACAAACCTTACAATCATAAGCAGAAAATGAAAAAATGTTTATGAATAACAATGTTAGCAAGGTTGCATAGAAGCTGCGTAAAGCCTTAAACAGTGCGTAACTAAACAAGCGTTTAAAGGTTGTTTAAGGAAATCTATTGAATAAGGCTGTTAATGACTAACGTATTCTACGTCTGACCTATGCGCCCGTGTTATCTAACACAGGCTTGAGCTTTTTTTTTTTTTTTTGTTTAGCTTTGAACCAAGGTTTCACGTGCATTATCTATTCAATCAAGCCTGCCTGGTAGGGAAGGGGCAATTAGTGGTAGGGAAGGGGCAATCAAGTGGAACGTGTGTAGGATGTTCTAAGCGTGGTGTAAAGCCGTTGAAACATGTGAATTTGAATAGGCAAATGTTATGCCTTTGCCTCAGTCAATTCAAGGTTTCTTGGATTCAACTGAGACTTCAAGTCGTAAATATCAATGAGCTTTCAATTTCAGTTGATCAGAAGATCGTAGGACTATAGCCTGGCCGGGATTCAAACCCGGGGCCGAGTTTATACTTGAACGAGTTGCTTAAGTCAGCCTCTGATTGTTTTATTATACAAACTCGTTTGAAACGTTTTGTCCTTGATTGTCAGAGAACAGGATATAGATGCCAGAGTAATAATCTTATCCTTCTTCTTTAATTTCAAGTCTTTAAAATTTTCTTTCTCCGAACAGGTTTGAAGCAGGTGATACCAATCGATCGAACCATGTAAGAGTTATCTCCATCGCGAGCAACAGCCCCTGAGCTGGATGGACACCAGCTCGTGCGTCTCTGGGACATTTTCCCTGGAAAAACGTGCAGGCCACTTGTTATGTTGTTTTTTTACATTTTAAAAAACTTTGTTTTAACTTTGATCGGCTGTATCTCCGTTAATATTGGGCCTGAAAATCTGGTTTGCCAACCAACTTTTAGGAAATTGAATGCTTTTCAACTTTGGCATGCACAGAGGGAAAAAGCTATGGACTGAGAACATAAATTTATGTACGAATTTATTTATGTTGCATGCAACGTGGTAACAAAATGTGGTTAGTTTAAAAGATATAAACGAAAAAAGTCTGAAAATTTTGACGTTTTTGGCCCCCTCTTAAGTCAGCACAGGGTCCTCGAGGTCGAAAAGCAGAATAGTCTTCCTAGTGTACCCCCAAACAATCAGTTAAAGTTCCTTTAACTTCGAAATACTTTCCAGGTAAAACTACATAACTTCTGGAGTATGAGGGCTACTCTCCTAACATGTCAGCACTTTGAGGAATAAAGAATATGAAGTACTTCGAAAAGACTTTGAAAATTGCGTAAGTAGCAAACTAATCAAAAGCCGGAGAGCGTAGAACTTATAATCTTTATATATTTTTTTTTTTTTATTTATTTTTTCATTGCAACATTACGATTTTCCCAGGTTTCTCTTTAACGATTTGCAACATACCTGAACTTTTGGTTTTTTTTGCCCATGAATTATTGATTTTATTTCGTTTGCATGAGCATATCTTTTCCTCCATTTCCAACTGACAAGATTCAACTCGCAGGATTCGAGGATTCGACATGAGTACAGCTATTAAATTTCCCTCTACAGCTGAGGCGCTATTTTGATGTTTGTTGCTTTTAGTTTTACTTTCAATCGGAATTTATTTTTCGCTAGGTTTACGTTTTTTTTTTTTTTTTTTTTTGTTCTTTTTATTTCTTCATTAAAAGTTCGTATGTGCGCAAAGCGTAGCAAAGAAAATAAATGGCAAAATAAAAAAAAAAATGGAGAAAAACCCGGTGGAGTTGGCTGGCCAGGGCCAGTAGCTCATCAGCTGCTAGAGTTGGCCAACGTTATTTGTGGTGAGTGTGTGTGTGTATGTGAGGCAAATTAAAGCTTGCAGCTGGCAACACTGGCTGATTAGACACGCGCAGGGATTAAAGGCATTTAATGCTTGTGTCTTAAGGGATTATTTCGAGCATAGTTAAGTTTTTCTTTGCGCTTTCATTCAATACTGCGTCCTTCAACCATCCAGTAATTTAGGAGAAAAGGATCTTTTTTTTCGGTTTACAAAGCTAACAGTAAGAATTTAAGAACGAATTAAACTGTCTCTAAAAAATGCTTGAGTATAGATAAGTAATGCTTGCGTATAACTACCAATCTTTGTTTCAGAGTTTATGCAGAAGTCTTTAGACTTGAAGGCAACATTTATGCTTTGCTTAACAGAAGAAACTTATCCAAAAGATTAAGGTTTTGGACAACAGGAGGTTCTTTATGAAATACTCTTCTGGGAAGACTCCAAATCTGAGATCAGAATTCACATATATCACGTCAGGGTTTTGGGATACATATATATATAAAAAATCGCTTTTTGGGTTACATTTGAGGTAATGTAGATGGCGCACTGTTTTGCTTTTTAATATTTTCCCTTATCTGCATTATTTATTAATACTCGTACATATCTGAATGGTCATTTAAAGATGATGTGATAAGCTCCAAACTCAACAAAGGAATTTTTTATAACTTTGCATCTTTATAAGAAAAAAATAAAAAATATACTTCAATAGACTTGGTTCAAACCATTGAACCATTCATTATGAAGAAGGCGTATAGTACTGAATGATGCAGGTAATAGAAAAGAGCATTAATCTTAAAAACTATTATTTTAAAACCTCAAATATTTCAAAATCTTGAATATAATGAAAAAAAAAAATAATGAAAATAAAGAAAAAAAAAAAAATAAAATTAAGTTCGGATTCGTAAATAACAACCTCCATATGCTAATAATTTTTTTTAAAATCCGAGAAAGAAGAAAAATATCTAATTTGCTGGCCTGTGTACTCAATAGTTTTGTTATATATGGATTCATTTCACATACATACATATTCAATAAACAGTTGTATACCCTCTTTTAACACAAGCGGAGCTGTTCCACTCTCCACTGTGCTTCAATTTATGTTTAACTTTGTAGTTTAAGTCTGAATTATCCATCCATTTCAACAGCATTCTAGGTATGTGCTGCAATCCTGACTTTATTTTAATTTTTTTTTTATTTTTTTTTTTTTTTATTTTGCAGCATATCATGTGGGGATCAGATTATGTACAGAAACTTTTAAATAAACTGCGAAGGATTTATTAGACAGCTTGATGTGTGGAGTCTCGTTCATATCCTTTCTGTTCATCTTGCTGATTGTATTTATTTCATTTTCGTGATATACGTAGATGTTGTCTTGTTGTTGCTTTTACCACACATAAACACTCACACACTTACAGGGCCGTCTTTAACCACCATAGGGCCCTTGTGCACATAGAATTCGGAGGCCTCTTGAAAAATAAATAAAATACAATTTATGTGTCTCAAAGTACTTGTATGTAAGTAATTACACGACTAAAAAAGCACAACCAAACTTTATAGAAATTCTTAAAGAGGGACCTGTTGTGAGTCCATCGCATTTGGTCTGACCTCTTAATGTCGTCACAATCATATCCATTTGCGATAAATGACCTTCAAACAGAATTATTTTTTAAGGTTAACAAAAAATAGGTTATCTTGGGGGCCCTTTGCATAGCAGTTCCCTAGAAACTAGCCCCACCGACCCTGCGTTAGTGATAGTTCTACAAACACACGCATCAAATGCATGCATGTTTGTTCGAACTTCAAGTGTTAAATAAAATTGTATGGATTTTTGCTCAATCAAATTTATTTACCTTACCGACAAGCATTACTTAATGTACAATTTATATATGTAGCGCATTGTAAGCGTAGAGAAATAAAATCAATTGAACTGAGTTTAACATAAGCAGTTCTTAGCTTTAATGTTGAGAAATGTCTTAAAAATACTACAAATCAATTTCGGAATTATCTCATCACATCTCCACACAGGCAGTTTAGTTTTCAACTCAATATTAAGACCTAAATGTTAACAATAAGATTTATCAAGAGAATTTTTTAATATAACTTCTAGTTATATATTTTTTATGACATGTAATGTAATGGGCCATGTACGAGGTATGTTCAAAAAGTAATCGCCAAAAGCACCAAAATACGTGTTGTACTTTTAACAACTGTCAAAAAATAAAGCAACCAATATGGCTGAAAATGTCACCACAGTCAGACGAAATTTCAAAATTTCGCGTTACTTTTTTATATCACCTCGTTCTATTTCGGTTGGATGATTTTTATCGTTATTATTAATTTCAAATTATTTAAAAAAAATAATATCAAGCTTTATTTTTAGCTTCTGCTACTTTTACATAAAAATATTTTATTCTCAATAGACCACGTGTACTATTCTCATTGTGGTGGCCGTGCCGTAGTGGTAAGAGTGCGTGACCCATAACCCAAAGAACTCTGGTTCAATTCCATCTGACACAGAAAGTTTTTTAATTAAATTTTTCTGTTCGGCCGTCACCTCTCTGCAGACAATGGCAAACCTCAGAAAGTAATCAAAATGCCATGTAAAGCTGCTTGAGAATAAGAACATTTCGCTCATCGCCGTTCGGAGTCGGCTTTAAACCTGTAGGTCCAGTTCTTAATCAATTGTGTACAAGCGTTTAATAACGCGCACAACACAAATGTCCAGTTTATTTATTTTTTTAGACCACGTGTACAAATTAGGCTGCTTTCATCATAAGATATAGATAGTCACGCTAACACATTAAAAATTAGTTTTTGTTTTCCTTGACTTCATCAGGTCTTATTTTTGATGATATGACAGAAGAACATGTAATTAGCTTATCTCATGACCTTAATCTGAGGATTTTCCTTATTTTGCACAAAAATACCGTTGCATTTCCGTTAGGTATTTTTATACCCCCACGTTTAAAAACGTAAATGGGGGTATATTAATTTTGTCACTCCGTTTGTAACGCCCATAAGGAGGCGTGGTAGGTAAGAAAAGTATATATATTCTTGATCAGCATCACCACCCGAGTTGATCTAGCCATGTCCGTCTGTCTGTCCGTCTGTCCGTCTGTCTGTGATCATGATTACAGCCGTAATTTTAAAGCTATCATCACGAAATTCAATATTTAAGCTTTTATCTAAAAAATGAAGGTCAAGTTCGTGAATGAGCCAAATCGGATGAAAACCACGCCTACCTCCCATACAAAGTGACTTTATCAAAACGGTAAAATCTCTTAGAATTCAACAAAAATGAATATATGGACTTGCAATTTTGCATATGAGTTGTGATGTTCAAAATACACTCTAAGTATGAAATTCAACT
Organism: Pherbina coryleti; assembly: GCA_943735915.1. Taxonomy (NCBI): domain Eukaryota; kingdom Metazoa; phylum Arthropoda; class Insecta; order Diptera; family Sciomyzidae; genus Pherbina; species Pherbina coryleti. The sequence continues at coordinate 31,368,610 of OX030949.1, forward strand.
AAATCGGATGAAAACCACGCCTACCTCCCATACAAAGTGACTTTATCAAAAAAGTAAAATTTCTCTAAAATCCACAAAAATTAATGTACGGACTTGAAATTTTGCATATGAACTTTGATATATAACGTGTACTATGTGTATATAATTCAACCAAATTGAGTGAAAACCACGCCCACCTCCCATACAAAGTGACTTTATCAAAAAACAAAAGCGAATTTTTTCTGTTAAAAATTAGATTGCTTAAGACTTTGAATATACTTTGGTTCGGCCGGGGGGGTATTTTGACTTCGAACCAGTCGAAGATCATTTCTTACTGGTTTTGTATTTACGTTAATAGCTCAGAGTCGTGATTCTCAAATCATGCTCCGCGCGAAGCCGCTTCGCAAAGGACAAATTAAACGAATAAATTTGGTTCCGCTTATTCTTAAGTTTTATATTCAGCTAATTCTTAAATTTAGCATGACTTCTTATTTAAAATATTTTATGTTCACTGTAATGTTTAAAAAATTATGCATCTACGTTCTGTAGATGTCCAATACAAGGTGCACAGAAAAAAAAGAGTAGAACTTTTACCTAAAAATGTAGTGAATTCAGCTAAAGTAATCCGGTGATTTTCAGTCAACGAATTTGATTAGGTGCGCTACCAATTTCTAAATGTTAATTATATGCAATTATATTGGGTAGTTTAACTGCGAGAGTAGCTAAAAAAACCTAAATATTTAGGTGTACCTTCAACCATAAAATAGATAAGACACATAATTTATTAGAAGAATAAGTTAATTTTTTTTAAACTATGACCACTTCAGATTAGGCAAGCCACCTACTAAGTGTAGAAAAATCATCTAATTATTTAGATAGCATTTCCACTTAAGAGTGGGAATGCCGTGCAAAAAATATGCAAAAAATATGTTTTTTGTTTTGCAATTTCTATTTTGAAGTGAAACTTTCCTTAGGTGACTTTACTTCATTTCGTCACATGATAGAGAAGAAAGATTTGCTTTATAGTAGATAGAATGAGAGAGATATATACATTGTATAAATGACTGAAAAATTTCTTTGCCACCGCTGAGATTCGAACCTGTGATCTCAAGATTTCAACAACCAACGCCTTATCTATTGAGCTAAATTTCCAATACAGGAATTTACTCTACATACCAATTAATCAAATTGCTGTAGATGCCCAGTGGAAACATAATTTCAGAGTTGTGGACCTCATATTTTTATATACATTTTGTTCACAAATTATCAAACGGCGTAACAGCACAGCGGTAAAGCGTTTGACTTGAACGCAAGCGGCCCGAGTTCAATTCTCGCAATGAGGCTTTAATTTTTGTAAAATTTTCTCACTTTGTTTTTATTTATGTTTTTTATAGGAGAGCGCTGTGCTCTTTACTTTTGCGTTTTGCAAAATTTTAGTTGAATTAACTAATTTGAATTAGGTGAATTACCTAATGCATGATTGTTAAATTAACTGTGTAAGTAGAAAAGTTGTTGAAAAGATTAGGTGAAATAGAAACTTTCACATTAGCTAAACTAGTTTAGGTAATAAATCAATTCTTTTATTTTCTGTGTGGAGCAAAAGTATTCACCCAATGTTCTTCCATTGAATCCATTAGAATTTATTCCTTTAAAGTTTAGAAAATAATATCGGCCAAGTAGCCGCCGCCAGAGTTGATGACCATACGGGCTCGTTTCACTCTTGCCAGAACTTCAAAAAAACCCATAAAACGAAGTCTGGAGCGATTAAATCGGGTTATCTGGCCGGCCAGTGCAAATTACCAAAATGAGAGATTTAGGATGTAATGGTATTTCGTTGGCGATACACGGATTTTCGGGGCCCCAGAAATGATTATTTTGTTAATTCGCGCAACCGCAAAGATGGAAATGAGCCTCATCTCTCATAATAATTTTCGATGAAAAATCTTCCACCTCTTCGTTGAGATTCAGGATGGGTTGAGTGTAGGTTACACGTGGTTGGCGGTCAACAGCTAAGAGCTGATGCACTGTCTGCACTTTGTAAGGCAACATCTTCAAATCTTTCACCAAAATACTGTGTAGGGACCGCCGGCTAATGCCCAATTTTGTGGCACGTCTTCTGGTCGATGTTCCGGGCTCTTCGGGCTTATTTCGTAAATAAATATTTTTGAAAAAAACATTTTTTCTCAATTGAAACTGAATATCATTACGGTTTCTGAAATTCCCCTTAAAATAATCCCATTTCGAAATATATTTTTTATTTAAAATAACACTTAAAACGTGAAATTATCAGTCTCCTGGGATGTCACTTCTCGTAAGTGAAAGTAAGTATTTAGTTTACTTACTTAAGTATTGTTCCTGAATGTATACGAAGAATAATTTACACTGCAGTAGTAATCTTTAATACTACTGCTCATTTATTGTGTGAATACTAATTGAATTTTTTTTATATTTTCTTTAATAAATATTCTATTGAATTTTGTCTTTCGAATTTGTCAGAATTCTCCTGTCAAACCGAAACACTTAAAAAATATAAAGAATTTATATTTCGATCAAATCATCGTTTGTCATGGTAATTAATACAAATGTAATAAATAAAATAACGTTCATGTTTCACTTAATTTGGGGTTATAGCAATTAACCCAGTTAACGTTGTAAGCGAGATTGTACTTTGCCCAGTCAATTTCTCAGTATAGTGGTAAACATTTTCGTGAAGAATACTGTGGATATAAGTAATTTTTCAGTTGTATGATTTGTTCATATGTTGTCTTGTGATAGGGGACTTATTTGTTTTTTTTTTCTAAAACTTAATTTTGCCGATTTTTAAGAAACACTTAAAGAATTCTCAGTCTCCTGGTCTTAGTCTCCTGGCCTCATTTTGGCCCAAATTTGCACTTTTTAATTTTTTGACTGACCACTTTCAGATAATGTGAAAAATGTCATCAACTTGAAATAAAACTACTTGCCAAGATATATATATAAATAATTTCGTGCTGAAATTAACTCCATTTTCTTCCTTCGTACGTGTATAACTACGGTGGTTATATAACAATATCGATATATATGGTAAAAAAAAAAAAAAAAAAAAAAAAAATAAAAAATAAGTGAAAACTAGTAAGAAATGATCTTCGACTGGGCTGGAGTTAAAATACCCCCACGACCGAACCAAAATTTATTCGAAGTCATAGGAATCGAATATCTTTGGATGCAATCCACGAATCGACCTATGTTTTGCATTTGCATGAGTTTTCAAGTAAAACAAATTGTAGAGTAAAGAGGGTGTTTCTGCTTACTAAATTTGGCATAATTAGTTTAAAATAAAAAATTTTTTATTTTCCACAATTCTACTACTACTCTCTACTGAAAATATTTTTATGTAATGTTCACTGTATCCACTGTACCCTCCTATATTGCATTTTTCCATTATTTCAGGCTTCTTTTCAAACTGACGCTACTATCCGTTACTTTATTTGGACTTACAAACATGTTTCCAACATTGCGCCTTGGATCCATGCCATAGTTTGTCAATCCGCACCATCTTAAACATGTTTTTATGTAAACGTGTTGTGAATACTAAGCATGCCAATATAAGTTGAAGTGAGAAAAATTTGCTCGATTATAATAAGAAATTAAGTTTCTAATATCAAGCAAAACATTGCAGTATTAAGAAAATTGTTAACTTGAATCAAGCAAATTATTCTAGTTTTCAGTAAATTCTTTATTTGAATCAAGCAAATTTTTCTCAATTCAAGGAAAATCAGTTTCTCGAATCAAGCAACTTATACTAGTTTTCAGCAAATTGTTACTTGAATCAAGCAAATTTTTCTCACTTCAAGCAAATATTAGTCCTAAATATAGAAAAAATACTCTTGAGTTTTAAGCAAATGTTTTTAAATAAAGTATTTTTTCTTAATATCATGTGTTTTAACTATGCTCAATTCTAGCAAAAAAACGCTTGAATTGAGAAATTTGCGCTTGAGTGTAAACTGATAACCTATTTGCTTGATTCAAGCATAGAATGCTTGATTTGTTCTCTCCGTGCATGTTTTAAGATTCCACCAAACACAGAGCATGCACTTCGCTCTATGGATATTTGGCTAATCCGCTAGTCTTTAAGGAAAAAAATTGATATTATTAATAGAAAATAAGTGGCGCAGTGGGTAGAGTGCGTGACCCATACGCCAGAGAACCCTGGTTCAACTCCATCAAACACCAAAAGCTTTTTTTTAATTGAATTTTTTGTTCGGCCGTCACCTGTCTGCAGACAATGGCAAACCAACCTCAGAGAGTAGATAACACTGTGCGACAGTCCAAAATACCTGGGAGATAATGTTATTTTTCTTGTAGGTCTTGTTGAGTTAAAGAACTTTCTATACTTGAAATATGCCGGACACCCCCAAAATCTGGACTAACGGTCAAAAAATCGATTTTGCCTACCTTTGCCCACTTATTGGCTCATAACTTACCTGTTTGCCAACCGATTTTAAGAACTTAACCGGATTCTGAAAGACGATACTTGAACCTTTCCATCGATATATATACTGTTTGGGAAAACTTGAGAAAGCTGTGTGTATCTACTCTGCAAATAAAACTTTTTTTCATTTTTTTTTACTTTTTTCAACTTTGACGATTTTTCTATACACTAAATTATATTGAGACTTCACTAGTCCTGTACAGATTCATAGAAAACATTTATTAGGAATTGTTACGCAATTTAGTATTTGAAAATTGGTCAGTAATTGACAAAGTTATTCAACTTTTCATGAAAAGAGATTTTTTTCCAAAAATACATTTTCGGTATTACAATTCAAAAATGTTTGCTTGATCCTTTTTTTTTTAAGTCGACATCCCTATTTTCATGTTTTAATGACTAGCAATACTCCGAAATCATTTCAATTTTATTTTTTCTTTCAAAATGTTTTTCTATTGTTGCCATTTCTTGGTGAAAATGTTCTCCTTGCTCATCGCTTAACTGGCCCAAGTTCTCTGGAAGTTAAATTTCGTGAAACAACGTGCGTGGAAGAGTTTTGTTTCGCTGTGCACTAATTTCCTCGGAAACCATAGAAGCGACCACTATGTCGCAGTTGTGAATGAATTTTAATGTGCATATAGTGCAATGGGATGCAACATGCCTATAAAAATTAATATTCTCCATTCGCATTTGGACTTTTTCCCAGAGAACTTAGGCCAGTTAAGCGATGAGCAAGGAGGACATTTTCACCAAGAAATGGCAACAATAGAAAAACATTTGAAGGAAAAAAATAAAATTGAAATGATTTCAGAGTATTGCTGGTCATTAAAACATGAAACTAGGGATGCCGACTTAAAAAAAAAGGATCAAGCAAACATTTTTGAGTTGTCATACCGAAAACGTATTTTTGGAAAAAAGTCTCTTTTCATAAAAAGTTGAATAACTTTGTCAATTACTGACCAATTTTCAAAAACTAAATTGCGTTACAATTCCTAATAAATGTTTTCTATGAATCCGTACAGGACTAGTGTGGTCTCAATATAATATAGGGTATAGAAAAATCGTCAAAGTTGAAAAAAGTAAAAAAAATTGAAAAAAACTTGTCTATGCAGAGTAGATACACACAGCTTTCTCAAATTTTCCCAAACAGTGTATATATCGTTGGAAAGGTTTAAGTATCGTATTTCAGGATCCGGTTAAATTTTTAAAATCGGTTGGCAATCAGGTAAGTTATGAGCCAATAAGTGGGCAAAGGTAGGCAAAATCGATTTTTTGACTGTAAGTCCAGATTTTGGGGGTGTCCGGCAAATTTCAAGTATAGAACATTCTTTAACTCAATAAGACCTACCAGAAAAATAACATTATCTCCCAGGTATTTCAACTTCGTTCCATTTTGTCGCACTGTGTAATGCTAAGTAAAGTTTCTTGAGGACATGCACATTAGCCGTTCGGAGTCGGCATAAAACTAGTAGTCAGTTCTCGGTCATTTGTGTACAAAAAATTTAATACCATGTACAACACAACCTAGAATAGGCCTCACTCATAAGGTCTACAGAATTCTACTTCAGATTACCAATACTTACATGTTGTCAGTATTGACTGAAAAAAATCCCGAATCTTTAAAATTTCGAACTATTCATAATATGAAAGTTCAATTTCTTGATGAAAAAGAAGGTTGATTTATCGAACAGAAGTAATCATATTTTTACTCTCTTGATTTGTTTGTTCCGAGTCAACAAATTTCAGAAGTTAATAGTTTGCGGCTGAAAAAAAAGGTTGAGAACCAAGGACTTAGAGAATAAAACTGGCTTTGGAAAATTTTATTAATCATACGAGAATTGATTAAATTTTGGGCTACTCTCTCAGTCAAAGTGCAGAAAATAATATTTTTTAGAAAATAATAAATGTCCTAATCTTCTGGTACATTCAGCCAACTGGACTTTAAATGTGAACCAAAAATTTTAGCCATTTTTGCCATTAAGGAAAATTGATCAATAAAATTCAATTCAAATTGATTCAATAATTTTCCATGAATCCTTTAACATTATTTGGCTTAAACGAAGCCTAATTGTTATCACTATGCTTTTTGACATATATGCTAAAATTAAAAATTAAATTAAATTCCATTGGTATCCTCTTCTTTGAATATTTCCTTCGGCATGAATGAGCCATTGAAATAAGTTATTAAGTGAAAATTGTTGAAAATTAAGACATTGTTTTTGCACACCTTTAGTACACTGCGACAGTTTGACTTGGGCTGCAAGCAAAGTCAATCTACACACACATACACACGCACATAGAGAATCCATGAAATATTGCTGCTGCGACTCTGGGCCAAACTTCCGACGCATATGCATGCTTTTTGAGTATCCAACCAACAAATTATTATGTACGAGCAATGGTTACATTAAACAGGAAGGACAAGCTTGATGTCGACATAGTAGCTTGATGATGATCAACTGCTCATCAGCAGCAAGGATAACATAAAATAGAAAATTCCTTTTTTTTTGCGAACGCGTCATTCTGTGTACGTGTGTGTGATTGTGCTTTTGCCATCACATATTCAGGTCATGTGCATGTGAACTCAATTAAGGAGCACATAACTTACAAACCGGATTACAATCAACAACAACAATAAAAAGGACGTGCGCGCTCACTCTTTCAAATGTATCCTTTGCATACATATATGACCGTGTCTGTGTCCGTGTCCGTGGCTATGGCTTTGGCTGTAGCTGTGGCTGTGGCTGTGCCAGTATGTGATGAGCTTCCATGTGCCAAAAAAGGACAATCCGGAATTTAAATCGACTTCCGTTTCCATTTGCATGCTCTTTCATTTTCTCTTTCTTCTAGATTTGCTCATGCTTCGAGGCACTTAAAGGCAAGAGTGGAAAAAAAAAATTAATTCTATCTGACCTTTGGCTGCTGCAGCACCACCTGCTCCTAAAATTCACTTAATACGCAATACGTTATGCTAACCTTAAGGTTCAAAACAATTTTCGTTCATAAATTCTTGGGTTCAGTAAAATATGAAATTTTTTGTTGGAATAATTAATTGGTCAAGACAGCGACGGTGCCCATTAAAAGGTTACATTTGGGCCTGGGTTCTATTTTTGTGGTTTTATGTGAATACTATATAAAATACGATGTTGATATTTTAACGTCAACCTCTCTGTGCTGTGTAACGTTACAAGATTGTGTGCGTGGTTTGTGTGGAACATGCAAATCATCCTTAAATAAGTTGTCATACTTTGGGGTGCTTTCTTATGCAGAAGCATTGTTCTTTTTGGAGATATTACATTGTTTTTTTTTTAGTGCTCTAGCATTTGATTTGGCCATTTTTAGAATATATAAGTTATCTTGTCTACTTTAACTGAGTTATACTTGCATACTAAGAGTAAATTAACTCAAAATTATGTTTTGCATATTCAATGGTTAATGTAGGTTAATGCAGCCCGATTAACCTTTAACTGATTGCAATGGTTCGAAATATACCAAAATTCATGAAGTCGTATAGAGATTAGTTTAAAGGTTGCTTCAGAGTAGTCTAAAATACATGTTATTAAAATATTTGATATAAACCACATAACAGGATGTTAGTTTAATTCCTCTGAAGTAAAATAAAACACTTGCAGTATTATTTATAACATTACAGCTGTGTAAAAAATTAAGCAACTTTACTTAAATTGTTGTTTCGAAACATTTTTAATACACTGAGCAAGTTTCTTAATGCTCGAAAGGTTTTTTAAAGCACAAAAAGCACTAGAAAGAATGCTTATGGAGCATGTCTATGATGTCAATACCATAAACAGCATCCGTACTCGAAATCACAGTCGGGAATTGTAAGCTAACCACCTTCATTTCGTATCACGAAGCAGTACACCAACGATAAGCAAGAAGCAATCGATTTTTATCTGCTAAAAAATGTTGTGCTGATCGATTATTTTCCGCGTTCGAGCCTTATTTCGTGAAGGGTTAGTGTAGGCACTTTGGTTTGAGAAAAAAAAAATGCGTCTAGAATAATAAAAACTTATTTACCGCTTAATTCCTTATCACAAAAATGCACACCAACGATAAGAAAGACATGCGCGCAATCGACTTTGGTATGTTAGAAATTACGAGGACAATTTAAAAAGTCAGTGACTTTTTGAATAAAAGGTATTTTTTCAGCAAAAAAAAAGCGTTTTAATGCTCAACACAGTTACCTTCTAGATCGATTCATTTAGTCCAGCGTTTTTACATTTCTTTTATTCCTACCATATAATAAGTTTTATTAAGATCCAGTGACCTCTTCGTTCGACCTAAATCGCATGCCTCCGAGCCATTTTTTTTCAAGTAAGCAAATAGAAAATAGTCGCAGGGAAGTTAATCTGGAGAATATGGCACCGATACGTTGTCATGGTGGAAGAGGTCTTTTTCTTCGCCAAAACCTATCCAACAACTGTGAATAATATTCGCCGGTGATAGTTTTTCACTTTTCAAGGTACATCGATGTGAATGACCTTGTTGGCCGTCCATATTGGCCTTCTTTGGTCAACAATTTTCTTTGAAACACGGCTGCGCTTATGGTCGAGTGAGAGCAATCGCGGCACCCATCGTGCAGATAGCTTTTTCATGTCCACATTTTCATGTAAAATGTGATATACCCACGCAGTTGAGATTCCTACAGGTTAAGTGACCTCACGCATTTTCATTCTCCATCGGCCAATATTATTCCATGGATTTTATCGACGATTTTTGGCGTACAGACCTCTTTTTGGCGACCTGAACGTTCAGCATCACTTGTGCTGGTACGACCACAACGGAATTAAGTTAAAAAATTAATTTTTTAAAAATTCATCTGCGTTTCATTGAATTGTTACTCGCTGGGTGTATGTAAAAAATAGTATGACCGTAAAGGTTAATTCTATGGCTATATTAAAAAAACAAAAAAAAAATTTAATACGGCATAGGGACGTAGTGGGAGCTGCGTAAGCAACGCAACTGAAAATTTGTTACATGGAATTATTACTCGCTGAGTATTAGTGCTAGGATTAAAAATACGATACGCCAATAAAGGCCTATTGGAAGCCCTCACAACAAAATTAGACAAAAAATTTCTGACATCATAAGGACGCTGAGAGAGCCGCTCAAAGATCGATAACGCAACATTCATGCAGCGGCGTTGCATTGAATTTTTACTCAATGAGTATATAACCTACGATAAAAGTTTAAAAAGGAAAATAAAGTTTGTATACATGGCTTTACGACAAAAATAAAAAAAAAATTCCGGCGTCGTCAGGTCGTGAATATAGCAGCTTATGTAACAGAAACGTAATATCGTTTCATGGAATTATTACTCACTCAGGAGGAGTGCTACAGTAAATTTTGTTTAACGACAGCAGGGATGTGTTATTACGCTTCACAACTAAATTACAAAAAAACTTTTGTTGTCATGATTTCAGGGATGCAATCACATAATGTAGTAAAAATGCTACAGCCATGAAAAAACGTTGCATGGATTTTTAACTCTGTGACTACTGGTGCAACGGTAAATTTTAAGGAACGAAAACAAAGGTGAGGTCTTCGGGCATATGACAAAAATAAAAAAAAAATTTGACGGCGTGTCAAAAACCCCCAGGGAACCGCCTAATGTGACGCATATGCATCACTTTTGCTGGATTAATTGAAATTAGAGCTCAACCAATGGGGAAGCAAAAAAAAAAGCTAAACGAAAAGCACCAACTCCAAATCCAACAACATCTCCCACACCAATACCAACACCAACACCAACACCAACACCAACACCAACACCAACACCAACACCAACACCAACACCAACACCAACACCAACACCAACACCAACACCAACAGCAACACCAACACCAACACCAACACCAACACCAACATCAACACCAACACCAACACCAACACCAACACCAACACCAACATCAACACCAACATCAACATCAACATCAACATAACCATTAACATCAACATCAATATCAACATCAACATAACCATTAACATCAACGTCAACATCAACATCAACATCAACATCAACATCAACATCAACATCAACATCAACATCAACATCAACATCAACATCAACATCAACATCAACATCAACATCAACATCAACATCAACATCAACATCAACATCAACATCAACATCAACATCAACATCAACATCAACATCAACATCAACATCAACATCAACATCAACATCAACATCAACATCAACATCAACATCAACATCAACATCAACATCAACATCAACATCAACATCAACATCAACATCAACATCAACATCAACATCAACATCAACATCAATATCAACATCAACATCAACATAAACAACAACAACTACAACAACAACAACAACAACAAAAATCTAGTTAGTAACGATTTCACTGCTCACAAACAACAAAATAACACAATGAAACTGGAAAAGGACAATGACATGAATTTGGATATGGATTAGGACAAAAACTAAGCCACACCTTTTTAAACTAGGAAAGGGATTCGGTATATTTGATTAAGTCAAAAATTTGGTCATGGATTAGAACAAGAGTTTGGACATGAAATAGGAGTATAAAGAAACACCGTCACGTCAAAACTTACGGGTGTGTCCACGACACAGCCAACGCTCTTTTTTTTCAATAAACTTATTTTAAGGAAAAAATGCGTTATTATGGCAGTCTTTAATTGTTTTGATAAAAAAGTCATATTTTTATCCTTCAATTTGGTATATATTTTTTTATAGTTACTGTGAAACTCTCAGAGGTATCACATTTTTAAGAAATAACTTTAAACCAATGTAAGTTCTAAAAAATAAGATAAAAACATTGATTTGTGCCATTGTTTTAAAGGATTCAATATTTAAATATATAATATCAAAACAACTAACTAATTCTCAACGATAAATACATATTTTCATTTTGAAAAAGGAACTTAACAAAATTAGGGTATTTTTTTCAATAAACATGCAACACTCAACAGCTGCTTTCTGGCAACATGCTTTTCACCGTTCTGTGGTGAATAAATAAAGCTTTTCATTCGTCAAGTGTTCGCCTGAATAGGTTTTACAAGTCAGGTTGATAAAATTTTGACAAATTATTTCTTGTAAATTGACAGCCAGAATAGGTCTGTAAATGACGCAGCTTGCTCTCAATTTAACAGTAGTCTATTAACAGATGTTAGTTGACAGAACCAATGTTGTATTTAAAGTGTCTACGCGGAAAATTCAAAAAGTCACTAACTTCTCAAATTACCCTCGCAAACATAAAAATAAGGTTGAGGTTTCCAACAAATGAGAGCCAACTTAAGAGCAAAGTTATATTTTTTAATATCATGGTAAGAATAGCAGCTTTTCTATAAGTAGCTATCCGCGCGATTATTTCACGTTATTTTTATACCCAAACGTTTAAAAACGTATATTAATTTTTCACTCCGTTTGAAACGCCCATAAGGAAGCTTGGTAGGTAAAGTAAAGTGTATATATTCTTGATCAGCATCACGACCCGAGTCGATTAAGCCATGTCCGTCTGTCTGTCCGTCTGTCTGTCCGTCTGTCTATCTATCTGTGAACACGATTACAGCCGTAATTTTCAAGCTTCCGTCACAAAATTCGATTTTTAAGCTTGCATCTAAAAAATAAAGTTCAAGTTCGAATATGAGCCAAATCGGATGAAAACCACGCCTACCTCCCATTCAAAGTGACCTTATCAAAACGGTAAAATCTCTTAGAATTCCACAAAAATTAATATATTGACTTAAAATGAGCATATAAGCTCTGCTATTTAATATACACTCTGTGTATGAAATTCAATCAAATCGGATGAAAACCACGCCTACCTCCCATATAAAGTGACTTTACCAAGAAGGTAAAATCTCCTTTAATTCCACAAAAATTAATATGAACTTCAAAATTTGCAAATAAGCTTCAATATGCATTCAGAGTATATAATTCAACGAAATCGAATGAAAACCACACCCACCTCCCATACCAAGTGACTTTATCAAAAAGCAAAAGCGAATATTTTCTAAACGAACTATTTCGAACTTCATAAAACTATGACGAAAATGTTTTTACAAATAAACATTTTATTGACTGCTTAAGACTTTGAATATATTTTGGTTCGGCCGTGGGGGTATTTTAACTTCGGCCCAGTCGGAGATCATTTCTTACTAGTCTTTTTAAGATATCAGTACGATTTATATCGTGTGTTGAAATATATGAATATGTCGTTTAAAAGAAATTTACGTCGTTTACTGAAATTTAGTACATGGGAAGGCAGGGTTATTAAAAATTACGATCAAGAAAGTGGGCGTTATTCGCCAATGGGGTGTGGCAATATTAGAAAAACTTTGTATATCGAATAATATTGACACTAGGGTACGGAAATTTAGAACATGAGTAGGCACAATTACTACAAATTGTGGTCACAAAAGCGGGGGTTATTCAACAAGGGGTGTGGCAATATTATAAAAATACTATATCTCAGTTAATATTGACACTAGGGTACTAATATTTGGTTTGCAGGTAGGTGAGTAGGTAGACTCATTACAAAAGTAGGCGGGATTGTGAATATGGTGTGGCACTTTAAGGAAAGTACTATATATGGGCATTTCCATAGTCGCGCACGTAACGTTCGTACGCCTTTCATGTTGGTATTAATTAAGAAAAAGCAAAGAAAAATTTAAATTTTTTATGTCCCGTTGCTATTTTTGGATAGCACTCTAGTAGCACTTTAATAAGTGTAAGAGATGGAAGTGATCGAAATAGTGGTCCAAAGATATAGGCAAACAAAAAAGGGCGCGTTACGTAACAAAAAATAGAAGTGGTTTTTGTCTGCATCAATAAAATCGAAAAAATCTGCGAAGTGTGCACGCTTTTTTTTATGATTTTTTTTTTTAATATATTCTGGAATCATGTAGCTATATATGATCGAACTGCTTTTATTTTTAAATTTTTGTCAGATGATATGCAATGAAGTTTTTGGCATAGCTGTTAAATTGCGATTACGATTAGTAATCAATTAGATTATTTTTTAAAAAGAATTGTAATGATTATATAATCCTTAAGCAAGAATTTCATGATTAGTAATTGATTACGATTAATAATAATCAAAAAATAATTACGATTACTTGAGATTACGCAAAATAATCAAAAATAATCAAAAGTAATCAAAAAAATAATTCGATTACTTTTCAAGATTTTCTTTGATTCTTTTTTGATTATTTTAAGAATTTCAGTCTAAAGTACGGAATATTTTGTGAAAGTGATGATGAAATTGACACAACTGGTTCTTCACTGGACATCGTTAAGCCCGATTAGTGATCCCAACAGACCCACTCTTCTGCTACTTACATGACAATTCAAGTGTTGAAATACTCCTTTAATGCCCTCAGCGCCAGTTGAGAGACTATTTTTATTTTGCCGGCATAATAAACACTCCAAGACAGCAGTCATTGTCTGATTTTTCTTTTGAAAAGTTAGTTCTTATGAATGCAAACAGTAATTTTGAGTAAAAAGGTTTTATTTTTGTTTTGTTTATGTTGTACTCTAATACATTATTGTTCTCGTTCTTGTTTTTTTCAATCTTTGTTTTATAATGAAATACATAACTTTGTTTTTTTTTAATAAAATTTAACAAAATTTGTTGTATCTAAGACTGAAATTCTTAAAATAATCAAAAAGGAATAAAAAATAATCTCGAAAAGTAATCGGATTATTTTTTTGATTACTTTTGATTCTTTTTGATTATTTTGCGTAATCCCAAGTAATCGTTATTATTTTTTTATTATTTGTAATCGTAATCATGTAATTACGATTACAAACAGAAAAGAATCGTACTTAATCAATTATTTTACCTTTTTGAAAAAAAGAATCGAATAAGTAATGATTACGACAAGTAATCATTACTTAACAGCTATGGTTTTTGGATACCAGAGATAATCGGCACTTGCTTCCATTTCTCACTCAACCAAAGAGAGATTTCTCTTATCTGCTCTGTAGAAATATACATTATCTAACTCCATTGATGTGTTCTCGTTTAATTAATTACATTACATTATTTAATACATATTTAAAATCTTTTATTTTACAAGTGGTCGCACTTACGGTGAAGTTACGATACAAACTTTGAAATTAAAAAAAAACTATTTTCTGGTTAATTAGCACAAAAAAAAATTTTTTTTTAAATTGTATAGACTAAACTTGCTTTAAGTTATAATTTTTAGTCACTTGCACCTGACAACGCAGAAATAATGATAAAAAATGATGTTTTTGAGTAGCGCACGTAATAGAAGAATATCAAAGAAAGCAAATTAAAAAATTACCGTTTATTGATCTTACTTTGCTCTCTTTACACTTTTTTTAGTAAGTTCTTGTTATAAATCACATTTTGTGTTTTGAGTACAACACTTCTTTTTACTCCTTTAAAGTAGTAAATATTAAAGATAAAATGCTATTTAAAGTTGCTCTCCGCGAAAAAGATATAAAGCAAATTGCAATCAGTTACCTTATCATGACAACTGAGTTAAGCTGCAAATTGCTTTAAATATAAAAATTCAACATTTATTTTATATGAAATCATATATAAATTTTGGTTTTATTAATTTTTTATTTTTTGGTGCCGGTGGACTTTTCTGTGGAAATGCCCATATCGGTTAATATTGATATTTGGGAACTGAAATTTGGCTCAGGGCTAGGTAGAATCATTATAAAGTTCGGTACATAAAGTGGGCGGGATTTGATAAAGGGCGTGGCACTTTAATAAAAATTTTAAAGAGACAGAAATGGAAAATACCCAACAAACTTTCAGGAATTTCAGGAATAAAATAAATTTTTTAAGAACAAAGTTTCATATTTGGAATTTTCTTCAAGAATACTATTACATAAAATTTTTCATACTCTCTTAAAAGGGAGAAATAAAAACTTTTTTTAAAAAAAAAAAAAAAAAAAACCGACTTCAAAATCACTACAAAGCAAAAAGTATTTTTAAATAACTTTTCCCATTAATTTCTTGGTCAAATTTTAAAAGTTATTTATATGTATTATAACATTGGAAATCTTATCATTTTCATTTTTTCTATTTTGTTTTATTATCATCAATATAAACATTTTCAAATTGCTTTATGAACATAAAAGCTTTGAAGTCGGCGCTCATCTTTGACACACAATCATGATCTTTTACCATCCCTGCACTATTTAAAACTTTTTTATTTGATGCTATGCTGCCTTGGTGACACTGTAGTAATTTTAAAAGCTTTGTACACATAAACATTCTCACTGCACTGGTTTGCGTGAGCTTGTAAAGCTCATATTGAATATGACATAGTGTGTGACAGCTGCATAAATAATGAATGGAACACATTGGCTACATTCAGCGTACTCAACAATTGCCAACTGAAAGAAACTAAAATCGCTAAAAAGCATTTATATTCATAAAGTTAGTAATATTTTTATGATAATAAAACAAATTAGAAAAAATTAAAATTAAGATTAATAAAAGAAAAAAAAAAAAAAATAAAAAAAGATTTCGACTTTGTAAGATTAGCGCCGACTTTAAATCTTTTATGTTCATAAAGCAATTTATATATTGATGATAATAAAATAAAATAGCAAAAATGAAAATGATAAGATTTCCAATATTATAATACATATACTTATATATATAACTTTTAAAATTTGACCAAGAAATTAATGGGAAGAGTTATTTACAATTATTTTTTACTTTGTAGTGATTTTGAAGTCGGTTTTTTTTTGTTAAAAAGTTTTTATTGAGGTAAAGGGTTGTCCTCGATGCATTACGAAGAAACCTTTGGCCCTTAATTTTGAACATTTTTGTAAGACTTTTACAGTTTATAGTTGTTTGTGTCTGGAATTTATAGTTCTTAGCCGTGGAAGTTAAGAAGTTAATATTTTTTTAAAAAAAGTAACGTGTGATTTCAAATGTCAGTTATTAAAAAATAAATAAATAAACACATACACATTTTTTAGAGCTATAGCTATAGGTATATTTCTTCAATTCTAATTAGGATGATGAATTTGAAGCCTATTACTAATTCTATTTATCACTATCACTTCTGAGGACTTCGTTTCGTAGATCCATTTATAAGGATAAAAATCTGTTGAATTAATTTGTTTCAAAATCATTTAATTTACAAAAGAAAGAACAAAAATTCTTAGTATTCCTAATTAAAATTATGAATGAAATTAAAAAAATCATTTGAAGAGTTATTGTTTCCCACATAAGGGTTCAGTTTATATAGGCTGTATATCGTCGGCTTATAAGGACAACTATCCAACTACGTAAATTCTGTTTTTTTACTTTTTCATGTAGAAAAAAATAAAAAATTTCTGACAATACTGAATATCTAATATTTCTGCTAAAAATATCCCTTTGGTCATTTCAAGAACCACAAATTTATATGTAAACACAAGGACGTTCATAACAATAAAGGCTTATTTTGCTTATCCTCACTATGTTTTTTCAGTTGGACAGTTTTTCTTGCAAGCCGACGATATTTGCGTTAATGAGGACTAGTGGAAAGTTTTTTGAATAAATTTAAGTGACATTAAAATATCTGCTGTTAAGAATAGAAGCAGTTGCTCGGAATTTCCCACATTACATGTATATTTATTATAGTCTTTTCTTTTTTTTTTTTGCCCTGTATACCACTTAGTGGTACCTTAATAATAGAGAACCCAACAAATAGTGAAGCTCATTAATTCGGTAGCCACAAACGAAATCATTTAGCATGCGCTGCAGCAGCAACACCTAAAGAATTATTTTTTTGAAAAACGTGTTCTCGAATGTCCTGTACACCTGACGTTTCTTAATCACACGCACACACAGAGACGTACACAGACTCAAACACACTGACGAACACACCACTACAGGCAATATTTGGTACATTAAATAAACCTTTTGTTGCCGACGTGTTGTGGCGAACATGATGTTACTGTACTTGATGATGTTGCCGCCGTTCATGTTGCTGCTGCTGTTGCTGTTGCTGCTTTTAGAGTTGAGTTCGTCATATTGTGGTGCTTTTTATTGAAGTTTAACAAGCAACGCATATGACAAATGGTGCCACAACGTGCAACTGAAGGGCAGACAGCTAGACGGACAAACCAAAAAAGAGAAACTGACAGACAGACGGACACTCTACGCTAGGATAAGCTAGGATATGCCAAAATGGCAACATGTTTTAAAGAATGAATGGTTGGATGCATGGTTATGCTGGTGATTTCCAGATCATATGCAAGGGTGTGTGCATGAGGGTGAGTATATGTATGAATGTGTGTGAGTATCTAGCATTTTGAATAAACCGCATATATGTAAATGTTGCTCAAACGTAGGCTACGGCATGTCAAAGCTTTTAGCAGGGCAACAAGCCGTATTAAGTGTATATTACTAACTATTGTTGTTGTAGATGTTTTCAGTGTTACTGTCGTTGTTGTTGTTGTTGTTGTTGTTGTAGCCAATGTTATTGTTGCAAAATTAAAACTAATTGAGTAAGAAAGGCTTTTAGTGTGAAATTTCGTTGCTTGCCATAGCATTTTGTGGCCAGTAATGAGTGTCGATTGAGCTCAAGCATATGTGTCGTTATGGCGTAACTGTAAAAATTTAAATGTGCGAATATAATTAATGTTGACAAGATGGCAGCCATGACAACAGAAGTTAAGCTAATGACTTGGCTGATGTTTTTCAAGACATAAATAAACTGTTCATAGCCCTAATAAAAGTTAAGTTCACTCTATATGCTTTTTCATGAACTTTTTCAGTTTGTTAAATAGATGCATTTTATGAATCCTTATATCATTTAGTTTACTTTTTGTTATTCTGCTTTGCTTTCTTCTTTTTCTTCGTCTTTTGTTGTTATTGCGCAACTTTTAAGACAATAAATTCTAATTTATTACAAGTTATGACAAACGTTCATACAGCGATACCAAATTGCCTCTACACTCTCTCTCTCTCTCTTTATTTTTCTCTTTATCTCTTTCTCTCTCTCTTCACCACGCACAGGTACGCATTTTGTTAATTTGCGCCCCCTGGTTAAAAAAATTTCACGAATTCATTCTATGCATAAAGTAGAACATATAAATTGAAAGTTGCTATAAAATTTCATTGTCACGTGTTTGTTTTTTTTTCCTATTTGTTTAGAGTTTTGTATGGATGTGAGATTTGATAATTTTTTCAAGGTATTTTATACTTTTTATATAGTTTACGAATTCGAATTAAAACCATGCCTAGCTCCAATACAATGTAGCTTACTCACAATGGAAAAAACGCACTCTGAATTTTTAAATAAGCTAAATCGAATAGAAACCACGCCCAGCTCCCATAAAAAGTGACGTCATTTAAATAGCAAAACCATCATACACTTCACAAAAATTTATATTTTTACTCCAAATATTACATATACGGTTTGCTTATCATACTCATCATACTTTGAAATTTGAAAAAATTGGTTGAAAACTGTAACAATCCCTCTTACAAAATGACGTCACTAATTTAATAAAACCTTCACATTTTCGAATGTACTTCAACATGACTCTGGATTATTTTAACTTCGGCGAAAGATAACTTCTTAGTAGTTTGATTTAATAGCATACAACCGTCTGATCACAAAATATCCAGAATTCTTCAATTTAACGAAATTTAATTCAACTATTTAACGATTTTGTAGGAAATCAAAGTAGTCTCCGTTGCAAAAATACATATATTGCAACGCTTCCTCAAATATTAAAAACACTTTTTATAGGCTGATTTTAGAATCGCCTTCAGCTCCTTCCGGAATTCTCCTTTATAGCTTCAATCGTCTCAAAACGCTTTCCGCGAAGTAGTCACTTGAGTGGTGGGAGTACAAAAAATTCACAAGAAGGCATTCGGTTGAATACGGAGTTTGCGAAACGGTATGAACGTTGTTTTTGGTCAAATAGTCGCAACAAATTCAGTACTCACGGCACATGCCGCACTTCAACTTGTCTCCTGTCCAAAACATTGTAAATAGATAACGCTCTACTCCGATCCGACGAGCTAGATCGGTTGCTCACAAGACAATCTTCGAAGACAATTTTCTTAACTTTTTCGATGTTTTCGACAGTCAAACTGGTGGATGGAGACCAGAATGATTATTTGAAGTTTATCGGTAATGCAGTGCTTAATTACATTTTAGAAAATTTTCGAGTAGACTTTTCGTAACTAAATTGAAAGTGACCATATTTTGGTGACTGATCTCTGTAAAGGGAATAAAATAAAATGTTTGTCTTAAACTCTTTAGTATTTGAGTATTTTAGTATTTGCGATGTCCTTTTGCGATAGATATAAACACTAAGTCCTTACAAAAAATTATGCGAATAGCAAACAGAAACATTAAATTTTAGCCTTATGTTTCATGTTATTGTTATTTATATAAGAAAGTTATAACATAAATTTTCAGTAAGGATCTAACAGACCAACACGTGCTTAAATCAACATATTATTTCATTTAATATTTTGAAGACAACAAAGGCTTGAGCCTTTCTATGTAGTACATTCTGACATAAACATCGTTTGGTAATCGCTATCAACCACCCCACTTACCTCCGAGAATGAAGTAAGTCTATATAAAAAACTGAAATAACGGATATGTATGTATACATGTACATTTTAGAAGCATATTGATAACAACAACAATGCAAGCAATAACTGAGAAATATTCGTAAAACGATTCGCTTCAATAAACGACACCATTATACGTTTTCGATTTCAAAACGAACAAATACAACAACCATAAAGCTGGAAGCTCATTTACTGCATTTTCGTATGCGTCCGTCTTACTCGCTGAACGCAATGCAATAGAAATGTGTGAAAGCTTACGAGAGAGAGTTTAATGCCAACGAATGCCTACGTGAGTAACGTGGGAAAAATGCAATTTACGTAAGAAAAGTCGAAATATTTTCTACTTTTGCGTTTTTTGACAGCTCTTTCTTATAACGAACACCGTGAAGAAATAAAAGAAACGAGTCAGAAGCTCATTACTTTTAGGGATGGCTCTTGTAAATAAATCTTTAAAATTAAAAATGTCTATAATTTTTTCATTTTTGATTTCTTAAAAGAAGTTTTTTATACTAAGGATTTAAAATTTTTTTTAATTATAAATGAAGACATTTTAAGTATTTTTGTGTAAATACGATAATAACTCAACATTAAGAACATACCAAATGTTTTATAATTTTTAGCCCTGCTAACTCTGAACGTAAAACGTAATAATTGAACTCTGCCATAATTATCTTGCGTAAATTACGCCAGAGAGTAGACAGACCCAAATGCAAATGCAGTGAATGAACTTCCATTTAAACAACAACATAAGTAGCTACTGTAGCATTTTCGAAGTGAAACTTCATTAGCCGCGATGGGGAGTAAAACCGATGAATCAATTCGCCGATGAAACACTTCGCCATGTTTTTCACATTGTGTTACGCAAAATTAAATAGTTATAATATAGTATGGACACAGTTGCTTTTAAACTGCATGGTTCATATATTGAGTAATTATAATATTGCCAAAAAAATCACCGCATACGGAACATGTCTTTGATATACATATTGAAAACATCAACACCATTCGGTTGACTGTACACTCTTTGATTAACGGCAGAAGAGCAGATTGAAGTGATGCCTGTTTAAAAAACAGTGTGTTCACCATGGAATAAAGGGTATAAAGAGTGTATTTCTGTATTGTATTTATTTTTATGCTTTTGGTATAAAATTCTACATATCACATAGTTTTATGATACATTATGACGGCATAGGATGATAGTATGGTATGATGGTATGATGGTATGATGGTATGATGGTATGATGGTATGATGGTATGATGGTATGATGGTATGATGGTATGATGGTATGATGGTATGGTATGGTATGGTATGGTATGGTATGGTATGGTATAGTATGGTATGGTATGGTATGGTATGGTATGGTATGGTATGGTATGGTATGGTATCGTATAGTATGGTATGGTATGATGAGTTTGGTGTGATTATATAACTCTGAAGTTGGTCTTATTTGTCTTAACATTAAACTTTCCGAAATTGTTTTGAAACAGATTTAATTTGCTCTTGCCATTATATGAAATGGGACTTTTTAGTAAAACTATATTAAAGAGTAAATTAATTAACCATTTAAAAATCAACTTTTTCGGGTTAAAGTTTCACTGCTACCGTGAGTGGTGGCTGCACACATATTTTTTTGCATTAATTTTCATACAAAAAAAGAGATTTTCCTTCTTAGATTTTGAAATGACAAAAATTAAAATATTCGCTGTATGTATACTCCAAAGAGTTGATAAAAACACTACATATGCTTGAATAAATTTGTGAAAGGGATCCCATACAAACAGCGCTGTAAGTCTACGTCATTAATTAAAAATTTTAACAATTGTTTTCAAATAAAATACGAGTACATATAAAATATATGGATGACTAAATGTATACCTTAACGTCGAATTAAAAATATTCTCTCAACGTCAAACTACAGTTAATAATGCTTAATGCATGAAAAGTACGTTTGCTCAAAGTATTCAATACTTTGAGGAATAGTTTTCCCAGTTGATATGAAAAACATCGCATTGAGTGGCGCCCCCAGTTGCAAGGTGTTCCTAGGAAATTGCCTTTCTTGCTCTCTGATAAATGCGGACCTGGCCGCATTACTATCTATGGCAAATAAATTGTTTTTGTTTTTTTGTAGCTACTGCACATTTTCATAGAGAATTTTTAAGTTTTATTTAACTGAAATGATTGTCATTTGCAGTGCAGTCAAACTTGTTAAGAAGAAGAAAAAATAGAAATCGTTCTACCCTGCTGCCTAACTTGTAAGTTTGTTAAATCGTAGTGATGGTTTTCTTTTTCTGTTTGGCAGCCGTATGCAACAACAACGAAATGGAATCAACAAAACTTTATGAACAACAATTGCAACGAGAACAGTCACAAGAAATTTATTTCTTCATACTTTTTAAAGAAACAGCTTAGCTGTGTTTTATTTATAGCTTTTTTGAACTTTTTTTTTGTTTTTTGCAACCACCCCAAGTCACTTTTTCACTCACTGCAGAGAAAATGGAAATATTTGATAAAATGGTGAAATTGTTTTAAGTAATGCCTGAGAGACACAAAACGCAACAAAAAACAAAAACAATCCGGAAAAGTTCGGGGAAAATAACTTGCTTATATTAAGGTGGTCCTATTCATGAAAATACCTATATGATTCGGGACACCCCTAAAAAGATTCTGTTACTCGAAAAAGTAATGAATCAAATAAGATTTAGAGGAACTATAACAAGCATTTGTTGGTCAAAAGGATATATCGCTCTACATACATCTTCAAAACAGACATAACTCAAAATTTCAAAATTTTCAGAAGAAGCAAAAAACCAGTTTGTTTTTCAAAGGAGTCCATACAAAACAAGGAGACAAAACGATTTTTTTTTTAAATTAAAGAGTAAAAAGATGAGTGCAAAATTTTGATAGTTGATGGAGGTTATAACATTTAAAAGTCAAAATTTATTAATTTTGAGTAGTGCCTGTTTTGAAGATGGAGTGCGATTTGAAAAAAATCCAATTTGTTTCAAAAAATTCAATATCTTTTTTTAGAGTGTTAGTTTGCAAAGTTTGCAAAAAAATGTTGCAATCTTACTCGTAAAATCAGATAAAAAAATTGGACAAAAGAATTGTGAATTGTGATTTTCACTTTTTAAAAGAAAAACAATTTTTTCTTGTTGTTTTTTTTTTGTTTTAAATCGTAAATATTAAAATATGGCAATAAAATTCAGGGGAAATATTTTCTGAAGCATTGACTGAAAAATTGTGCGATTACGTTGAAGAACCTGAACATTATTAAATTTTTTTAAGGTGTAACTTTTGGAACAGAC
Organism: Pherbina coryleti; assembly: GCA_943735915.1. Lineage (NCBI taxonomy): Eukaryota > Metazoa > Arthropoda > Insecta > Diptera > Sciomyzidae > Pherbina > Pherbina coryleti. The sequence continues at coordinate 31,391,953 of OX030949.1, forward strand.
CGAGTTTACCTATTTATAAAAAAAAGAAGAAACTCCTAAAAATTTCAAAAATGCAAAAATGAAATGCAAACAAATCTAGCTATTTCTTTTTTTTCATTTTATTAAAATCGCCAAAGAGTTTTCTTGTTTAAAAAGTAGAGCTTAAGATCAATACTTTTAGTATCCTATTTTTTATTTATAAGAAATATAATTATGAATAATTACACTACTTTAAAGTAAGGCTCGAGCAACAAAGGCTATCGGCCAGTTTGAGGACTAAAAAGAAAGTCATAAGATAATCTTAGAAAATAAATATGGAATATGGTTTACAGGTTGAATTATAGTTTTTACATTGTTTTTTTTTTTTTTAATTCAATTTATAAATTAAATTTTATGCAGAAGCTTACATTGTGAAATGAACTTAAAAATGAGTGTGATATTTTCAATAGTACATTTTTTTAATAAATTTGTGGGTATTTGGTCATTGAAAATGGTGCGTCTGGGGTTACAAAGTGTATGGCAGTCATTTAGAATATGGGTTACAGAAATTACACAACAGTTGCAAAGTGAACAGTAGGGAGCTGGCGTGCCAAGCAGGAGATGCTCATGTGTGATTTTCGTATGCCCTAGTCGAAGTCTTGTAAATGTTTTGACTTCTTGAGATGACGCTGTTGCTAGGACTTGTGGTTTAGTGCCGCTGGGGTTGACGTTCTTGTATTGATGTTGGTATGTCCTCCATTTTTGAAGCTTGAGATCCTCAAGAAATTTTTGTATGTATCGAATAATGTCCGACTTTACGTTTGAGATAAAAAGGATTGTTGGGGATCGACAAACGTTTTTTGCAGCGGAGTCGGCGTGCTCATTTCCTTTAATGCCAGAGTGGCCTGGTGTCCACATGATCTTCACTTTGTTACTGTTTTGGCTAATGGTGTTTCTTATTTTTGCAATAATCGGTTCGGTGTTGTTAGTATTCAGCAAGGCTTTGATAACAGATTTGCTGTCAGAGCAGATTATATGCCTTCCTTTGGATTTCACAGCATACGTCGTTGCTTCATCAATAGCAACAGCTTCGGCTGTAAAAACAGAGCAGTGATTAAAAAGAAGCCCATTTTTTAGAATCTCTCCTTTCTCCGTGACTACTGCGAATGAGGTAAAAATCAGGTCCTTGGAGCCGTCGGTGAACAAAAATTTCCAGCCGTTGGTCCATTTACGTCTTTCTTCAAAAAATAATTTTTGAAATATTGATGAGCATGTGTCATTTTTAGGATATTTTAGTAGACTGGTGATGAAGCAGTTGTCAATTGAATTCCATGGAGGATTTTTTGGCAATTTGCAAAGTGTCGGACGAAGGGGTAAGTTTAGATTGTTTGCGTATTGTGCTGCTCTGTAGATGGCGGATGGGTGCTTCATTGCTTTTTTCTTAACTATAGAGTTCTTTATTTCTTTAAACAATATTGTATTATTAGCAATATATAGTTTTGGGATTAGACGGTAGGTTGAAAAGTCAACGCGATCTCTCAACTCGGTTAATCCTGACTCAGCCAGCAAATTTATGATGGGTGTGGTAGGGAATGCACGAAGGCTTTTTCGGATTGCTGAGTGGTATGAAGCGGCCAACTGCTGTATCGAACTTTTTGTGCACTTTCCGTAAACTGGTAGACCATAATCAATGACCGATACTATTAATGCTTTTGTTAAGTTAATTAAAGTAGATGTATGTACATGGCAATGTGTTGAAGACAGGTATTTAATAATGTTTAATCTATTTACAAGTTTTGTTTTCAAAATTTTACAGTGATCATTAAAATTATATTTTTTATCGAAATAAACACCTAAGATTCTTAAGTTTGTGACATTCTCAATAATACAATTATTATACGATAAGTTAATATCGGAACAGTTTCTTTTTTTGCAAATATGCAGTATTTTACATTTTTGGTATGATAAGTTTGCACCTGAATGGTTTGACCAACAACTTATTTCGTCGAGGATATCTGTAAACATTCCCCTCACAGCCTGTAGATTATTATTTTTAGAAAAAATAAGTAGATCGTCAGCATATATACTGTGTTCGACATTGTGACTCGATAGCAGCTTGCTAAGTTCATCAAAGGCTATGATGAAAATAATCACAGATATCGCCGACCCTTGAGGAATACCGTTATATAAAGGAGCACTATTTGAATATGTGTTGTTTATTTTAACCCTGAACCTGCGGTTTTTAAGAAAATTATGTACGAAGTTATAAATTTTAGGGCCTACATTCCACTTTTGGAGCTGTCGAAGAACAACATGTGGACCAATTCGATCAAACGCCCTTTCAAAGTCCAATCCAAGAACTGTAACATGGTTTTTACTAGAAAGGGCGCTCGAGACAAAATGGTCGAATTGTAGAAGTGTATCGGATGTACCTTGTCGCTTTTTGAATGCTACTTGGTTAGGGCTGATAACATTATTTTTCATAGCAAACCACATTAATCTGGTAGCGATTATTTTTTCTAGCACTTTACCCATGCATGGTAGCAAAGATATAGGACGGTAACTACTTAATTCATCTTGTGCTTTGTTGGGCTTTAATATTGGGATAATATCGGCGCATTTCCAGCTATTTGGGTAGATGCCTTCATTGAGAATTTGGTTGAACAGTTGAATAAGTCTGATTTTTAAACATAAAGGTGTAATTTTTAGGATTGAATACGAAATACGGTCATAACCGGGGGTTTTTCCTTTTGCGAATAAAATGACATCGTCGAATTCTTTTAAGGAAATGTTTTGTTCGATAGATTTTGCAGATTGTGAGATTTGAGCTACGTTAATGTAGTTAGCAGTACAGAGTGCGGATTTTTCAGCGATAAAATTTGGAGAGAAATTGCTATCTGCAGAGTACTCGGACCAACTGGAAGAAAAAGCATTGGCAATATCATTAGATGATGTAAGAGGGCCATTTGGAGAGTTCAAGATAAGTATTTTGCTTTGCTTAGGAGAGCCAACCAAGTTTTTTATGTCGTGCCAGATTTTCTTAGGACTTGACAGAGGGTTTATTGAGCTGGTTAGTTTTTGTAGACAAGTTCTTTTTGCGATTTTTGCGTTATATCTGAACCGAGCATTTGTTTTTTTGTATAGAATTAATTTTTCTTCTGTGCGACATCTTTTGAATTCTGACCAAGCTTGTTGTTTTTCAGTTCTGAGTTGGGAAAGTTCTTGGTTCCACCAGGGTACGGGAGGTTTTTTGTATGTTTTGTTCGTTTGTGGGATGTTAATGTGTGCGGAACTTCGAATAATTTTTTTTAATTGAAGCTGCTTCTTTGTTTACATTGGTTGAGATAGGAATTTCTGAAGACAAACGTGCACAGTGAAATTGAAATTCTGCTAAGTTAGCTCTATCAGTTTTGGTTAGTATCCTTAGTATCCTAATTTTGGTTTTTGACGTGAAGAAGTTAGGTTTTACCGCACAGGTTTCCAAAAAAAGTTGAAAAGGGGATGTTTTTCAAAATTTAGCGGCGTTGCATTGAATTGTTACACGCTGAGTATAAGAGCTATGATTAAAATAATGGTACGACCATAAAGACTAATTCTTTGACTTCATTATAAAAAAAAAAAAAATTCAAAACGTCATCGGGACGCGGTGGGAACGCAACTGAAAATTTATTACATAGCTGAGTATTAGTGCAAGGATTAAAAATATGTTACAGCAATAAAGGCCTATTCTAAGCCCTCATAACAAAATTAAACAAACAATTTCTGACATCATTGGGACATAGAGAGAGCCTCTCAAAGATCGACAATGCAATATTCATGCAACGGCGTTGCAGTGCATTTTTACTCGGTCAGTATATAAGCTACGATAAATGTTTGAAAAGGAAAATAAGGAATTTATACTTGGCCTTACGATAAAAATAAAAAAAAATTCTGATGTCGTCAGGTCGTGAAGATAACAGCTTATGTAACAGAAATGCAATATCGTTGCTTGGAATTACTACTCACTCAGGAGACATGCTACGGCAGATTTTGTTTAAGGACAGCATACATAGATGTGTTATTACGCATCACAACTAAAATAAAAAAAAATCTTATCGTCATGATTACCAACACCAACACCAACACCAACACCAACACCAACATCAACACCAACACCAACACCAACACCAACACCAACACCAACACCAACACCAACACCAACACCAACACCAACACCAACACCAACACCAACACCAACACCAACACCAACACCAACACCAACACCAACACCAACATCAACACCAACATCAACATCAACATCAACATCAACATCAACATCAACATCAACATCAACATCAACATCAACATCAACATCAACATCAACATCAACATCAACATTAACATCAACATCAACATCAACATCAACATCAACATCAACACCAACACCAACATCAACACCAACACCAAACATTAACATCAACATCAACATCAACTTCAACATCAACATCAACATCAACATCAACATCAACATCAACATCAACATCAACATCAACATCAACATCAAGATCAACATCAACATCAACATCAACATCAACATCAACATCAACATCAACATCAACATCAACATCAACATCAACATCAACATCAACATCAACATCAACATCAACATCAACATCAACATCAACATCAACATCAACATCAACATCAACATCAACATCAACATCAACATCAACATCAACATCAACATCAACATCAACATCAACATCAACATCACCATCAACATCAACATCAACATCAACATCAACACCAACACCAACACCAACACCGACACCGACACCAACAACAACAACAACAACAACAAAAATCTAGTTTTTATGACTTCAACAGTTTTTTTTTGTGGCAACTAATAATGCTCACAAACAACAAAATAACACAATAAAACCGAACTATGAAACCGGAATAGGACTATGACATGAATTATTATATGGCTTAGGACAAAAATTAAGATACAGCTAAAGCACACATTTCCAAACTAGGAAAGGGATTCGGTATATTCGATAAAGTCAAGAATTTGGTCATGGATTAAAACAAGACTTTGGAAAACTTCGGGTGTGTCCACGACACAGCCAACTCTTTTTTTTAATTTTGAAATAGGTCATGAAAAATGAATCCATTTGTTCGTTTTTGGAATTTTTGGAAGTTTATTTTTTAAATACTCAAATTCTAAATGTTCGAAAAGTCGCACTTCTTACAAGGAATTTAATAATGGTCAGGTTCTACGTAATCGCATCATTTTTTGTGTCAATATTAGTCATAGTTTCGCTTCATTTTATTGAAATACTGTCATATTTGAATATTGGGGACTTTTTTGTTTTTTTTTTTTTTTTTTTTTTGTTAAAGCAACTAGGAAAACTATCACAGACCTTGGTAATTTTTACGCAATTTTCCTTTGTAAACTCATTTTGACTAAATTAAATAAGAAACGATGTGCAAAGTATATGTATATAAAATACATTTACAAAGTAACGCCTTAAAAAAGTTTTTTTAAGGAAAAAAAGAGCACTTTTTTAAAAAAAGACCATTTTTTCCATTTCCCGTTCACTTTTTTCCCTGTCACCAACCAACAAAAGCTTGTTGCGGAACCTCTTAATCTTCTTCGATCGAACTAATATTTGAGAGTCATTACTCTTTCGAGTAACGGAGACTCTTTAGGAGGTATCCCTTACATATAATATACTTCTTCTTTTGCTCCATACAACTCAGGACCACCTTAATATAAAAACATATACACAATATATACTAATAGAGTTTATATTTGGACGAAATTCTTTTGTTGCAAATTAAATTTTCGTTTGATCTGTTTTGTTCGTTACGTTTCGTTACTCTATAGCCTGTACATCCTTTGTGAGTCATCCTGCACTAATGTGTATGTGTATGTTGTGTGTTTGTATGTTGTGTGTGTGTGTGTGTGTTCTTGTTGGATGAGGCCATCAAGTGATGCGTAGCGCATTTCCTGTTTTCGCCGGGTGCAAAATTAGTTTCGTTTGAGTTAATAGCAAACTTGCTAAAAACATGTCAGCCAACATATAAGCTGAGCTTGTGTCTGCAACCTTGAGTTGGCTGTCAAAAGTTTTTGCTTAAAACTCTAGCGTTGCAGCAATGAAAACATGGAACGATGAAGCAGTGGCAGTCGGCAATGATAAAGTGCCACTGGGGTGTCTTGCTGTTGTCGTCGGGAAATATTTTGCGTTAAAGTTATCAAGTTTGTAAAAGCTTAAAGTTCTTGCTTGTGAATTTAAGCATTAAAGCATACGAATAGAAAATACGACAGAAACGGAGAAAATACGAAAAAAAAAAAAATCAAACTTTAACGTAATCATAAGTATTAAAATGAAAGTGGTGAGTGACAGTTTATTCGATGGCTTACTATGTATTACAATGCATAGTAATAAATAATCCTTGAACATAAGTGTGATTTATACATTCGTTTTAGAAATGAGTAACGGCAACTACTTTTTTGGTTCACATAGATCTTTCATGTACAGTGTTGATCGTAGAAATAGTACAGAATGGACTTCTGAATTATCTGATCATAAAGCTCGAGAACTTTATCTGATCATAAAGCTCAAGAACTTTGTCTGATCATAAAGCTTAAAATTTTACGAAAAAATATTTTCTCTTATTAAAATAATTAAAATACTATTACATTTACTCCTATATTAATTCATTGAAGCAATTTTAGTTTAATCGGCTTATTTTTTTGAGACTTATGAGTGCAAGGAGATATATTGTCCCAGAACTGATACAGAATGTGACTTTACCTTTTAATAATGACAAAAAAAAATTTTAAATCTTTCAAATAGACTTATTTAAGGCAACCTTTTACCTTTGAAAATTTTGAATTGCGAAATTTTTTTTTTTTTTACTTATTTTATATGAACTTACATGTATTGTGGCGGTCGTGGCGCAGTGGGTAGACTATGTGACCCATACGCCAGAGAACCCTGGTTCAATTACATCTGACACAGAAAGTTTTTTTAATCGAATTAATTTTTCTGTTCGGCCGTCACCTCTCTGCAGACAATGGCAAATTACAAAGAGTAAATAATGCCATACAAAGCTTCTTGAGAACATTCACATTAGCCGTTCGGAGTCGGAATAAAACTAGTAGGTCCAGTTCTCGATCAGTGTACAAACATTTAATAACACGCATAACACATTTTGATGATAAAAAGTTCGGTCAAAGTCCTTTCAAGGGTTGAAATTTACAGTTTATTTTTTTTTTTTTATTTATTTACATGTATTGGGGACAAATGCAAAATTCTAGCAAATCTACCGAGTAGTTTTTTTTTGTGTAGGTAAGTCAGGCACAAAATAAGGCGTGGTTTTATATCACCCAATGTCATAAAGTCCAAATCAATAAATGTCACAAAGCCCAAAAAAGTTTTGTATAATTTGTTGTTGTGCAATTTTTGGGGATTTGAGCCATATGACATTGCATTGGGCTTTAAAAAAATTCACACAAAAATAAGAAACCACTTTGAAAAGCTGTGTTTATTTCTTCGAATTTGATTTCACATCAAATCCTGGTAAAATCATGTTTGTCTATATAAAACTATTTTATGAAATCTGTAAAGCAATTCCTTAGTACAAGCAAAAGAAAAAAAATAAACAAAAAAGAAAAAAAGAAAATAAATAAAACAAATCCTGGAATTTGTCAAATTCCATAGCAAGACATTCTGAACATAAAGTCACAGAATGAGTGTTGGTTACAAGCATTGCAAGTGAGCGACGCTGCGAGTGGCGATGAAGTGTCATAGTAACCTACATGGCATAGAATGATTGTCGAGTATTGCTGCTAACGTGGCTTTGTTAAGAATTTATGATCTGTAGAATGAAAAACAAATAAGCCAATAATATGTACACTGAAAGTGTTGAAATGCCGCAAAGAAGAAAAGGGTTCACAACAATACGGTGAAGAAGAATTTGAGAATGAAGTTTACTTCTGTGGGTTCGACAAGGTTGTAGTACAATATTGCAAAGAAGTAATATAAAGTAAAGATATAAAAGGAATACCATGAATATGCAATAAAAACGATTGCGATTTAAATTTTTCCAACAATTTTTACAAAAATTTTACTTAACTACAAAAATTTAATGAGTTTTTGAAGTAAGATAAAATTAAACAAAAAAAAAAACAAAATTACAACATTTTCAATATTTTGTATATTTGTCACTTATTCTGCTTCTAAGATAAACAGATATTTTCTCTATATTCTTATAATTCATATCCTTCCAAAATTCCTTCCTTACTTCCATTATTTTTGTCTTTTGTTTAAGTTTGTAACATTCTGTTTGTTATTTTTGTTTATTCAAGAGATAAATTTGTGACATTCTTTTATAACCATTGCATAGGGCACGCCATTTTGTTCTGACTGGCATTTAGTCATATGAAAAAAAAAACAAAAAACAGCCAAAAATATCCTCAAAACATTTTCATATTTTATGTCTGAGCATGTGTACAGAAAGCGAACTCCTTCCAACTGATTCAACCTTTAAAAAAGACAAGAACATAATAATTCTAAGGAATCCTTTGATGACAAAGGAATACTCACACATACATGACATTATATATATGTATATAAACTTACGCAAGAGGTAAAAAAGTTTTAAGCTGAGTATGTTTCAGGATTTCAACATACTTTTACCGCTATTCCGCGCACAAATGCTGCCACCCAATGTTAATGCCAACACTGGGTGGAAAACTTCTACGCAATTTAAAACTTCTAAAAAAACTAAACGCAATTTTTATAGTTAGCAATGTAAACAGTTTTTGTTGAATTAATTGAGGAAATACTGGATTAAGCTTGACTACAAAAACTAAAAAAGAATTTGGTCAAAAAATACAATTTGGCGCATTCAGCATTGCTGCAACCAATTAAAATTATTGAAAATTATGAAAGCGCACTCCTTCTTTTGCGACGGCACAAGCAAGCGCGTCGTTGATTTGCAGAAGACCATTTATATAGCAGAGATACCATTCAAATATTGGGAAACAGCATTTCAAAAGAATAACGCTTGCATTTATGTAAGCAATCAAAAGAAACTATATTTGGCTCACTTCTGTACAAATTATAGAAGGGCAGGCCTGTTCTTCGGATTAAAATTAAATAGAGATTATGTGGGGCATATTAGTGAAAAAGGTTTATGCAAACAATCGCTAATATGAAAAAAAAAGAGGAGCTTAAGGCAGCTATTGTTGCCGAATATGCTAACCCGCATGTCAGCCATCCGCATGTCACCCACAATTATGTAAATCGATGGAACCAAAATTTTGTTTGCGATGAAAAAGCAAGTGACGCGTCTATTGAATGTAAATATACGACAATTTAAGGGTCATTTGGAATAACTGCAAAAATTCCAATGATTTCTTATAGCCATTGGTCTATAGAACATATTGTCCAAGGAATTTTTCAAAGTTTGCTCAAATAACCGATTTTTTCAAGGTCATATTTTATACTGGGGCCGTAGTTAATTTCCTTTAACTTCTAAACAAAGTAAAATTGTTATTTTATTTCTATCACAGACTGCATATTCAATATTTACAAGTAATACAATGTTTGAGATTTTATCTAGAGATATTACAACAAATAAGTTCAAGGTATATCATTTTTAAAATACTCACTTAAAATAATCTTGAATTATAGGAAAAAGATAGTAAAAAACCTATATTAATATCACAAGTTATAAATATGAGGTCGTTTTGAGATCAGTCTTTTCGACTCCTCTATAAGAATAGAGAAAGAAACCACTGACTATGACAAACTCCTCAAGAGGGCATGGGCTGAAGTCCTGCATCTATGAGAAAATGACAGGGACAAATCGTTTAAAGTATAAGATATCAATTTTATTTGAGTCATAGAGTGCAATTTTGATGTAGGAAATCTATTTGGCAAGTTAAAGATAGTCTTTAGATTCCTGTTTTGGATAACTTGAAGGCGCTTTAGGTGAGAATTTGCACAATCCTTCCAAACGGGACAGGCATAAGTCAAAATAGGTCTGATACACATTTTATAAAGCAACATTTTATTCTTTATATTTAACTTCGACTTTTTATTTAAGAGAAAATAGAGAGCTTTGCTACACCTAGTAGCTTTGACGCAGATGTCATCAATATACGGTTTAAATAACAATTTATAGTCAAGGGTAACTCCTAAATACTTGACCGATTTTGATAGCGGTATCACATTGTTTTGAATGGTGAATGGTCTAGTGGGAGCACGCTTTGGAGACTTATTGAAAGGAAATATGATTGCTTGGGTTTTTTCTTCATTAACCTTTATTTTCCATTTGTCAAAATATTTTGTAGCCGAAGATAAGGCACCCTGCATTTTTTTGACAATTGCGTTTGAGACTTTTCCGGAGGCGATTAGGGCGCTATCATCAGCAAAAAAGGCTAAATCTATATTCGCCGACGACTTAAAATCAGACATATATATGGAATATAAAAATGGTGACAACGCGGAACCTTGCGGTACTCCGGCAGTAATAACTTTTTCTGTGGAGTTAAAACCTTCAACTTGAACAACAAAGACACGATTAGTCAGGAAACTTTGAATTAGCTTTATTAGATACAAGGGACATCGTAACGTGCTTAATTTGTACAGAAGACCATTGTGCCATAGGGAGTCAAAAGCTTTATCAATATCTAAAAATACCACACCGGTGGAAAGCCTATTGATTTTATTTGCCTTAATGATATTAACTACTCTTTTGATCTGATGTGTTGTACTATGTCCGGGTTTGAACCCAAATTGAAACTGGCTTATAACATTGGTATTATCAGTAAAACTTTTAAGTCTTACGAGAATTATTTTTTCAAAAATTTTGCCAAGACAGCTCAACAAACTTATAGGCCGATAGCTGGAAGGCATTTTCGGATCTTTGTTCTGTTTTTTACAAAGTAAAATTTTGATTTAAGACCTTCAGTAAAATTTCTTGCAAATTTAATGTCCTTTAAAATTGGGAAACATTATTGCCCCCTATTATTTACACAGGTCAAAAACCTCCCAAAATTAAAAAAGTAGTATATCTCGGAAACTCTCCGCGGTATCATTTTCCTTACTTCCACAAAAAAAAAAACTACATAATATTATCTATAACTTCGCAGAACACATAATACATAAAAAAAACTGCCTATCTATCAAAAATCGCCATTGAAACCTTCCTCCTAAAGTTTTATAACTCCTCTCAAAATAGCGGCAATAATTAAAGAAATTCTAGAGTTTTCAGTTCGAATTAGCTAAAGTTTTCTCGGAAAAATTCACAGAGCTGGTGGGCTGCATGCTTACATCTTTTGAAAAATAAGGAGTATCAATGTCTCTTAAAATACATTTTCTCCATCACCATCTGGAGTAGTTAAAAAATCATTTGGTATCGGAGTCCGATGAGGGGAAAAGTTTAACCAAATTTCCATGTCAATGGGGATGCTGAACAAGGATAAAAAAAAAATCAAATGTGTTGGTTGCAGACATTTGCTGGCTGTCACAAAAAGTTTTCAGAACTGGTGATGAGGATAACCCTCAAATAAACGATGCCATGGAAACCTAATAATACAGGGTGGGCCATATACAAGTTTTTTTTAAATGCAATTAAATGAACAAAATTTTTCCATGTATTAAGGCTTAAATAGTAAGAGCAAACATTCCCATCAATTATGGAATACAACGTTGTTCAAGTGGCTGCCTCAGCTGGCTTCGCAGTAGCACATTGTGTCACTCTAATTTTCCAAGACCTTGTTGATGGTTTCGGGCTGTAACTCACGGATTGCTTGGATGATATTGGCACTTAAGCTTGAATCGTTTCCGGATTGTTGGCATTACATCAGTCTCTCACGGTTCCCCACAAAAGAAAGCCCAAAAGGGTCAAACCGCACCTCCGAGGCGGCCAATTGACATCGCCAAAACGGCTGATAACATGATTTCGGAATTGAGTGCACAAAAGATAGATTGTGACATGAGCTGTGTGGCGTGGCGCGAACCTGCATGAACCAGAGGTCGTCCAATTTCAGTAAAAAAAGTCAGTTAACATGGCTCTGTAACGCCCTGTCTGTAACGTTTGGGCTACACAGCACATTTTGGAAATAAGTTTGCAATATTTCCCAACGTTGTTCAAGCGTAAAGCGGCTCATTTCTTATTTCACAGCTCCACCAAAAATTCTAATTTTTTAATGATTTTTGACTTAAATCGCAAAAATGGACATTTCTATGCGCTCGGATTTGAACATTTTTGATTTTGGCAAAAAATTATGAGAATACTTTGAAAATGTTTGCTTTTCGATTTTTGAAAAATGGTGGGGTAAAGCGTTTCACCCAAAGAATATTTCCGTTTTTATGTATAAACATCAACATAAATCGGTTTTATGGCCTCGGGCAGGCTTCTAAGTCAGCAAGAAACTAAAATGCTAAAATGTTGAAAACAAGGCTGGCATCATACAACTACTCGATACACAATATTTTTTAAGAACAACATTAAACCAACACGACTGATATATTTACCTTGAATTTGCGTTGAGTAGTTGGCATAAAATGCCGATAAATTCACTTGATAAAAAAAAATTTTATAAAATATTTTTACCACTGTTTTGGAAGAGCAACACAATGTACGTATGAACGCTTCGCTGTATCATGAAAAACGCTTCACCCACCAAAACGCTCCATCCAACCCCACGCTATGTTATTTTTTAAAGGAAAATATATATTTTTTAAATATCTTTTATTTTTTAAAACGGTCTTTTGGACTTTTATCGTCTTAAGGCAATACTGTCAATTGATATGACAGGAAATGGGTGTGAGGACTTATTGGGTGTTAAGTTCCTGTATTTGGTATTAACCAGAAACAAACAGAATAAGCAGAAACAACAAAAATATATCATCCTTGCAGGTTGAAGGGTTTAACCTGAATTCTGCGTCTAACTCTATTGTTACAATTTATACTATCTTAATGACATTGTATCTTAATGACGTATGATCGAACAGACCTCTTTTTATACAAAATATGTAAAAATAATTTTATTTTAATTACTACTTACCACTTTTTTATCCTTTAAATGAGCATATTTATTATGAAAAAAAAAATGAATTATTTTGAAATTTTTTATAATTAGGTCTATTCCCGCACGCAAAAATTTTTGAAAGTTTTACTATTTTTTACTTGAACGCGGTCCTGTACTCGAAAAGAGAGCGTTAATCAGAGTGCAAATCATTTCCCCTCCACGACAGTAGGTTTCGGGGCTGGTCTCGGTACCCACAATTGTCAAAATCAATTAAAAGCAACAATTACAACTTCATAGGCTTTACATGCTATCAATTTTTGCTTTCAGATTTTGTATGAGCTGCCAACTTCGATTTTACATTGATGGGCACTCGCTCTCACCCTTGCGACAACCTTATTAATGCAACCATGGACAAAAGTAACAAGTATTTAATAGAAAAATTTTGCCGAGTAAAAAGCGAGGTTCGAATTTTTTAAGCATTTAGCAAATCGAGAGTAGTCAATTTGTTCTTTTTAAGCAATTGGCGGCCTCGGTAGTCGAGTTGGTAGCGTGCTTGACTGCCACCCCAGAGGTCCCGGGTTCGATTCCCGGCCAGGCCATGGTCCTTCGCTTTAAACCTTTCTTAATTTTCTCTCCTCATTTCTAATCAACTGAAATTAAAAATTCATCAATATTTACGACATGAAGTTGTAGTTGATGGTAGAGAAGTTTGTGGATGAGATTGCCTTATAACTTGAATTGACTGAGGTAAAGGCATAACACTTGCCTCTGATTCAAATTCACATGTTTCTTCGGCTTTCCACCACGCTTAGAACATCCTACACCTGTTTCAATTGATTGATCTTTCCTTCCCACTAATCTATCACCCCATTTCGAACCAAGCCAGACTTGACTGAATAGGTATTCCACCTGAAATCCTTGGTTCAAAGCTAAAAAAAAAAAAAAAAATCAAGAATATATATACTTTTCTATGCCTAGTACGTCTTCTTATGTGCGTTACAAACGGAGTCATAAAATTAATATACCCTTTTTATGTTTTTGTATGGGAGCCCCCGTAAGGAGTAGACGAAGGAAATAGACCCGCAGGGAAAAAATGTTCCTTTTGCAAAAGTAATGGGGGTCGGTCATACATATTAACCCTATCGGGCCCTCTCTTAAAGCCCCCCTGTTCCGGTGTAGGGAATAAATATTCAAAAAAAAAAAGAACTAATATGCAATAAAAGAACTGAGTAGCTCGTGAGCATGTTTTTATGAATCTGCTTGCAAGTATCAGCACGTTTTCGATGCTTACCGCGTAAGCAGGGGCCGAATTACAGCATCTGTGATTGAATGAGTACTTTCGTATTAATACAGTTTGGTATGACAGCTATCGTGAACGAGTGAAAGTTATCGTTTTTTTAACGATTGCTGTTGTAATAAATAATTTTCGTATGATGTCTATCGTGAACGAGCAAGTATATTCGATGCAGTTCTACCGAAACGTCATTCGATTGCATTCAGGCAGACGAGTGGGCACAATTTTTTTGCACAAGTTATAATGTAAGTAAATTTTATGATTTATAATACATTTAAAATTACTTAAATTAGGGTTTTTACAGGAGAAATGTAACAAAATTAACGCCATCCAAAAAATCGAAATGGATGAGTTTAGGGCGAGCCACCCAGACTTGGCAAAAAATATTATTCCAAGCAGTGTGCAAGGCAAAGCAATGACCACTCAACTATGGGAACAGTTGAGTCGGAAGCCTAATGCCAACGGTCCACCAGTTGCAGCAATGCTAAGGGTTTGCTACTATCACGAATTTTACTCCTTATTATTCTCTCCTGCACCATATTTTCTTCCTTTTCCGAATCAGAAGAATTTAAATAAAAATATAATAATAACGGAAGAATTTTCTTTCTGTAAAATTAAAATAAATGCACGAAATCACATAAAACCAAGCAGTTGCCATTGTAAAATTTTTTTTTTATTGTTTATTTGTTTCTGTTTTCAGCTGTCAAATGGCTGTTTTTCGATAATAATCGAAACAAAATACGATTCATGTTCGATCGAACGCAGTAATACAAAAAAAAAAAAAAAATCAATACGAAATTTTATTCGATTCGACTGCTCGTTTGTTCATGGGTGCTGTAATTCGGCCCCAGCTTAATTTTTGAGTTGATTAATTTTTCAGCAGGCTATCTGCTCTGAAGTTGTAAGCCAAACATTCAACAAGTTTGAGGCAACATTGTTGCTTAGAACATAGCACAACATATTTAATAAGCACGAAAACTTGCTTGACTTACGAGTTGCTTATTTTTAAGCATATACAAACCGTGGTAAAAAGCAGTAAAAGCTTTAAAGGTCAAAACAATAAAAAAAAAAAAAAAAAAATTAAAAATAAATTTCTATTGAAAACAAGTTTTTCGAGCTCTAGCCAAGCATGTTGTCAACAAGACAACATGAAGAACAAAGTAGGCAACAACCAACAACAACAACAACGGCTCTATATAGAGCAAATCACACAGCTTGACTATACAGACTGTTTCATTGGCCGCTACACCAACTCATCAGTAGCCTTTGTATGACTTTACACTGTGATCCACTCAAGCTACTTAGGTTCTACATATACTGCCAATATGCCGAGAAAGTTACCCGGAATTTGTTTTTGGCAGAGAACGCTGGAATTTTTGTAACTGAGTTCTTATCTACTTTTTGATGCATAGTGTACTAAGGTTAACAACCTAGATCGTTTCATACTTTTAGGCATAGCCTTAATTCATGTGCATCTTCGAAATTCGATCACAGCGGTTTACTGCTATCAGAGCATATTGAAGTTGTTGTTATTTTTGCTGTTTAGCTCCTCCCTTTTTTCCACACTTTCATTTTAGGGTTCAGTTAGTTTAACTGATGGTACACCTAAGATGGCGTGGAGACCATTTTTTTGTTATGAAAGACTTTGTTGTTTTTTTATGTGATAAACACACAACCAATCATTTATCTTAACATTTTTATGGGCGTGCTCTCCCAGAATATTTTTAATATTAATATTTTGTATACGGCCTCTAATACAAATTGAAAAACTTGTTTTCAATATAAATAATTAGAGGCCGTATACAAAATATTAATATTAAAAATAAATTTCTTTAAGAAGTCATGTGATTGGAAGTTGTTGATTTATTTTTATTTGTTGTTTAATAACGAATAGAGAAAAAAGGAAATAAATTCAATACACAACAATTGTCAGTATTTTTTTTTATTCACTGGTCGAATCAATTAACACCGATTTTAATAAAATAAACACATATTTTTCTTATTAAACATTTTCTAAAAATAGCTTTAACTTTCAACACAATAAATGTCCATATTGCACAGATTTTTCTGACGTTTGCACGATTGTTATTTACGATTTTGTACTATTTTTGACTTGAAAACGTTCCAATACTTTTTGAAGCGAAGCTTCTTACGCCTCGTTCTGCGATTTGCTAGAGTGAAATCAGAAAAAACGACACTTTTTTCCGACACCTTTTTTTTAGAATTGATATTGTTTTTTGCTTGCATCAATTGAACCAGAAAATGTTAAATTAAAAATAATTTCTTGCCCTCTGCAGGAATTGAACCCACAACTCACAGTTCCATCGTTTGTTGGTACTTTCCTCTAACCATTACGCTAAAACCCTTTCTTTCATAATTTTGTTGATTCAGTGATAAACATTACCTAAAGCTATGTTTCAGCAGATCATTATAATCTATTACTTTAACAAAGGATTGTGTGTTGGCTATTCTAGGACTGTGTATTGGCTAGCCAACCGACAAAAGTAGCAAACAAAACGAACTAGAGCAAAGATAACTAAATTTACCGAGCTATGGTTTGAATCTTCGGTTTGTCCATGCGAACTAAAAGACCTAACGAACTAAAAGAACGAACGAACTAAAATAACGAACGAACTAAAAGAAATATTCACTAAGGATTGTGTATTAGATGTTGTTTCTACTTCCTACTAAAGGTCGTTATAAATATCGTTAAAAATAAGCAACCTGTAAGTTGATTAAATTGTAACAAAATTAATGATTTTTGTATATTTATTCCCAACAACTGAACAGGGGGCTTTAAGGGAGGGCCGAAGAGGGTTATTATATATGATATATATACTTTGTTATTTTAAAGTTTTGAATTTAAAAATTATTTTAATCGAAAAAACGCTATTAAATTATCAAATCTATGAATTTTCGAAAATGCTTCGCTTCTCTCGTGTGTCCAGTCACGCACCTGTGTTTTTTTTTATGTCTTATGTTCTTTCTGGCGTCCGTGGCGTCCGTGGCGTAGTTGGTTAACGTGCGTGGCCGCTATGTCAACGAACTTGGAGACCCAGGTTCGAACCCCAGCAGCGACAGAAAATTATTTGAATTATAATATTTTTTTCTGTACGGCCGCCACCTCTCTGCAGACAATGGCAAACCTCAGAGAGTAATAAAAATGCCATGTAAAGCTTCTTGAGAATAAGAACATTTCGTTCATCGCCGTTCGGAGTCGGCGTTAAGCATGTAGGTCCATTTCTCGGTCAGTTGTGTACAAACTTAATAACACGCACAACACAATTGATCATAAGAAGCTAGGTCAAAGTCCTTTCAAGGGCTGAAATGGCCAGTTATTTATTTATTTATTTTATGCTCTTTCTGAGAGATGTTTTGCTTACTCTCTCACATTTCGAATTTTACTAGTTTTTACTTGAAAAGTACGGGAACAGACCTATTATGTAACTCAGAAACACTTAAATGCTCTAATTATATCGAACACTACTGTATGCTTTCTCAGCACTATGGAGAGAGGAAGAATAAGGCCTCAGGTGAAAAAGACATCAATAAAAATTTCAATTACAGCTATTTAGTTGAGGGTATAGGAAACTGTATTTTGGATCTGCTAAGAGAATTAATGAGAGAATCTGATTAGAATGAATGCTCATAACAATAACTATTTCCCTGTTAATTAGTATTAGTTTCGATATTAATACTATTGGGCATAATTAGTTCACTTTTATTAAATTCTACTCCTTTAAGAGATTACGTTTATTCCAGTGTATTTATTACAAAGCTTTTTGTATTGGAAAACTTTTCTCAGTAATCTTTGGCTTTAGAACTGGTATAAGTACTCATTCCATTAACTGTCACTAGCACCCCTTTTTTGCTATAATCCTTTGTTGTTGTTATCTGAAATCAGCATAAAACAAAAGTTGAGGCTTTTTAACGGTCACCCATTGTCAAGGCAAGCACACGCCACAAAAACTCTCAACAAAGGCAGAGGAAGAAAGAACAAAAAAACGCTTAAGTGGCAACCATAAAGATAAAGTTATTAACATGATTTTATGTTACTGATTAGCGACGAGCAGCGGGTCAAAATATTTGCGATACAATTTTAGGCAGCACTAATTCTCAAAAAGTTTGCATTGCGGCTTAGGTTTTATGCATTCATTATGAAAACAGGGTGCGTAGAAGCATTCAAAACAACTACAAACTAAAAAAAAGGGGTTAAAAAACAACCCTCAAGTGTATGAAGAGTGCTTTTAATTTTTAATTTGTATACGCTGTTCAAAGATTAAAAATTCTTTTTTTTTTTAATTAAAAATTAAATCCAAAAGCTTGCACCAACATGACGCAACTGTCACTCATAGTGTTATAGCTGTCAATGTGACAGCTACTTGTTGGAAGAGAATAGTTCATGCTGTTGTCTTAATAACTTAATATTATGCTTTATAAAAAGTTAGCAAAGCAACAATATAGCGTGTTGCCTTTAAAGGAGAGAAAATAAAAATACTTTGAAAGTCGCGTCATTGTTGACTGTTTGGAGGACACCACATGTTTCAAGAATCCGGTGGGTGTGTGATTGCTTGAAAAAAAAAAAAAAAATATAAAAATAGCGTTTGTTACAACTCTGACGGTTTCTTATGCACTGACAGGTGCTCAACTGTAGAGTGGACAGCGCAATAGCAAATTCAAAGAGGCAAAACAGTAACAAGCGGCAAAAGGACAGAAAAAGTGGAAAAAAATTATTGCATAAATATGTAAATTAGTTTGATGACGTGTCGCCAATGTCATTGTCGTCGTTGGCCGGATGTTGATTTTTACACCATGTTGAGGTTGTTCAGTCAAGTGTAGTCGCTGGGCGGGCAAAGTAATTTGACAGTGAATAAGAGCAATAGTGATGGGTGAGAGTGAACGAATGAAGCACACCGTGGATTTGTTGTTTGTTGTTGTGGTTGTGCTTGTCATGTCAATCTTCTGGTAGGCTGAACAACAAATGTGGGTGCACCCAAAGTCATGTGTCATGTACTATGTTGCGGAAGAGGCAATACTGCCCCGTCTTAACATGTTCAGTGATGTCATGGGCGTCTATTAGAAGCTATCAGTGTTATTATGCGGTCATAACTTTAAGCTTTATACATCGAATTCATTCGAGAACGTTACCAAAATGACCCAACATTAATATTTTAACACTGTTTTGTAATAGCCGCGAATTTATAATTCCAAACGTTTTTCCTTTGTTGTATAATCAGTGCATTTTGTTATTGCCCGCATTTGTTAATGGAGCCGAAAAATCCTTTTTTATTTTCGTTATAAGGTCAAAGAAGCATTGCTGTCGTAATATAAAACTTAGCGTACCACTTTCACTGAGAGAGAAATCGTACAATGCAACAATATTGCATTCTTGTTGTATAAGCTGCTATCTCCGTAATCTGATGATGTCAAAATTTATTAATATTTTCTTATCTTTGATGTTGTGAGTTCAAGCAAAAATCCTTCATTTTCTTTATATAACATTTATCGTAGCGCATCTATTTACCGAGTTATAATTCCATGCAACATCTATTGATCTTTCTTTCATTTTAAAAAAGTCACAAAGAGCCCATGCCAGGTTAACAGATGACAGATGTGCAAACTCAGAAAAAAAGACTGACAATATCTCAAGCGGTGGTTGTTGAAATGGGGAACTCGGGGTATTTTTTTATCAAAGTCATAACTTAAGTACTATAAGAGATAATTCATGATGAAATTATTTTGATAAATTCAATAAGATAAACCCATACCTTTGAGTTTTTTCTGAAGTTCAATTTTATTTAATATTATTCTTTAACATAACAAAGAGTATTCAATCCGTGAACCTTAGTAGATGTATTTATTTAATTCATAAGTTGTAAAAGTTGAAATGCAACTCGAGTCTATAACAGTTCATTGTTGAAGGATTCAGGTAAAAAACTCCGGGTTGTGCTCCTCTGCTGTTGCTTTTTTGTTTCTTTTGTTATAACTTGATAAAAAAAAAAATTAAAATAAATGCACCGCTTCCTGAGATAACAGTTATGAATTGTCTTTGTGGTCTCTAATCCACCCTAAATCAAATAATGAGCTGAAAAAAAAGTAAATGAACAGAACATCACGAATATTTTACGCACATTTAATGATATGGTCTGCTTGTTTTGATTAGAATTAAGGGGACATATAGGTTACAAATTTATAAAAAAAAAATTTTTTTCGGGTATTTTTTTTTCATAGAAGGAAAAAAGATATCGTTTTCAATTTTAGCCCTTATATTAATTAACATTTAAAGAATTCAAAAAAATTTGTAACCTTTATGTCCCCTTAAAATAAGGTTGTTTTCCGGCAACATCATGTTCAAACAATGTACAAGTTACTCATCACTTTCCATAAATAAGTTCCTTAAATTGACAATGGCAAAAACCAACATGGCTATATTCTACATCCGTGGACCCATCTGCCAACGAGCGGAACTCAACTAATTAAAGATGCTCGTCTATGTGGGGAAAACTTACTGAAGCTAGCAGCTGTTAATTTTTTTGTTTTACTTATTCATCTTATTTTTCTCGTTCTTCTTCTTCTTAAACTTCTAAAAAATAACTGCTGACAAAATTGTAAAGTAAACTTTACAAAATGTAATTAATTTTTCACTCAAGGTTCAAAAGACTCGCACTTACAATCAGTATCAGTGAGTGACAAACACAAAAAAAAAAGCTCAGTTTGCGTTCGACACGGCAATCGAGAAAATATTATAATTAGTAGTAGAAGTACTTACTGTAGTAGTAGTGGATGGAATAAAAGTAGTTGGTAGCAACAGCTTGTTGAGCATGTAATTTGAAAGTTTAATTAAAAATATTTTGGGTGAGTTCAAGACAGGACATTCAATGTTTTTTGTTTGCTTTTTTAATATTGTTACTTAAAAGGAGGATAGTTTTCAAAAAAGAGCATACAAAAATAGAAATTTAAGATCATAGCTGAAAATATGATTACATAAATTGTTGTTGCTGGAGAAAATACGATTAAATTTTGTTGAGTAAAAGGAGATATAAATTAAAAACTCAAAATAAAACAACACTCAAAACGTTTTTTTACTTCTTACAACGATGAAAACAATGAAGATGCAGCACAGTTGAAGTGATAGTTAAATTTAAGATGAAGAAACACTCAGGAGGTAGGAAGATTTTCTTCACATGACTGGCACTTACCTGAAAATAAAAACGAAAGAGAGAAAAAAGATATTATTAAATATTATGACTTTGAGAGAGAAATATATTAGAACAACAAAATGTTTATGATTTGATGTGTTATATAACACAGTGCAACACGAAAAAAAATAACCATATACGGACACCACTACGTGATAAAAAACTAAAGAAAAAGACCCGTGTCTCCCAATTTTTCCCAAAGTAATGCACTTTTTTGTTTATGGGCCGCCAAAGATTTGGGGCCTCGGTATCATTTTCGCAAAAAAGTGATCATTTTCTCGGGCTCATATCTTGCAAACCGTTCAGAATTTCGATTTACTCTCTGAGGCAAAGTTGTAGCTCTTGTCATAAAGAACAAAAATTGCGAACATATAAAATCAAAAAAACTTCACCTTCCAGATCAAAATCGCAAAAAACTTAAAAAAATTCGATTTTTTTTAAATTTTTTCCCGCGTTCAGGTCAATAGGTAGCAAACCGTTCAAAAATCAAGGAAACAATCAACTACAAAAATTTACCTAAGATCTCAATAAACAAATTTCTAGAACATATAAACTTCCTAGAGATGATTCTTAACACTGTTTAGGTAGCACGCAAAAGTGAAAAAAGTGACGCGGTGAAAGTTATATAAAGTGCTACAACATAATTCGTACACAACAGTGGCAACTGACAGTTTCAGTATGCAGTGTGAAAAAATTGATTTATTTTGCTACGTTTGCGGTCATCAAACCAGAAAAAAAACATCTACAAGATTTCAGAAGGAAAAGAATCTTTTAACTAGTGAATTCAAAAGAGCATATACATTGGTTTTCGACGAAGTGGACTTGACCGGTGAAAATTACACACCTAATACAGTGTGTCGCCAATGTTATAACAATCTCATGGCATGGTTGAGTGGAGGCAGAGGTACTATGAAGTATTGTAAGCCGGTAAACTGGATTAATCGCCCAGGTGATCATGATGCAACCAGTTGCTATGCAAGCGTAAATTACACATGTCGTCTAAATCGACATGCTGAGAAGAACAAAATTTATAAAGCAACTGCAGCAGCCACACTGCCAGTGCTTGCACCTGAAAATTTTGTATCACCAAGGCCGCCAACTCCAGATCGTACTACAGAATTTACAGCAATGAGTACAGCAAGTGGTGTTACTTATGAAGATCCATTTGATACCGATTATGAGCCCCAACAGGGAAGAGATGGACCATAACTAATAACACAAATGGAAATGGATTTCATTGTGGCCATATTGGCATTATCGCAGCGACTTGCAATATTTTTGACAGCTTTTTTAAAGCAAAGAAAACTCACACATGCTAATGGTAACTCTACGGCGTACCGCAAACGAAAAGCTGAATTTCAGATGCTCTACACTCTAAATGATTCGTTCACTTACTGCAACGATATAAAAGCTT
This sequence comes from Pherbina coryleti, assembly GCA_943735915.1. NCBI lineage: Eukaryota > Metazoa > Arthropoda > Insecta > Diptera > Sciomyzidae > Pherbina > Pherbina coryleti. The sequence continues at coordinate 31,414,851 of OX030949.1, forward strand.
TGGTGGTAAAAATGATTATTTATTGATGGTTCTGTTTCAAGCTTGAAAGCAGTGTTGTTGCATGTGTCGAACCGAAAACCTTCCATTCCGCTAGCAATGGGTATCAACATGAAAGAAAGCTATGAAACATTGAAAGATATAATGGAAAAAATCAAATATTACGAAAATAAATGGAAGATTTGCTGTGATTTGAAGGTCATCAACATTTTGCAAGGGATCATCGATAAGGGCGGCTTCCCAAAATTCTTTTGTTTTCTTTGTAATTGGGATTCATGCTCACCTCTGAATCAATTCCAATGTAATTCGTGGAGGCCAAGAGGAAGTGTGGATGAACAAATACAACAACATAGACTGAAGAATGCACCTTTAATTGACAATACTCAAGACATCTTGCTGCCACCGCTCCACATAAAATTGGGAATTGTTGAAAAATTCATCGAAGTGGCCGTTGTAAATTGTCCAAACGCATTCGAATATTTGAAAAGCGTTTTCCCAAAGCGTAGCGATGATAAAATTAAAAAAGGTATTGTAGTAAATTGAAAACGAATTTTTGTTCACCTAATTGTACTATTTACACTATGTTAATGTTTTCTTTTCTGTCTTTATTTTTTGTTTTCATTTAACAGGCGTACTTAATGGCCCTGACATTAGAAAGCTATTCAAGAGCAACTTTGATTCATCGCTTGATGAAAATCATTCAATGGCATGGATTTACCTTCAGCGTGTATGCACCAGAATCTTGGGAGGGGATCGCTGCATTATTTTGAGATAATCGGCGCATCGATGACATTAAAGCTGCATTTTCTTCATTTTCATTTTGACGATTTTATCAAACAACTCCCTACCGAATCCGATGAGCAAGGAGAACGGTTTCTCCAAACCACAATGCCCATGGAAAAACGGTACAAAGGCAAAAACCTCGACGCATTGCTTGCAGAGGTATGTTGGTGGAGTCACAAGATCACCCTGTATGATGTTAATGAAGTATTTGAAGAAGAAAGAGCTGATGATGGAGGGCAGTCTGGAAGCAACGTGCCTGTGGACACCATAAGTTCTGAATCAGAGTCAGATTCAGACGATTCGGACGACGATTTGGATCCACAACTTAAGAGAGCGCGATTTGCAAGTCCAGGGCCATCAACATTATAAACATAATACGAATACTTTTTTTTAATATTTTTGTAATAGATAGCATAGTATCTCAATGTTGAAGTAAATAAAAAACAAATGAAATTAAAAAACGGTGTTAAGAATAATTCCCAGGAAGTTTATACGTTCTAGAAATTTGTTTATTGAGATCTTAGGTAAATTTTTGTAGTTGATTATTTCCTTGAATTTTGAACGGTTTGCTACCTAGGGACCTGAACACGGGAAAAAAGGTAAAAAAAAATCGAATTTTTTTAAGTTTTTTGCGATTTTGATCTGGAAGGTGAAGTTTTTTTGATTTTATATGTTTGCAATTTTTGTTCTTTATGACAAGAGCTACAACTTTGCCTCAGAGAATAAATCGAAATTCTGAACGGTTTGCAAGATATGAGCCCGAGAAAATGATCACTTTTTTGCGAAAATGATACCGAGGCCCCAAATCTTTGGCGGCCCATAAACTAAAAAGTGCATGACTTTGGGAAAAATTGGGAGACACGGGTCTTTTTTTTTAGTCTTTTATCACGTAGTGGTGTCCGTATATACACACAGTGTAATTGTTTGAATATTGCTGGCAAAAGCTTACAGAGGTAGACCAATGGTCGTAGCCAGTGTTGCGCCTTGAAAATTTTAAATTGTAGAATGAGTGTTAAAAGAGTAAGAAGTTAGAATAAGTCTAAAAAGAGTAATAGAATAGGTCCAAGATGGATAAAGCTGCTGTTTGATTCAATTTGTGCTGAATTCTTTATGTATTTTGCGAGTGGATCAAATAGACCGCATTTTAAAGGAGAATTTGTTAACTTGCAGAAGTCATACATTTTGCTTAATTTTTAAGTGACAAAATTTCTACTATTTATATCTATTGAACCTTCAAGCCACATAAATACCATACTCCATATGCCTTTAAATAGTCATACATAGGATAAAATAAAAAAAAAAAAAAAATTATATGAGTTTCATTGCGAATATTTCATTGCAACCAAATGTTACGGAGAAGTTCTGTCGGCACACTCAGTGGTTGCGGTGTTGTTGCCTGGGGCTCAGACCAAATTCATTCACCAAAATAAATATTTATATTTTGGTTTCAAACGTGATGCTTGTGAAATATTAATGAAATGTAAACAGACACATTCAAATACAAACACACACATACATGCATAGTCACCCATCCACATACTCATATATGTAGTATATATAGACACATATCTATCGTCAGCCAGATATATAGATACGAAAGGTACGATTTATAAAATATTTGCATATAAAAAGAATTCATGACTAAGCAAAAACAAGACAAAAAAAAAAAAAAGCTAGACCAAAGCATTAACTTTAAGAGCTTTAAGAGATAACTTTTTATTTTTGTTTTTTTTTACTCCCAGAATTGTAGTATTTAAATAATCCGCTCAACTTTCAAAATTTGTCTAAAACTTTTAGCTAAAAATATGCAATACCACAACCTTAAAGATACATGTCATGTAAACTCGAAAATGTAAACTTTCGCTCGACTGCAGCTTTGAGTTAGACGCAAGGAATAGAAATTTAAAAAAAAAAATATTAATCCTTTCACTTGCGTCAGGGTTGTCGTAATAGAAATTTTCCGAGCTTTCTCTTCTGCTTGACGTATAGAAGGGAATGTTTAGCTTAGATATGTATAGATATAGATATATATATAAAAGGAAACGGATGCAGTTAAATGTGTAGACAGCGCTAAATATATGTAAATACACAGACAGTCAGGCGGACACATCTAAAGATGTGTAAAATTACAACGCGTAGTAACTTGATCACGTGCTAGTGGCGCAACTCCAGAAATCTTTTATGTGTTCAGTGCAACTTTGTTTTCTAGCATGACGTCCAATTTGTTTTTTAACACTTCTACGTAGCTTATGAAGGCTACCTTTTACATTTTGCGCCTTGGCAACACCAATTGCCAGCTAAATTTTGCCAGTTCCATTCGAAAATTTGTCATTTTCTAGCATAAACGTAATCACAACGATATGAAGTATTTCGAAAGTTTTACTGCAGCAAAAAATTTGAATTAACACGTGAACATTTTCGGGTGATAATTTTTTACAATTTTTAACTTTGATGCATCCAAGAAAAGAAGACATCAATCAACTAAGTTCGGCTTTTGGTGATGAAGCACCACACCCAGTGACTCTAAAACGCTGGTTCAATGAGTTTCAGTGTGATCGTCGTTCTCTCCAAGACGAATTTCGTGAAGGTCGTACATAAACGGCTGTTGTGGTAGAAAGTATCAATGTTGTGCGTTATCTTTTGGAGGCAGACAGTCATGTGAAATACCATGAGATGCAGTCATTCTTGGGAATTATCATACATTCGATTCTACATGTGCATTCACGCGTTAGGAAGATTTGCTCTCGTTGGATACCCCATAATTTGACGGTTGCTCTACGCCAGAACAGGTCATTAAAAAACCTGGTTTCTGAGGTACCAACTTCAGAGAGTCAAAAGTGTTTCGAAAATACATTCAAACGAATGCAAAACTGTACTGATCATCTTGGTGAATACTTTGAAAAACAAGAAAATTATTTTCGCTGATTAACCAACATTTTTTCATTGTTAGGCGCAAGACTTAAAAGGCAACCTTCGTAGAAATGGTTTTGATTTGTTAATGTGTAAAATTAAATTTTAAAGTATTAAGAATCGTATTTTATTATATTTTATATCATTCGAGAAGAATACATTTTTATTTGCTATCTCTAACGTCGTTACTTCCAAGTTATTGTTAAATTTTAATCTTAATAGCTATATGAATATGACCTTTCGTTATTTATATTGAAAACAAATTTGAGCTTTAGGCCAAGTATGTTGGCAACAAGACAACATGAAGACAAAAAAGGCAACAATCAACAACAACAACAACGGCTCTGTATAGAGGAAATCACACAGCTTGACTATACAGACTGTTTCGTTGGCCGCTACACCAACTCATCAGTAGTCTTGCATGACTTTTCACTGCGATCTACTCAAGCTACTTAGGTTCTAATTATACTGCCAATATGCGGACAAAGTTACCTGGAATTTATTTATGACAGAGAGAACGCTTAAATTAGTAACTGAGTTCTTATCTACTTCGATGCAACCTGTGTCAAGGTTAACCTAGATTGTATCATACTTTTAGGCATAGCCTTAACTCATGTGCATCTTCGAAATTCGATCACAGCCGTTTACCGCTATCAGAGCATATTGAAGTTGTGTTATTTTGTTAGCTCCTCCTTTTTTCCACACTTCCATTTTAGGGTTTAGCTAGTTTGACTGATGGTACACATAGGATGGTGTGGATACCATTTTGTTGTTAAAAACTTTGTGGGTTTTGTGATAAGCACACAACTATCGTTCAATGTTTTAACCTTTTACATCGGTTTGAACCAAAAGTGATTTTTAAGTAAGAAGAATGCAGTGACGTGACAACGATTATTTATTCTTGTCTTTATTCTTATCCGTTACCTTGCCCTTGTACTTAAACATGTCCTCATGTTTAGTCGTAAGTTTCACTTTTTACTTGACTAACTCCTTGTGCTAATCCTCTCCCAAATTTTTGTTTTTATCTATGTCCAAATTCATGTCATTGTTTTTATCCGAATCTATTTCATAGCCCTTGTCTCACTTCTTGTTCCAATCCTAAGCTTTGCACAAATTTTTGTCCCAATCCTTTTCTTAATCCTTGCCCTGAACCTTGACCAAATACTTTTTATTGTCTTTTTTTCCAATCCTTGTCTAAGTCCCAAATCGTTGTTCAAACCGTTGTAATAATTCTTTTATATATCCTGGTCTTAGTCGTTGTACACATTCTGGTTCTCATCCTTTTCTAATCCTCGTTCTTATTCTTGTTTGGATTTGGATGCTTATTCTAGTATGCAACATAGTTAAGTAATGATTTTTACTGTGCTTTTTATTACACGCAAAGAAGAAAAACGATTATCGCCAGTTTTCCGCAAACGAACTTCATTTGTCGAGCTTGAAATCGTTATTTGCAAACGTTTCAACAGTTGTTAAAATAATAGTGATTTGCAAGAAACGCGTCATTTAGTTGCAGGAAATTAATTTCGTTTATCTTAAACGCGAGTGATATTTAAATTGCAGCAATTGAAAAATTTGTTTTCCCAAATGAAAAACTTTATTTGTTTTTCCCTTCGTTGTATAAACACAACGCTTATAGTTCAAAGTTACTTTTTGGACAAATTGTTACTACATAAGCAAATGGGTAATTTGCTGAATATGCGGACAGAGATAGCAACAGAGATGCGATGAGAGATAATTAGAGAAAGTAGTAAATTAAGAAAGAAAGATAATTAATATGTATAATAAATAATAATGAACGAAATAGCTTGCGGTATATATATTTATAAGATATATTTTTTAGTTGTTACAACTGAATATTCGTTTGCGGCAAATGCAACTCGCAAACGAAGTTTAGTTGGCGAATTTTTCAGTTGCGGTAAACGAAAAATTTCTTTGCGTATATGTTTTTGTGTGGTACATTAACATTAACCTTAGCGTCATGGAATAATGGTGCATTTACGTTGCATTCGTGCGGTTCCCCGCGGGTCATAGTGACGCTATAGATTTTTCTTTTATTTTTATCATGTGACCGTAAACCTCACCTTTGTTCTCGTTTCGTAAAATTACGCCAATGGTCACGGATTTATAACTCCATGCAACGTTTTCTCATTGTTGATGTGTTTTTACTACATCAAGGGGGGGTTACCTCGATGTTGTTATGGCGCAAAATTTGTGATTCTTATTTATGTTATGAGGTCGAAGACCCAATGTATGCTGTTGTAAAATAATATTTGCCGTATCACTTTTAAAATGCGAGTAATAATTTCATGCAACAGTGTTGCCTTTTTGTTGCATAAGCTGCTACTTTCGCAACCTGACGACATTGTAACTTTTTTTTTTTTTGTATTTTTGTCGTAGGGCGAAGTACAAATTCTTCATTTTTGCTTAATAATATTTTCCGAAATGCATATTTTCACCGCGTTATAATTTTATGCAACGCTTGCATGATAACTGCATTTTCAATATTGTAGTGGATCTCTCCGCCGTCTCATGACGTCATGAATTTTTTATGTATTTTTGTCGTAGGGCCTAAGGACCGACCATTACTGGGGTATAGTAATTTGTATCTTAGCACTTGTTTATAGCATGTTATGTCATATTCCATGTAACAAATTTTCATAAAACCCAGGAAGGAACCTTGACTGTCGTACCATTACACAGTGTGACGACTAAAAAATCACAACCAAACTTTATAGAAATTCTTAAAGAGGGACATGTTGTGAGTCCATCGCACTTGGTCTGACCTCTCAATGTCGTCACAATTTTTTTTAATTCAGTTTTAAAGTTGAAGGGTTCGATTTCTGTTGTGACTGCGTTCATCGAATTTTTACAGTTATTTGCCTTGTTGGAAATGAAAAACAAATTCCACTTCTTTTCAGTAGAATTTCACGTAAAATAAGACTGTATAAAAATAAATACGATAAAATACAAAATGAAGCCTGTAGCGAAGCAAATTCCTTAATTTTTCTTTAATTTCATAAAAAAAATGTGTGTTTCTATGAATTTAAATGATATAATGCTGCATGAATTACATCTTTTTTTTCACAAAAATTCATTGCACGTAAAAATACCATTTCATTGAATCCAAAACCATCAATATCGGTTGAGAATTGGCAAAATGGCGGCAGTTTAAACGTTTTTTTTCGTCATAAAACACTGATTCCCATGTATATGTTGCTATCATACAAAGTGCTCTCATTTTGTCAAATCTGAACCGATTTTGGACATCTTTAGCTCATTGGAAAGAAAATATGATGAGTAACATACATCTAGAGCATTATAATATAGATATTTGAAAAATATAAAAGCTACTATGGAACGAATATTTATTCGTTTTTTTTTTATTATATTTTTATTTTCAATAGAATTTTTATATGAATGAATGTGCACGAGTGTATAAAAAAAGTACGCTGCATTTTTGTAAGAAAAGAAATTGTCGAGCATTTAAGTTTATCTTCGGTATTTACAGTCCTATCTTATGGCGTTTACTTTTCTCAAAAATGTTCTGCATTTTTTTCTGCCCTCTTTGGGAATTCTGCCCTTTATGTAATTTTTTCTCAAAAAAATTTCTTACCTGTAAATTAAATCGAGTTCTTTTATCGACAATGTTGACCTCGAAAGTAGAAAAAATGCAGAATTTTTCACTCTCAAGATCGACGATTTTAAATTCTGCCCTCAAATGCTACCAACTGAATGAACAAAAAAAGTGACATGTTAGGAAAATATTAAATGTTATCATTGACATTTCATTAAAATTTGAGCTTTTTCACGGATGACAAAATAAATATTATAAAATTTGTTCTCAAAAGTAAGCAACAGTACAGCATTGGTCTATTTCGTCACACTGTGTTGTTTTTGTCATACCACTTATTCTCAGCGAGTAACAATTCCATACAACGCCGAAGCATTTAAAAAAAGCCTTTTTCGACTTTTTTGGAAACCTTCGCGGTAAAACGTAGCGTTGTCAAGTTAATATAAAAAGTATGGATTTTTGCAGTAATAATAATGTGCAGAATAATTTTACAATTTTTCTTAGGACAATGTATTAATGAGCATAATTTTTATAAATTAATGTAATGTGGGTATTCCATGAAAAATAAAAAGTTACGTGCAAATTTTTTTTTTTTGTAAAACGGACCTTCAGGAGTCAACACCGATCATCAACACCGATCCGATTAATTTTCTTGAATTATGCTAAAAATGGTACAGAAATCGTTTTTAAGAATTTCTTCAACTTCTTAGATCCCGAACGGAGGAATCTAAATTTGGATCCGGTCCAACTAAATGACTAGTGTTACCTGAAAATTGTTGACTTTAATTTAGATTCCTGACCTCAATCCCATTCAGTCTATTCGAAAAGATGTCAAGGTCAAAATAGCAAACAACATTTTACTTTTACTTATACTCTGAGTGCTAATACTAAGAAAAGATAAAAGTGTCACTTACATCCCTCAAAGACATGACGAGATTTAATTGAATATAAGAGAAATATGGAAGGTTAGTTTTTATGAAAAAAAATTATTATAAGATGAGTTTTTAAGCAGCTATATTTTGTAATTTCATCTTAAGGCAGAAAATTGCACCATGAAGAAACTATCGATCATTTCGGCAATTCTTAAGATTATAATGGTATATTTTTGGTTTTGTTCCTTAATCACAAACGTAAGTATGCTATTTATTTTTTTATTACTTGTTTAGCCTAACAAGTGGCTTAGCTCTAAGCTGTGGGCATTACATTAAAATGTAAACTTTGCCAACAGGGACCAACCCCGCCCATTCAAATAAATCTTAATATCTCATTTTGAATAAACATTTTCAATACCTTGTGTCAATATATTTGTCTGGGTTTCAGAATTTAAATCCCGATAAGAATGCTACCACGCTAGTGAGCCATGTTTATTTTTCGTTAAAAGTTTAAATGCAAAAATCTTTGCAAAAGCAAACAATAAGAAGACAAATAAATACGAAAAGAAAGTAAGGCTAATGTAAATTTAAGATAACAAAAAAATACAAGAAAAAAAAAAAATAAAACTAAAAAAAGTCAAACACCAGCGAAGCCAAAGGAATGGAATCAAAAGTTAGAAAAAAATGAGATAATGTGGCGACTGTGGAAAATGCCGCAACATGCAGTTGAGCAGATAATGTTAAGCTCCAAAACATACAAACACAAAAACACACCCACACATGCACCCAATAATAACCAAACGAGCAGAACAGACAAACCAACCGACAAGACGACACACCACAAGAATGTCCAGTGCATGGCAGACAAAAAGTAAAAAAACAAAAAAAAAAACAAAATCATCCTCACTAGATGGAAAACGAAAATGCTTTGAAATTGAAAAAGAAAAGGCAAAATTAAATTATTTACAACAATTGAAGCAAGAGCTCAAAAGAAGAATAAGAAGCAGAAGTAGGATATATTAAATGCTTGACTGGCTTAGGGCATCGGGGATTGCGATTTTTGGACAACTGCAGATAGTGAAAAAAAAATACCCACAACAAATAACAGAGCCTATTCAGTTCTTTAAGCGGCATACGAGCTAAGCGACAGAAAGTGAAAATGTAGAAAAATCAATAAAAAAATTTCATCTACAGTGTTGCGGCGGTTGAGTCTACCACTTTTACTTTTCAAGTGCTGCAACAAAAGCGTAACGACAAAAACAGTAACAAGACCCTGTAGAAAATTCTGCACACTTGATATTCAACTTTATGTGTTTTCATTTCAGGGCAGTTAAACTTAAATCGGCAATTTTTTAGCGAATTATTTTTTCCGTTCATTTAATTTTACAGTATTTGTAGCAATATTCCCTCTAAATTATGATTTTGTTTTCTTTTCAGCTGATATCACTAAGCGGAATAGAGCTGGAGTTTATCGAGCATGTTCTATGATAGTATTTTGTTCAAAGAGTCCATTGATTCCAAAATTTGAAATGAAACCTCTTAAAAACAATTTCCTCATACCTACATTGATTCAGACTCATTCAGCAGTGAATTGAAGAGCAATATATACAGATATAATCTTAAATGATCTTTCTATATGGCTAAAAAGGTGTGCTCTTTAGTGGCTTACATAATCTTTTTGACATATTGGGAATAAAGTTTTGAATGAGAGTTTGAAATTATTGTCGGACTGTTCAATATTTTAGAGAAAAAATTTGAATGTTTCAAAGAAGGTACTGAACGTAAAGAAGCATTATAACAGAATCCGTTTTTGCTTAAAAAATTTTGTCAGAAATCGCTCCTAAAAGCGCACTATGTACATTATAATTATATCCATAATACTTCCTTTAATGAGATTGCTTCTCACTTCAAGTGATATACAAAGCTGTATCATTAAGTTATGCTCTTTATCTCGAAACCAGAAGGTATTTTTAGTTGAAAAATGGAAACTATTTATCAAAGAATAATTGGTTTTTGTATAAATAATGAGTCTATAAACCACCATTGTGACTGTGTTGGGTATTCTCATTCAGCTCTTATTTGCATAATTTCTCGCGAACAGGAACCCGAAAAATATGTTTTATTATTCTTACAAGTTCAATTGCTTTGAAAATTTGGCTAAGAATTGCAAAAGATTGCGGATTTTTCAGAACTTATATACACTGAGAAAAAAAGCAATAGTAAAATCACCTAAGGTAAATAGAATTGTATGGACATTAAACTTATGCTTATTTACCAAAGTAATATATTGTTCAATAAATTGCTTTGAGAGCATTGACTTCGATACCCTGCCAAAAAAAAAAAAAAAACAATTTTAATTCACCCAAGCCAAGAATACAGTCACAATATCGAAGTCACAATGCATAAATTACAAAATACTTTATCATCCAAATCAATATCGGTATGTTAACATGTAAAACCTAGGTGTTTTGCCCAAAAACTAAATAAATAAATAAATAACTGGCCATTTCAGCCCTTGAAAGGACTTTGACCTAGGTTCTTATGATCAATTGTGTTGTGCGTGTTATTAAGTTTGTACACAATTGACCGAGAACCGGACCTACATGTTTAACGCCGACTCCGAACGGCGATGAACGGAATGTTCTCGTTCTCAAGAAGCTTTACATGGCATTTTTATTACTCTCTGAGGTTTGCCACTGTCTGCAGAGAGGTGGCGGCCGTACATAAAAATTATTTTAATTCAAATAATTTTCTGTCGCTGCTGTGGTTCGAACCTGGGTCTCCAAAGTTCGTTGACATAGCGGCCACGCACTTTAACCAACTACGCCACGGACGCCACCGGTATAGAAAAATATATATATTATTGATCAGCACACTAAGGGAAATCAATATTTACGTGGATAAATCACATATTTTCCTTAAAACTTGTTTTTTTCCGCATTTAAATTTTATTTATACCACACACCTACACACATATTACATACAGCTGAAATAGCCGACAAACAGCAACAGCATCGCACTCTGTTCTGCAGTTTATTTCTTGTAGTTGCAGGTTTCTTCTAGTTCTCGTTTAGTTTTTGTTGCAAGGGTAATATAGCCTCTATGTTTGGCCAAGATTCTTTGTGATTGCGATTGGTGATCGCATAATAAATAAAGTTATGTTTATTTATTAAATAAAATTTTGTAAGGTTAGAGTGACAACCGGACATTTTCTCACGAATGTCTTGCACCGATTGTCATTTGCCTGCATAATTTTCGTTTTATTTTCTAATGTTTCTTTCTCTTATTTATACTTTTTTGACATTTGGTGCCTTAATATTGCAATATGCCAAAAATAGTATTATTTACAGAACAAAAAAGTAAAAAAGAAAATAAAATATGCAAGCAAAATGCGATATTTTTATTATCAAATAGTAAATATTTGAAAGATATTTAAAAAAATTCGTGCATAATTTTAATATATTTTTTATTAATTCTGTTTAAAAATTTTAATATTTTATTTAATTAAAAAATCGATTTAAGCAAATGCGTTTTTGGTGCAAAAATTACTCGTTTTTTGGATAAATTAAAAAAGTTTTTGGATAAATTTAATATTTTTTCTCTTAGTGTATAAAAAGATTGTGATCTACTGCAACATAGCTTTAGTTTAGTGTTCTTTCAGTTTACAAATTAAGTGACAAATTAAGTTATCGCTTCGTAACTCGCTGCGTTGCATAGATGCGTGGTTGTGTGGTGTTAACTAGCCAAAAGCGAAACATCGACTGAGCGCTCTTGCTACGAATAATCGGCAGCGTCGGTGTAAAAGCACGACAGCCATTTTTATTCGGTGTAAAAATACGAAGTTTCACGAAGCACGCCTGCATAGCAGGCATGATAAATTCAGTACTTAAGTACTGAATTCAGTACTTTTCAAAAGTACCGCAGTACCTCCGCAATGATTTCAGTACTTTCTTAAAGTATTGTCTTAAAAAAAATTTGTTTGCACTTGTTTTACTTATGAATTCAAAATAGTTTCCGAACCCTGATCTATTCGTTTGCAAGCTACTTAAAAATTGTACATCACTAATTTTAATTGCAACCAACCACAACCAACTTCATTTTGTAATAGCTATAAATTTCAGCCGCCAAAGTTATCCAAACATTGCATAAAATGGAGTCAGATTCGAGCAGCGATAAGTAAGTAGTTTTATTTAATAACCATAAGCTTTTATTGATGAAATACATTTCTATTAGGTTAAGGGGTGATGAGGCATCGAAGCCTAAACGCAAGGAGTACGTGGCTGCCTTCCAAACGGAATGGCTAGAGGATTTTCCATGGATGGTACGCGATAAAAAGAATGGAAAAAGATGCACGGTGTGCAATGTGTCCATCGTTGGAGGCCAAATGATTGCCACATAAAAAATATTGTAGTTTCAAAGTCAACGCCAAAGCTGCGTGATTTTGTGTCCAAGCAATCTGCTAAATCATCATCAGCACGGACACTAGAAGTGATGATAAGTTTGTTCGTAGCAGAACATAACATCCCATTTTCGGTTATGGATCATCTTTGCACATTATTAAAGCGAGGTATTCCTGACTCGGATGTGGTAAAACAATTTACGATAAATCGAATGAAAGCCCAAAGAATTGTTACAACTCTAACTGGATCGGAGAATACTAAAAAAATTTCTATGTTTTGTCGTTTACATTACTGATGAAAGCACCGATTGCACTGTGTCAAAAAACTTAGCGATTATTATAAGAAATTTGATGGAAAGTGCTAGGATAGATTTTTGGAATTTGTATCTTTGGAGCAATCTACAGCACAAGCTATATACGAAGCTATTTTAAAAGCGTCATCCCATTAAAGAACATGATAGCCTTTATATCAGATAATTGTTCTGTTATGATGGGCACCTTGAATGGCGTGCAGGCAAAATTAAAAGCGAAAATTCCAAACCTATTTGTTAATGGTTGCGTCTGCCACATTTTAAATCTAGTTTCATGCGCAGCATCACAGTTTATATCAGGTTTTAATGATAAATATATTAAAGAAATTTTTTTTTTTTGTAATAGCACTAGCCGAAAATTAGATTTTTTGAAATTCCTAATAGGACAAATGTGAATGTCCACCCTCAAACACTTGGGGTGTAATGACCCCAACAGAGACCAGACAAAGTTAAAAAAAAAACATCAAGAAGCAAATCAAATAAATCTTTTACTCCATTGGAACCCACTTTAATCTGTCGCTATCTGTCTGTTTGTCTGTCTGCCTAGCTGCCCGGGTGCTTAGGTCCTGATGTCGTTTAATTTAACCTTATTTCATTTGTTATGTTATTTTGTGGTTGCGTGCAAATGTCTCGACTTTCAGCCATCTTGTTAAACTTTTTGTCTGTTAGGCAACACTTGCGAAAACATGGCGTCAACAAACACCAACAAAAGACCAAGTCACTTAAAGTCAGAGTGTGTTAAGTGTGTGTTTTTTGACTTGTTGTGATATTTGTAGCTTATGAAATACATATATTTTACAAACTTCAGATATCGATTCAGACATAATGTAGGGAAAATTCCAAAATAACAAAAAAAAAAAAACAAAAAAAAAAAAAACCACATACAACCAAAAGCAATGGCTACAAGCAACAAAAACCCTGATCTGTCAGAGAACGAACAAATATTATGAATGTAGGCATGAATGTTATACATGTAAAAACAACACAAAACAACAATAACAACAACAACAACAACAACAACATCGCCAATCACACTAAAACAACCGGCATGTGTCAGACAGTCAGTCAGATCCGCGTCAACGTGCAAAATTTATGGCTTTCCTGCTGCATGTTGCCATCTTTTTTCATTTTTTTGTTGTTTTTGTTTTTCTTCTACCTAGCATATTTTATTATTTTTTACATAATATTTATACCACCACGTTTAAAAAACGTAAATGGGGGTATATTACTTTTGTCACTCCGTTTGTAACGCCCATAAGGAGGCGTGGTAGGTATAGAAAAGTATATATATTCTTGATCAGCATCACCACCCGAGTTGATTTAGCCATGTCCGTCTGTCTGTCCGTCTGTCCGTCTGTCCGTCTGTCCGTCTGTCCGTCTGTCTGTGATCACGATTCCAGCCGTAATTTTAAAGCTATCATCACGAAATTCTATATTTAAGCTTTTATCTAAAAAATGAAGGTCAAGTTCGTAAATGAGCCAAATCGGATGAAAACCACGCCTACCTCCCATACAAAGCGACTTTATCAAAACGGTAAAATCTCTTCGAATTCAACAAAAATGAATATATGGACTTGAAATTTTGCATATGAGTTTTGATGTTCAAAATACACTCTAAGTATGAAATTCAATCAAATCGGATGAAAACCACGCCTACCTCCCATACAAAGTGACTTTATCAAAAAGGTAAAATTTCTCTAAAATCCACAAAAATTAATGTAGGGACTTGAAATTTTGCATATGAACTTTGATATATAACGTGTACTATGTGTATGGAATTCAACCAAATTGGGTGAAAACCACGCCCTCCTCCCATACAAAGCCATTTTATCAAAAAACAAAAGCGAATATTTTCTGTTAAAAATATAACGAAAACGTTTTTACAGATAAACATTTTATTGATTGCTTAAGACTTTGAATATACTTTGGTTCGGCCGTGGGGGTATTTTAACTTCGGCCCAGTCGAAGATCATTTCTTACTAGTTTTTTATGATTTTGTTCACTTCATGTCAACTGACAATAAGGTGAAAATTTAATGAAAATGTTTTCCATATCGCACAAAAACTCTTCCTAGCTGCTTCCACTTTTTCAGCTTCAGCTTCTTCTACTTCTTCTTCTCCTCCGCGTTTTTTGTGATTTCATTTCGTGTTGTAGGCTGAAATCCTGTCGGAATAAATGAATATTTTATGTCACGTTGTAGCGGCTCCAGAGGAACGCTTTCTTCATCTGTTTATTATTGACAGTTACCGATTTGACAATAGTCGTACATTTACATTTACTTCGTAATCTGTCGTTCTCTTTCGTTTGTGAGTTATACAAATTGATTTCTCGCACTTTTGATTCATTTCAATAAATCTTCAAGCTGCATAAAATTACAATTATTTAAAATATCTGTCGCTTCAGTTGGAAATAATTGCTTAATCCGTTAAGTGTGAGCGCAGCCGGTACCACGTTATATTGCTTAAATTTCCCTGCTCAAGCATGACTAATAAAATAAATGTTACCAAGTGCTGGATTTCAATGGAAAAGTTTTTGGCGCAATTAATGCGCAACAATTATTTTAAACCCAAAAACAATTAACTTCATTTCATTATCTACAAATCAAGCTCAAAAGAACAAATTCACGCAAAATAGTTTGAGTTGGCTTGAAAATATAGCGTTCCAAAATGGAAACAAACTTAAAATTCGGCTCTCGGAATTTACATCTGATGAAACTACGCCCGAAAAAAGAAATGGCAAAAAAGCCCGGTTTTCCATAGCATCGAATTTTGGAAGCCACGCCCGAATTTGAAATGGCAATTCATCCCAAAAAAAGGAAATTACGCCCGAATGTTTTGAAAATTAAGCCAGACAAAAAATAGAAATTAGGTCCCAACGTTATCAGCAGTTTTTCGGGCTTTATTTTCTAATTTTTCGGCTATAATTTCCGTGATCCAAATTCAATGTAAGATTGTCAAAATACAGGGTTTTTCACTAGGGGCTTGACTGTTCATTTATTCAGTAAACTCAACATTTTTATCATGGTAAAGTACACGAACGAACAACGACTGTAAATTATAAAAATTTACTACCGAAATTCGGAGTCGGTGATCGCAACTTTAAGAGCGTTAACTGCAATTTTCGGTCGTAATTCTCGCCCTTTGAAAAATTTGAGTCTACATATTCGCTTTGTGATGTTTCCGTGCCAGTGCGATAACGGGTTGGTCGAAGTGTCGAAAATATCGCTGCCGTTCAAGCGTCCGTAACAATTCCACGGTGTTCTCAAGAATTGTGTATCACCCAGACCACTTTATGGCGAATTTTGCGTAAGGATCTAGGTTTACAACCATACAAGTTTAAGCTGACTCAACAATTGAAGCCGATGAACCATTTGAAGCGACGTACGCTCTCCGATTGGGCTCTGGTAAAGATGCGCCAAGATGATGAATTTCATCGCAAAATCATCTTCAGTGACGAAGCTCATTTTTGGTTCAATGGGTTTGTCAATAAGCAAAATATGCGTTATTGGTCGGGTGAAAATCCACATGTGCTTCATGAATCACCACTTCATCCACAAAAAAGAACTGTTTGGTGCGGTTTGCATGCCGGCGGCGTCATTGGACCATATTTTTTCGTCGACGATAACGATCGTAACGATACTGTGAATGGCCATCGTTATCGCGCAATGATTACCGATTATTTTTGGGCCAAATTGGAAGATATGGACTTTAACGACATGTTGTTCTAACAGGACGGTGCCACAAGCCACCCAGCACTCGTTAAAATCGATTTATTGAAGAGTAAGTTTGATGAGGTGCTATCTCAAGAAATGGGCCAATGGATTGGCCGCCTTGTTCGTGCGATTTAACGCCTCTAGTCTATTTTCTTTGGGGCTACGTCAAGTCATTGGTCTATGCCAACAAGCCGACGATGTTAGAAGAGCTTAGAGCCAAAAGCGGAAAATAGCGACCGTTTCGGCCGAAATATGTGGCCGAGTCATCGAAAATTGTGTCCAACGAATCGACCGCTGCATACGTGTCCGCGGTGGCCATATGAACGAAGTCAAGTTCCATTCATAAATGTTTTGATTGTACTTCAAGCCGATAATAAAATTTGATTTAATAAAATTTAATATCTCAAATGGTTTGCGTTTTATTTAAAAAAAATAGTTGTCAAGTCCTTAATGAAAAACCCTTTATAATATAGATTTGAGTAGTAAATTAAGGCTCCACTAAGTAATCCCCAAATGAAATAACACCCAATGAAATAAGACCCAACGAAAATTAAATAAACTCCAAATCGCTGAAATGAAATTATGCCCAAATGCAATGAAATAAAACCCAAATGGAAAATTAAATAAGCCCCAAAATTTTCGATTTATTTCATTAAGAAATAAGACCCAACGAAAAAAGGAAGCTAGTCCCAATTAAAAATCCCTAAAAAACTGAAATAAGCCTCAAAAAAAAAAAGACTTAAGCTTAAAATATGCGCCTTTTACAGAATGAATAATTTGTAAAAGGCACAGCCCCAAATTTATGGAATGAAATAATCCCCAAACCAAATGAACCAAAAGTTGTGAAATAGTTCCCAAAATTTGGCAAAATGTATGGACATTTTTTGGGGCTTATTTAATTTTTTTTTTGTGTTGTGTTTATTTCATTTGGGGATTATTTCGTGGAGCCGTTAATTAATGTTCCTCTGTGACAATATCTGCAAAGATTACCTTAATTTTGTTTTTGATGTTTCCATGAACAAGGAGTCCATGAATATTATGTCCGAATAAGGTCCAAATGGTGTTTTTTTTAGTCATAAAAAGATTAGCCCTTATACGAAATATTGTTCTTTTACCCTTCCGTAGAAGGGCAAACCAATGTATCATAACGATTTTAAAATATCTTATTTTTTTGGGATTAAAAAAAAAAACGGGCGTTTTTCTATATTTTAATTTGGCAAAAATGTCCGATTTATTTATCGGGCCTAAATTCCAAGCTTATTTTTCGGGTCTTTCCTCCTTTTCAAATATTTGGAAAAAAGACCCGACATTTCTTCGCACAAACACCAGACAAAAAAAAAACATAATCGCCTGAAATT
Organism: Pherbina coryleti; assembly: GCA_943735915.1. Lineage (NCBI taxonomy): Eukaryota > Metazoa > Arthropoda > Insecta > Diptera > Sciomyzidae > Pherbina > Pherbina coryleti. The sequence continues at coordinate 31,432,764 of OX030949.1, forward strand.
CGAGCACTTTTTCCTATTAATTAATGCCCATTTGGTATGAAGAATTTCGGGCTTTTTTGCCATTTTTTTTACTTTAGTCCCAAAAGTGTCCGATCTAAAACAGAAAACACAAAAATTTGGAAAAACATATCTTTATTTCTCTATATATAGTCTCATTTTAGCTCGATAAACTTTCCCCAGCGATGTTCAATAGCTGCAGAACCCTCTTTATAGTGAGAACCGTCGTGCTCCTCAAAATAGTAATCAACCGCAGACTCCACCTCTATATTGTTGGCAAATCGTTTACCACTGAACCACTTTTTCAAGTTTGGAAACAGAAAATAATCCGTGGGAGCTAGCGAATAGGGTGAATAAATAAGCAACTTTAACTTTAATTCATTGATTTTGGGCATCGCTAAAACGGATGCGTGAACTGGATGCATTATCTTGATGAAACAAAACTTTCTTTTTCGCTAAATAGGACCGTTTTTTCTTGACTTCATCACTCAAACCACTGCATAAGATCGCATAATACTTGCCGTAGTTTATTTTTTCTTTCTGATGATAATCAGTGAAAATTATCCCATACCCATCTCAAAAAACTAACGCCATGACATTGATGGAACTGTCTTATTCTTTCGAGCCTATTCGGCCCTTTCAGTCCATTGTTTTGACTATTCCTTCGTCATAGGCAATGATACTCAACATTTTCTTTCTTCGGTTCACATACATACATTTGTAAAGTTGCGCGGGCCGCAACACTATACTGGTATGACGAAAAAAATTATGAAATCCCTCTTTTTGTAGAAAATATTTATTTTAAAAATGAAAAACTAACCCTGCAAACATTTTCTGAGTGTCTCAAAAAAACAAAAATGACTCTAAAAAGAGTCTTTCTTATGCATGTTTTATGAGTAATAAAAAGACTTCTAAAGGAGTCTTTGATATGATTGTAAAATGATTGCTCAGAAATAAGACTCTAAAAAGAGTATTCCTTATGCATGTCTTATGAGTACGCAATTAAAAGACTCCTAAAGTAGTTTTTGATGTGATTGTAAAATGACTGCTCAAAAATAGGACTCTTAAAAGAGTCAATATTATGCTTGCTTTATGAGTTCTCATGAAAAGAACTCATTAAAAAGTTCTAAATAAGACGGTATTATGATTGTTCATAACAAAGACTCACAAAAAGGATTTTACTTACCAGCAAACAGAATGACTTAAAAGCCTCTTTCAAGACTAATATAAGTAAGTTTTTGTCGTCATAATGCGCTCCAAAAAGACTCTTTTATGAGTACATTTTCGTAGGTTATAGGCTTCAAAATATTATTTATAATAATTACTGCTTTATTGCTCATTTTGGACTCAACATTAAGACTCTTTTAAGACTTATATTTAATACTCTTTAAAGACTCATAATAAAGACTCTTTAAAAACTCATAATAAAAACTCTTTTAGAAATCATATAAATTAGTCTTTTGGACTCAAAATTAAGACTCTTACAAAAGCCATATTTAATACTCTTTTTAAAATCATGTAATAGAATCTTTTAAGACTCATAATGAAGTCTCTTTCAGAACAATGACTGAAAGATAAGTAACAACTCAGATAAGTAACAATGATCCGTTTAGGCTAAAATATATTTTAAGCATCAACTTTATTTAAAATAATTTATAATTGAAAAATAAAAAAAAAATGACAAAAATATTTTTTTTTTTAAACATTTCAAATAAAAGTAAATGTAAAAAAATAAAATAAATAACTGGCCATTTCAGCCCTTGAAAGGACTTTGACCTAGCTTCTTATGATCAATTGTGTTGTGCGTGTTATTAAGTTTGTACACAATTGACCGAGAAATGGACCTACATGCTTAACGCCGACTCCGAACGGCGATGAACGGAATGTTCTTATTCTCAAGAAGCTTTACATGGCATTTTTATTACTCTCTGAGGTTTGCCATTGTCTGCAGAGAGGTGGCGGCCGTACAGAAAAATTATTTTATTCAAATAATTTTCTGTCGGTGCTGGGGTTCGAACCTGGGTCTCCAAAGTTCTTTGACATAGCGGCCACGCACTTTAACCAGCTACGCCACGGTCGCCACATAAAGTAAATGTAGAAAAACTAAAAGTTAAAAATTTTATTTTGCCATATTCTATTCGACTTCATTCGATAAAGAGAGTCTTTTGAGAGCCGTAATGTTTTAAGAGCCATAAAGAAAATAAAACAGGATAATAATAGTACATATCGCTTATCAGCATATATATAGCAAATAGTAAAAAGAGTAAAATTCAAAAGTATTTTTTTAATCAAACATAACACTCTCACAACAGATCAAGCACATGGTCGAACTATGTTTATTTGCTATAGCGAAATATTCTTCTTCCCATTTGTCTTGAAGCACTCTCTTTTCGTCGGACATTTTTCGATTGCATTTTGAAGCCACTCCCGCCATTATGTGTAATTAAATTATAACAAAACAATACTTTATATGAAAGCAAAAAATGTTTTTGTATCCGCGTTCCACGTAGTACTTTGTACTTTATTTACTTATAAATATATTACGTACTATAAAGTACTTTATTTTCTATAAAGTAGTACTTTATTTACTTTTTAATTTGCAACCTATCACTTGCAACCTGTCACCAAGGTTGCACAATTACGTACTTAAGTATGATTTTGGATACTTTTTTAATCCTTAAGTACGGGTACCAAATTATGTGCGTCAAAGCCGAAATGAATTTCAAGATATTTGAAATTTAAAACAATTTTTTTAAATCATGTTACTGATAATAAATGTGTTTAGGGCCGCACATACAAGCTTGGCAGGCCATATTTTTCGTATACGAAAAAATTCATATTTTTATAAAGAAGAGTAGATATTTTTGCTTAACTTTTCCGAAAGAATTTATTTTCAATTTCGTCAATTTGCCTGAGCGATCACACATTTGCATAGGTTTTTGTCAAGCAGAAGTGCTGTGTGACGTCATGCACTCAGTTGAGAAAGAGCGCATTAGATAACGGGACTGCCAAACGCAAAATCTATCATTCTTGCCAATATATCTGTATGTTGCGTATTTTCTTAAACTCGTATTTTTGATGCTTAGTAATTTCACTCTCATACCTATTCCATCGTTATCTAAAAGAGAAATATTCCATGCATACTTAATGCAGAGAGAGCCAAACTGATACAAGTAGATATAAGAAAAAATAACACACAACTAGTGTATTTGGATGGTTCTTTGCAGATCTTTAATTAAAACAACCTCACGACGCTGTTTTGTTTTCCATTGTGATTAATCGCGGCGGCCGAGTGCGTTCGAGCCCCAGCTGAAACAATAGAAAGTTTTTTCAATTGAAATTAATTTTTCTGAACGGTCTTCACGTCTCTGCGGAAAAAGCAAACCTCAGAGTAATAATTGTCATGTACGAGTAAAGCTTCTTGAAAACATACACATTAGCCGTTCAGAGCCGGCATAAAACTTGTAGATCCTTTTCTCGAACAGGGGTGAAATGGCCAATTTTTTAGTTTTTGTTTTTTTATTATTTTATGTATATCCGAATAATTTTTGTGGTTTCTGGGTCTGGGTAGCAGAATTTCTTGTGGAACAATGTTAAAAAATGGATCAATATATCTGAATTGTTTCAATTTACAGACCAAAATCCATTTGACCGAATTTGGCGAAAATATTAAAAATGTTTTGGAAAACAATATTAGAAAAAAAAAAACTGAGGCCGAATTTTGCAATTATATACAATATTCTACGAATTGGTTCAAAAACTTAAGTGCTTAATTGAGTAAAATTTTCCGCATCTCTTTGGCAAAGAAATGTAATCAATAGAGTAAAAACATACCCCCTAAGAAACCATCGAATAATACGGGGTATTTTTAAATGACATAATCTATATTTTTATGTGGGTTGAACTAGAAACTTCTAGTACTAGAAACTTCTAGTTGTACTGGAAATGTGGGTTGTACTGGAAAGCCAACCATTCCAACTTTCACTAAAGTGTTATAGTACCTTTTTGCAGGTTTTCCATAAAAGCACTAAAATACAATTTTAATCCTTAATCGGTATGAGACAGTACCAAAAGTTTTACAAGTGCTTAAGTGTCATACAGGTATATAAGAACTTTATGGTCTATAATGCCAATTTTATTCTATTTTCTTAATGCCAATAACGAAGGATGTTTGCAGCTGATATCTATAGGATAGTAAAAAATACTTTTTATTCATGGAGGTTTTATTATTTTCACTAAGGTATAATTCAAAATAATAATGCTAAAAGGCGTGGCTATGTGAATTGCTACAACAACAACAACATTTGAAGAAACATTCAAAGCGCGTTAAAATTGCATTTTAACGCGCTTTATTTTGAAATCCAAACGCAATTAAAACACTTTAGACAGACAAAAATGAGGCCGAGATAGACTGAGTGGGAGGCAAACAGACAGACAGGCACTCAGATAGATAGATAGACACACGGTTGTGTTGAGCAATTCAACGAGATATGCGAACGATATTTCATTTTGAAACAGCGACAGCACCGGCACCGGCAGCAGTAGCAGCAGCAGCTAGGAACAGATCCTGAATTGCGAAATGTTGCTGCCTCATCTTTCAACAGGATTATCGCGCCAAATTAAAATAACAATATAACAAAAAGAACAAACCGAGCTAAATTAAATTACAAAAACAACAGACTCATTACAACAACAACAACAACCACCACCACCATCATGGCACAACAACCATGGCAAAGTGGATTTAAATGTGAAGAAAATAACAGAGAAATAAAACAACATAGAAAAAACCAACGAAAATAGAAGTGTTGTAAATTGCATTAATTTACAAAATAGTACCAGGATGGTGTTGAAATTATTGAGGTGGAGGTTTTTTAACCCCTTCTAAACTGAACAGCTCTTCAGTTTTTCACACTCCCTGCGGCATATCCTTTGAAGAAATAAAGATTACAATTGCGCGAGTAGCAAAGCTTTTAGGGTGTGAAATCGAATCATTTGGCGCCTTAAAGCATGCCTCCTCCTCCTCCTCCACCACTTTCTTGTCTAACTCCTTCTTGGCAGATAGCTAGTCCTCCACACCTCTCACCACAGCAGTAAGCAATAAATTTTTCAATGTCATTTTTAAGACTGCCTTCCACCCACACTTCACGCGCTGACACCTTGTAACCAACCCAAACTTACTGCTTTTCTCCCCTCATCTCTATATTACAATCTGTCTTCATCCAGCTCCACTGACAACACGAGCGAGCATTTGATAAATGCGTATCAAGTAGACACTGGACCAGCAGGAAATCCTAGCTGGCTGGCTGGCTGGCTGTTTCTACGCTGATATCAAGTTAAAAAGCAGCTGAAAAGCTAGCGTCAGTGTCGGAGCAGTTTGAAAAGCTGACAACGTAGGTAGCGGAGGTTTTCGTAAATTTCAAAAAACATTCTTACTCTTTTCACACTCCTCCTACTCTTTCTCACTCTCTCGCGCACTAACATGCATATTTAATGCCATCGAGAGAGACAGTAAGATATAAACTATGTATTTCTTTTAGGTGCTTTATTTCTAGTGATTCAACTGCATCTATTCTCTGATTAGAAAAAATTATTGAATTTTTGTGACTTACACTTTAAAGTCGTTCTCGGGTCGTTCAAATGCTTTGAAGGATTGAAATTTTCTGCATTATGTTGCTTCAAAACGTTTGAGTCGTCAATGAAGTTTTTATTGTTTCCTTATCATCTTCCCATCTTTTCCTTATCATCTTCCATCTAAAAAATAAGAATTGTATAAGACCTTAAGGTCCAGCCATATATTCCACATTGTTTGGAGACAAAGGAAAAATAGAAGAGTAATATTGACAAAAGATTCAAAAGAGGCCATACCGATGATCAAAAAAATTGGTCATTGACTAAAAGCTTGGGAGTATAACCATTTAAAAAAATGTACATCTTACATTTGAACATAAGAGAGATGTGAGCAATATAGGAGCCGTAATTGAATAGAATGGAAGAAAAAAAAAACGTCTTGAGGATGTTCAATTACGTGTTTACCGAACTTTAAAAGCGTGTTTGGTGAATCGGCTCCAAAGAAGGTTAAGATAATTTCATATTCAATTAAATCTCCAAAAAGGAAAAATAATCAACGGCAAGTATTTTACGAACTTTTTGCATCGTTTGAGTGAGAAAATTAAGAAACAACGGTCGAAACTTTTATTTTATCACGACTATGCAACTAAATATGGCCAAAATATATGATTTAAAGTACGACCTGCTTTTTCATGCACCCAATTCACCAGACTATACCCTCTTGTATTATTTTCTGTTTCCAAACTTGTTGTTTCCAAACTTAAGTCAATATTGATAAATTTAAGTGATGTATTTACACTGGCGATCATGCCAATTTTTTCTTCTATTATCTCGAATCACGAATTTCATATCAGGAAAAAACCTCTTCTTTAGAGTTTGTTTTTAGAGAAAACAATTTCGCATTTTGTAAATAAAGACCTTTGATGTGGTTCTGAGAATATTCATGAGGTTCAACCCAGAGTAAAGGATAATTTTGATCCCAGGTGAGTTATTGGAATTTTAAAGAGTTCCGTGAATCAATTTAAAAAAAAAATCGATTACTTTTTGGCAAAAAGGATTCACTAGAATTACATGTTAACAAATGTGTATCTTTGGAAAATTTTATGGGTTTTGTGGACTTCTTGGACAGTTTCTTCAAGGAGTCTACAGAACCCAAAAAATAGTCCCAGTATGTTTGTAACCAAAAAGAACATAGAACTAATTAAAGTTCCTAGACTTATTTGGGAGCTATGTATACTATGTAATATGCCCTTCTTTCCAGTCTTGCTATCCTTTGCCTGTCAGCCCTCACATGTCAAATCGTACGCTTTTGGTCAGAAACGACATGCATGGGAAATTTCTCCACTGCTTGGACAAAAGCGCGCTTTATAGACTCGATATTTGGTTGTTGAGTAGAGCAAGCCATATCCTCTAACACGGACTACAACTTGTAAACCAATGGGTTCAGGTCTGGGCTACCCGCGTGGAAATGAAGTCCGGCACATTGTTCTTGAACCACTCTTGAGTCAATTTAGCCAATTTAGCCTTATGACCGCATTTGTTGAAAGGTCTACGGCTAGTTTTGGAATAATGTCGTGTTAAGAGACTTCACAACCAATCGGATTCATACACTTTCACCGAAATTTTGACTTATTTTTCACAAAAATTGAGCTTGGAAACCCCATCATAGGCGACTCCCCACCAAACCATCGCAGAAGATGGGTGGTGGTTTCTCTTCTAGACTTTCGGAACGAGTTCTGCTGCATGTCGTGATGACAGAGCAAACACTCAATCTTTCTGTTTATTAAACGATTCCTCTATGGTGAAAATTTTTTCGTCAGTAAACAGAATTTGTCTGTGGGCATTATTCGCGTGCTTGAGAAGTAATGCTTTCGATTTTCGCTTTCCTTGTTACCTTAACTCTACCGTGAGAAAGTGCCCGGTGTGTCTTTTGTATGCCCTGAGCCCCTAGTCATGTTTAAAAATTCGAGAGCTCGATTGCGCCGAGATATTCTCTCCCGCGACAAGATTTTCTGCTTTTGCAGCGGTTTTCGCTCGATTCGAGAATTCACCGCCATGATGGCTCGTGGTGTTCTTACATCAAGCGGACGGCCGGATTTTTTACAGTCGATTATTTTACCAATATCCCCAAACAACTTCACAGTACGATACAAAAAACATTACGAGCGACTCCGAGTGGTCCGAAAGATATCGCCTCTTTCCATATCACATTTTTTTAAACCAACCATAACAACACGATTTTTGAGGGAGCCCCATTCCATGATTATAAACAACTGTCGCCGAAAACTTTTTCGCGAAAAAGAAGCATAAATGCTAAATTTCGAATAGGCGTCAAAATGTAGCGAATGCGTTCAGTAGTTTACTTACAGTGAGCACGTTCAGTCTGATACTAACCTAGTACCAGACTGAACGTGCATAGTAAACCTATGGGATTACTTTTTCGAAAACAATGAAATAAAAATTTGTTTTTTTTTAGGTCACGAACAGCCCTTGATTTTAGAGTTGGTGTTTTAACTTTACTTTTCCATTTAAGTCAAGGACATAATAGGAAACGTTTGTGCTTTGTTCTTAAATTCTTTCAGAGTCCCTAATTTCACACCATAATTCAAGATAGATAGGGAGAACAAAACAGCCTGGAAGGCTCAATACTTCGTTAAAATCGTCGAACTCTTCGATGAATATCGAAGAAAATGTTTCATTGTCGGAGCGAACAATGTAGGCTCCATGCAGATGCAAAACATCCGTACGTGGGGCTACGTGGATTGGGTGTAGTCCTTATGGGCAAGAAATCCATGATGCGCAAGGCTATCCGTGGGCAATTGGAAAATAACGCTCAACTTGAAAAACTGTCCATCCAAGAGCGATTTCGCAGAGGTACGCGACAAGCTTTTGGAATCGAAAGTGCGTGCTCCAGCACGTAATGGTGCTATTGCTCCATTGCCAGTTATTATTGCAGCGCAAAACACTGAGTTAGGTCCCGAGAAGACTTCTTTCTTCCAAGTCTTGTCCATCCCAACCAAGTTTTCGAAGGGTACTATTGAAATCATCAACGATGTGCCAATCTTAAAGCCTGGCGATAATGTAGGTGCCAATCTTAAAGCGACAATGTAGGTGCTTCTGAAACCACTTTGCTAAACATGTTGAACATCTCGCCGTTCCCATATGGTTTGCTGATCAATCAAGTCTACGACTCTGGTTCCATCTTCTCGCCTGAGATCTTGGACATCAAGCCCGAAGACTTGCGGGCCAAATTCCAAGCTGGTGTTGCCAACTTGGCTTCAGTTTGCTTGCAAATTGGTTATCCAACCATCGCACCGGCACCACACAGCGTTGCAAACGGCTTCAAGAATTTGTTGGCTATCGCCGTTACCACCGAAGTCGAGCTCAAGAAAGCTACAACTATGAAGGAGTATACACAGAGGGAAATACCTATAAACTGAGTACATAAATTCAGGTACGCATGACAGAAATTTCTGCACACAGAAAATTTACATTTTTCCTGTATTGAGAACATGTTAAAATATGTATTGACTACACTAAGGGAAATAATGCATATTAACATTATCCACGCCTGAGTATCAATTTTATTTAAATATTTACGTGGATAAATCAAATATTTTCCTTACAACTCGTTTTTTTCCCGTATTTGAATTTTATTTATACCACACACGTACACACATATTCCATACAAGCAAGCAGCAACAGCATCGCACACGTACACACATATTCCGACAAGCAGCAACAGCATCGCACTCTGTTCTCTTGCAGTTGCAACCTTAGTTCTTATAATTCTCATTTCGTTTTTGTTGCAAGGGTAGTATAACAGGGATATTTGGCCGTACGTATGAGCGATTGCGTGCTGAAATAATGCAATTATATGTAGGGTGGAGTGACAACTCGACATTTTCCCACGAATGTGTCGCACCGATTGTCATTTGCCTGCATATTTTGCTTTATTAGTTTGCTTTATTATTGCCATTAGCATGGTTACTTTATTTTCTTTTTTCGTTCTTTAGTTTTATACTATTTTTGAGATATGGTGTCATAATATTGCACCGACTGTCAAAAATAATATAATATTAAGGAACGAAAAAAGAAAATAAAGTAACCATGCTAATGGCATTAATGGACGCAGCTTGTGAGAAATATTTGAATATATTGTTTTTTAATTTCAATATTTTTTATATAAATTTCCTTTAGATGTGATAGTTTTATTTTCAAATAGTAAATTTTTATTTATATATAATATATTTTTATAATTATATTTTTATTTTAATATATTTTTTTATTATTTCTGTTTAAATATTTTAATATTTTATTTAATTAAAAAAGTTTTTAAATGAATTTTAAATATTTACGTAGTCGATTTATGCAAATGCGTTATTGGTGCAAAAATGACTCGCTTTTTGGATAAATTAAAAAAGTTTTTGGATAAATTTAATATTTTTTTCCTTGAGTGTACATAATGCTTTTAAGAATTTTATGTACTCATCACAAAACTTTGTGTAATTTTGATGAGTTTTTGATGAAAACAAAGTTTTGTGATGAGTACATAAAATTCTTTATTGACTAGAATTTTAGAGAAAATCACAAAATTTCTGTTTGTAGAAATTCCTGTCATGAGTATATAAATTTATGTGGTCAGTCCATAGGTTTTTCCGTCGGTGTAGTTTGATAAGGTATTCATACTGGATTACATCTTAACCACAGATTTTCTCCGAAGATTTAAGTTATTTATAAGTCTTATATATAAGCTATCTGCCGCATATATAATGTAGCAGCATTAAAAATGAGTTGATCCGATAGTTGATCGATACGTTTGCAAATGAAGAAGCGAATGACATAAAACAGCAAAATCGAATGCCGTTGAGCGAAAGCGTATGCAAGCGAGACATGTACTGAGTCCATATTTTATGTAATTAGTACAGTTCTTGTAAAATGTTACAAGAAATATTGATCGAGTACACGTTGCTTGTATTTCTTGAAGTTTGCAATGTATTCAACACACAATGCACTGTATTGAATACATATTTTATTCATTTCATAAAGTGAATAAACTTATATGTAACCAGTTCCACGCTCACTTTACCCAGTATATGCGGCTCTCGTTGCATTCTCATACAAGACGAAGTACATAGATTTTACATAGATGTCTATGTACTGATTACATGAATTTTTCCCTCAGTGTATCAAGGACCCCAGCCAGTTTCAGCAAGTTTGCTGCCGCTGCAACTACTACTGCACCAGCCGCTGCTGCCCCAGTTGAAGATAAGAAGGCTGTTGCCAAGGAGGAATCCGAAAAGGAAGAAGATGACGATATGGTTTCGGTCCATCCAGTTACATCTGTGATTTGAAATCTTACGAGTATACATAGTTAATCGGTAAATAATTGTCGCGGATTGACCATACCAATGATCAATTACCGATTAATTCATCTTCTAGTATAAAAATACTATTTCAATAAAGTTGTACATACTTTTATGAAATTTATTGTTTTTTTTTGTTTTTGTTTTTGTTTCCAAAGTTTTCATGCACATTTTTATAGAAAATGATCAATGCCAACAATACCAAAACACGTGTTATTCTTTCAACAAGGTAAATGACCAATATGAGTGAAAAGGTAAAGTTATTTTCTAGACATGTTCCAGCACATTCCTGCATTTTCCAGCACAACAATAAAAAAAAAATTATGTCAGTCGGTCAAACACAGCCGTCGAAATTTAAAAAATACACACTGCTTTTTGAACATACCTCGAATACACGCCTGCAAAGTAAGAAATGTTTTACAAATATTTATATTAGAAAAATGTCCGATTTTGTATGGAATGGTCGGTGTAAGGCTCATGAACGGTCTCATAAATATCAACAGTCTCTTTTAGTACACGCTTGTTGGAGCGTTCCTCTCATATATTTTTAAGTGTACACGAACTTGAGCAAGCATGATTGCTTTCAATATTTAGCTCTCAAACGCGGACTCAAGACGAAAAAGTTACATGCGCGTGTACCAGAATGAGCTATACGAGTAAATGGGTTCGAGTAAGTACACCAGCGAATCACCACCTTTTACTATCCTGATAAGTTTCTTCCGCACAAAACAAACTTACAAATTATAGTAGAATTAAATAAAATCCAAATTTGAAATAGTTCTGAACAATTTCCAAAAAGGACCAGTACTAGTTCCACTACAATACCCTTTAACATTGAACGAACTGACGCTTTTTGCGGGTTTATGACATAGGAAAAGACAATTGTCCCCATAAACATCCTTTTTTCCCCATATTTGAACTAGGTGCATTAGGAACATTTTTAAACTGGTTGCTTTCGGAGTAGCCTGAAAGTGGTTCTATTTTAACTGTTTTCAAGTGAACATTTTAAAAGTGTAAAAATTTTATGTACTGGAGCAAAGGTCCTAAAGACCTGATTTGTACGATCTTTTCCATCCACAATCCAGAAGAAATTTTTTTTTATAAATTTCTATAAAAAGATTTTTTTTTGTTATTAATTTTTTTTTTGTGCGCTGGAAATTTTAAAAAATAGCCAGAACGCGTTTATTTTTGCAGCAATACTTTTGAAAACAAAAGCAAAATGAACTGTTCTTCACTGAACGCCTTTTGTACTTTTTAAGCGCTTCTTCGAAATCCGCTAGAAATGAACTGGTTCACTTTTTCAATTGACTCCAAATTAACTGCTGGGTTATGAGAACCATAGGAGTCCGCAGAAATTTTTCAAGGGGGGAGACCAAGGTATGCATTGGTGTGCACGTATATGGAAATGTAACATATACACATAGGAAATTAGGATATATAAAATTTCTCCAGCAAGTGCTCCTCCCTGCTTCCCCCTGTGGACGCCATTGATGAGAACTATATTTCTATTTGTGATAGAGTCGATCAAGAATAGAGTGAGAGTCCATCCATCGAAATTGACACAAACTTCTAAATGTTGCTTGATCTATTTTCTTTGAAGACAACGATTCGTTGCAAATACCGAAGAGAACAAACGAAATCAAAAACTAACGAGTTACAGTTAAAGTACTGGAAATATAGTACTTTAAGTTGGAAGCACTGATAGGATTATATATAACAAAAAAAAAACGGGCTCTGGACTCAAATTGATAGAAGCAATTTGGATCTTTTAGTATCATGTTCATTTAGTCTAGGGAAAAACCTTTTAGACCCTTGCCATTGAACATTTTTATCTTGTTTTCTATCAGATTGAGATATTATTGCTTTGAATAATGAAATTCTGCAAATTTGGAAAAGTTAATTTACATTTTTACCATAAAAAAAACACTTATACTTTTTTGAGTATAAAAATAGGTCGGTTGCGTTGTTAGAATTGTCAATTTTTCTTGCAATTTTCTCTTAGTTGGTCTTGACTCTTGTTATTCGTTTTATTGTCAATGCTTTTTGTTGTTGTTGTTGTTGTTGTTGTGTTTGTAGTCATTCATGTTAATAAGACTGTTTGCTGCATGTTTTAAATTTTTGAAGTTTTTCACTTATTTTCCCCCAAAAAGAATTTTCGTGTCTGCATGGGTGACAGGAAAAACCTTTTAAATCCTTGTTAACTTGTTTAAATATGCAAAACTGTGAGTATAACGAGATATATTAAGTGAGAGTATGTGTGTGTGTGTGTGTGTTTGTGTGTGTAGGGGGCTCTTTATATATATATATATACATGTGCATGTGCAGAAGTGCGCGTGGTATGTGTTGGCTTTATAGCAATACAAAAAAAGTATGCCAAATTTTGCTGCAGGAGGGGGGCAACTTTTAAAAATCCATACAAAAAACCACAACAACAACAACAACAACAAAAACAAAAAAATAACTGCCATACAGCACACAGAAAATGTTGATTGTGAGATATCGCAAGCGCACAATGAGTATAGACGACAGCAGCAGCAACAACAAGAACAACAATAACAACATCAATGGAAAAAACAGCCACAAGTACATCAACAGCAAGGATAACGAATGAAAATGTAAATCTCTGCCTTTTCTAAGTGAGAAATATGCGGAAATTCACACGAGAATAATAACAAAAGCAATCAGCATAAAAATGTACAAATAGAAAGCTATGACAGAGCATTAAAACAAAAAGAAAAACAAAAATAAAATCATAAAACTGAATATATATTTATATATATATATATATATTTAGTACAAAAAAAAAAAGAATAAAATAAATGCCATTAAGTATAAACAAAGGATAATACGAGTTAATATGTTTTCACTTAGGATGCATGTTTCATTTGTGATAAACTAAATACAAACACTGAGATTTTAATGAAGTTTTAATAATTTTTTCTCATTGTAATTTAAAAAAATGAATAAAGGAATGTTTTAATTGAAAAATGTCATTGTATCTAAAAACTTGTCATGACACATAGAAATTATTATTATTATAGCTATTTCTCTGATTCTGTCTCTCTCGGTCTTACTTTTTTTGTTTTTTTTTTTCCTTTATACTTTGAGGTAATTTTCTGTTGTATAGTGTACGATTTTAATGCCATATTTTTTAATTTAAAATAACAAACGTAGCGTTTTTATTATCCTCTAGAAGAGCATTTTCATTGCATTTGTATTTTTTCTGAATATTAATATTTATTTTAGTTAGTACTTTGCCCCTGTGTTTCTGTATAATTCTGACTCTTTTTTCATACTCTTTTGTGCCTTTTAATATGATTTTTTTTTCAATTCCTTACGTTTTCCATTTCCACGCTAAGCATCTTAAATATGAAAGAATAAAATTATTTAAAATTTATGCTAATTAAGAATTTATTTTATACAAGTCTTGATTTAAAATCTCAAAAAGCTCTCTTTATGCTCAAAAGTGTTGAAGAGACGATGTTTAATTCCAACCAACTTGTTCCTTTTTTCAGTATCCCTTTTGTCTGCCTGGCTGATTTCATTAAAAGCTCATTAAAGCTAATTTTCCTTACTTTCATTCATAGATATACATATATTACAATTTTGCTTCTATTCTTCTCGTTTTTTTTTTTTTTTCATTGCTTATCAACAATAACTTCCAGTTATTGTCCTTTAAGTGCTCCTTTTGAAATCCATTTAAAAACTGTTTTGGCGTCCACGACATCGCCTCCATATCCTGCATTCATAAAAATTTGCATAAATTCACTTTAGCCATTAAAATTATCTTGCCCTTTCCTCACAGTTCGTTTTTTCTTTTTATATCTTTTTTTTTCTTGAATTTTTTTCAGTATTGTCCTGTTGCATGTTCCTTATCAGTCTGTTTGTTTTTTTAACTTTGTGTTGCAACATAATATATATCTATATTTTATATGATGTTAGAGTCTTTAACTACTATTTTTTTTTTTCAGTGCAACTAACTGCATTCATAATTTGTTGTTAGTTTTTCAGAGGTTATTCAAAGTTAATTATTTCTGAGGTTGTATGTTCATGGTTGTGGAGAAATTGCAATAAATGAGTAATAAAAAAAAAAACATTTCTTTCATAGTGACACTTCATTTCTGGAGTTTATCACTAAATTGGAGAAGCGGGACCGGCATCCCGGTTTGACGGCATCGCGGTTTGACTTATTGGAGAAGCGGGACCGGCATCCCGGTTTGACTAGACTCAAATTATAAACAGTTATAAAAAATTTTATTAATTAAAGTCAAATGTGTACAGAGAGAAAGTTTTATATTATAGAGTGTTTTAGTGTTAATAACGAACTCTGACTCTTAATTAGTTTAATATAACTCTGAATAAAGACCCCGGAATTTTTCGCCCAATCGCGATTTGGAACCTTTAGCGTCGTCCTTACTAGATAGCTGCTCAAGCCAACGAAAAATGACTTGCAAGCCATCTGCCTGGCTTAGAAGCAAATACTTCGTCTCTTCCGCAGTCACATTCCAAAGCAAGCAGTATAAAAAGAAGATTTGTGGATATTCACCTAAATACAGAACAACCAAATAACAAAACATACCTAGAACTACACGTCGGTGATTCCATGTCAAAGCGAACACGTTTCTGACATCATTATTTTTGAAAATTTTGAAACTTTCTGGGTGGATAGTTCTCCTGAAAAGTATCAGCGTACTTTTTTTTGGATTTTAATTTTTATTTTTAAAGATATACACTGCGAAACCTATATACATACATACATACATACCTAAATATATACATACATACATACATACATGCATACATACATACATGCATACATACATAGATACTTACATACATACATCACACATACATACATATCGCACCCTAAATACAAAAGGGGCACAACTCAAAAATGTTCAAAATCTACTTTTTCCCATAAACTGATTCACATTACACATCTCTAACTACTATAAAAATTTCCGTCTCATCACTATCTTCTTTAACTGGAAAAATGCCGTTATGTCTATTTTTATGTCAAGTGTGTTGCTTCTGCACGATCAACTAAAGAGAATTATTTTTAGTTGCGTTTACGTGCTCAAAAACGACTGATTGCTTTTATTACACATAGAGTTTTTTTTCGAGTTCTGCCTCTATCACTGTAAAAAGTGATAAATTTCGTGGTATATTATTTTGGTATATTATTTGATTTCTACTTTGTGCTACTTTGATATGTGTTAGTGAAATGAATAAAGCTTTATTTTAAAATAGAAACATTTAAATAAAAACATACATTTCATCACTCCTGTGAATTTTCTTATTATTCTTATTCTTCTATTCAGTCGACGGTTAGGAAACTTACAAAAGTAAAACATTTTATCAGTTGAAAAGGCACAACTTGAGATAATATCACTAGTTAATCGAAAAAATTTCAGTTAAAGATTTATAAATCAAAATTTTGTTTTATTTTCGCAAACATTATATAATATTGAAAAAAATATAGCAGAACCTTCTTCAATATTGTATTTTTTCATAATGGAACAAAATTTTCTTTAAATCTTGCAACCATTTTTACATAAACGGTTTTTTGCCTCTACTGAATAATTGAGAATTTTGAGTTGTGCCCCTTTTGTATTTAGGGTGCGATATATTTATACTATACATCAAGTCGGATAGAGTCTCATTGAAAGTGTAGAGAGATAGAGCGGAAACACTCCATATAATAAAATTTCTGAACATGCCGAATCCCCTTTTAACAAAACTGTGTTAGATTAATTCACCACATTAAAACTAATTTCAACATATTAGAATTACTTCGCTCCAATTGGCAATTGGTATGGTGAAGTCAATTGTTCGTTTGTCTTAAGCGCAGCAAAGTATGTATGTTTATGTATTTGTCTGTTTATTGAGTTGTCTTGTGCATGCTGAGAACAAAAAGAGAATATAGTAGAGAAAAACATGCAGTTTATTGAAGCTTTCACAGCACAAACGCATGAAAAGCTACCGATTAAGAAAAGGCGTGGCATTGTGGATGATTTTTTTAAAAACTTTACACTTTAATTAAAAATATTTATTATTAAACTTTAATAAAGAAAATACCCAAAGATCCTTTTCTAGCACAAATGTGATTTTTTAAAAATTTTTTTATAAAAATCGGTGCAGTACTTTTGGAGTTTAGCGGCAACAAAAATTTTCACTTTCATTTTATATAATAGTATAGATAGATAGATATAGATATAGATCAGGGCTGGGCACTCTAACGCAGTTACATTTTATTTTGTCTTGTTAGTATTAGTGCGCTCTCGAATCGCGGACACTGAGCTAAATTGTTGTCACAATTATTTCGATTTGTAAGTTTCTTTTTTCTACTTTATGTTTTTATTTTGTCATCGGCACACTTCATTATTTCTTCTATGAAATTAATTAATACAAGTAATATGACTGAATAGTGTAAAAATCTAAATAGGTAATATGGATGAATTATATGAAACCTTGATATATGCGAATAATATGAAATTCTATAAAATAAAGAAATATGCGCATAAATATTATGAATATACAAATCAATAGGTCAAATTGTTAAGAGTATAAGATATAAAAATCTGACTGAAGCTTGAAATATAGTCTTAAAGTGTGTTTTTTCATTTGTTTTTTAAGAGAAAGAATTGAGAGATGTTTTAATAAAGTTGTATGAACAAACTTCTATCACCATAATATGGATATTTCTTATATCTTTCAAAACTTTTCTGGATTTATATAAAGCAGTTATCTGGCATGATATGTATCACGTTGATTAAGATTGCAAACATATTTGCATAACTGAAAGGCGATAAGTAAATAGGAAAATATTTCATATAAATATGGCAAAGTATTCTATACTTTTATACAAAGAGTAGACATAGTTCAAGGTCAAGTAAAATAGTTATATTTATGTTCTTCTTTCAAATACAAAAGGAATTAATATTTGACACAAAAGACATGCCACGATTTTATTACTTAGAACTTACTGCTTAGCGCTTCAGAGGTATAACAGTTTGGCACTCCGTTTATAACGCCCATACAGAGGAGTGATTGGTATACAAAAGTACATACATTTTTGATCGGTATCAACTCCTAAGTCAATTTATCGATGTGCGTTATTCTGCTCGTCTTCTGAAGCTATTTTCATGAAATATTAAAGCGTTTTCATTAAAAAAACAAAAAAATATCAAGTTCGAAAGCGAGCCATATGGGAACCCCTTGAAATTTCCACATAAGCTTTGAAATCCAACAAGCACTTTAAGTTTCAAATTTCTTAAAATCGAATGAAAATCACGCCTATAGCTCCCATACAAAGTGACTTCATTAAAATGGTAAAAATCTCCCCAAATTCTACAAAAATTAGAATTTGAAAAAAATTAGAAAATACATACTCAAAGTTTGAAATATGTCAAAACTGAAAGATATCTGCCAAACCATAATAAGGAAAGGAGAGAGAACAAAAAATAATAGAAAAAACATCTGTTAGAAAAGGTAAATTGCCCGTTTTGGACAATAAATAAATAAAACATTTAAAAAAAGTGACATCAAATTAGTAAAATCTCTTAAAATTCCACAAAAATTAATGAATAATTTGATACCAAATACGCACTAAAAATTTTAAATTTGTCAAAATCGAATGAAAACCACGCCTAGTTTCCAAGCAAAAAGTGACGTCATCGAAATGATAAAATCCTTACAAATTCCACAAAAATTAACCTAAACATTTGAATTATTCCACATAAGCTTTGAAATACGAGTAAAATACTTAAACCTCACTTTGGCACTATTTACATTTGTAAATATCCTAATTTTAAATTTGTCATAACTCCTTTCCTTTTTATTCGATTTGAATGTGGCTTGGACTCTTTGGCTATTTTTTCGTTTTCTTTCTGAAAATGTCAAAAGTTGTTTTTAATTTTAGAATTTTCTGATACACTAATGGAAATAACGCATGTTAGCATTACCCACGTCTGAGTATAAATTTTATTTAAATATTTACGTGCGTAAATCAAATGTTTTCCTTACAACTCGTTTTTTCCCGTATTTGAATTTTCTTTATACCACACATGTACACACATATTCCATACAAGCAAGCAGCAACAGCATCGCAGTCTGTTCCTGGAGTATATTTCTTGCAGTTGCAGGTTTCTTATAGTTCTCATTTAGTTAATTTAAATTTAGTTAAGGGTAATATAGCCTTGATTTTTGGCAAAGACTAGTTGTGAGTGCGAGGGTGATTGCAATGCATGATGAAATTATGTAGGGTAAAGTGACAACTCGGTATTTTCTCAAGAACATCTTGAACTGGTTGTCATTTACCTGCATAATTTGCTTCTTATTCTCTATCTTAATTTTTCTTTTTATAGTTTATACTATTTTTGACATTTTATGCCCTAACATTGGACTAACTGTCAAAAATAGTATAAATTAGAGAACGAAAAAAGTAAAAAAAAAATAAAATATACCACCAAATGGTATTTGATGGACGCAGCTGGCGGGAAATATTCAAATAAATTGGTTTTCAATTTCAATATATTTATAAAAATTTTCCTTGAATGAAATGGTTTTATTTTCAAATATTTAGTAAATATTTGAAAGATATTTAAATATATTCGTGCATAATTTTAATATATTTTTTAATAATTCTGTTTAAATATTTTAAAATTATGTTTAATTAAAAAAGTATTTAAATAAATTTTAAATATTTACGTAGTCGATTTAAGTAAATGCGTTATTGGTGAAAAAATGACTCGCTTTTTGGATAAATTAAAAAAGTTTTTTGATAAATTTAATATTTTTTTCCATTAGTGTACTTTTTGAAAAGTTTTCATTTTTATTATGTAGTTTGGCACTATTTACATATGTAAATATTTTGTATTTTAAAGGCTTTTATGGTGTTAATGGTATTTTGGGAGAAAAGTAACGGTACGCAGAAACGAAACCGTGAAAAAACAGTTGTCAACGCAGTGTGCTTTTGAAATGCAAAAAATAAGGAAAGTGCAAAAAGAGAATACAGAATATATGAAAAGAAGGATCAATTGAAATTGTGTGGAAACAGCGCGATTTCTTATAATAATATGTCATGTTTTGATATTGTAGCTGGAAGTGCTAATTTAATGAAAAAAAAAGTATGTTTTTTGTTGAAATTTGTTTTGTTTATTCATTGGAACTAATGATTTGTTTTTTTAATTTGATCTTCATACTTACATTTTGGTTGTTTCGTAAAGCGCTGGACCGTCAAGTGTGCATAGTATGTAAAACGCTATATCGTAAGAAGTAATGCATGGATTTTAATATCGGTTTGAATAGGTTACAGAATAACCTTTCTTTTGATACCCATAATGCTAGATTTTGTTGGAAATTAAAAAAAAAACACGGTTTTTCCAGGCCCATTTTCCCAACTTGCGAACCCTATAACTTCTAAACCACTTGAGAGCGGCGTGAAATTTTTCCGGAATTGGACATGGAAGGTATATATATTCTACCTAAAAAATAATGTAAATTTTGAGTTTCTGTTTATCTTTAATAATGCCAAAAAATATTTACAAATGTAAATACAGTAGACGCTCGTAAATTAGAACCACTTTTTTCTTGGGGTAGTTCTAATTTTCGAGAAGTTCTAATTTCCAAAGGTTTTTTTTTTTAAATAAAAAGTAACATAAAAGTGCATCTTCGCTTAGAAAATACGCTAAAAAACACTTTGGCTAAAAGTTTTTTAATTTTTATTCACATAAAAGGAACACAAAACATACCGATACATTAAAATTCATCACAGTTTATAGAAAAAAAAAAAAATATTTCAAAAACAAAAATGTGCTCGCTCAATTCAAACATATTGTTCTCTCTTATTCAGTCAGGGTTAAAGTTTCAAATTTGCCAAAATTGGATGTAAGACACGCCTTCTGTCATACGAGTACTAGGTGACTCATCAGAAAGCAAAAGCTTCATAACTTCCGTAAAAATTAATGTTTTAACTTAATTTTAACACATAAACATTAATTTTAAAAGCATACAATGAGGTTGAAAATTGGCATATTGAATGAAAACCACGTCTATCTACCTTACAAATTGACGTCATCAAAGTAATAAAACTTTTATAACTTCGGATATTAGATAAAGTCTCTAGTGATAGTGATAGAGATGTTTCACTATCACTAACCTTTGAAAAAAATAATGAAAAATATAGTTTCTTTCGACATATTTAGTGCAATTGAAATGCTTAGTGCACTCAGCATATAGTTCACTACCCCCAACTCTAGAGGACACACAAAGTTCTAGAAAATCTATTCCACGAACTGTTACATTTAGTTATAGTCTTTCCCGAATTATTGATTTTTCATGGAAAAGTCATGGCTCTCTTAAAATGACTTCATAAAGTCATGTTTAATGACTGTATCCTTCGCATACCCAACAGCAAACAACAGCGACAACAAATAAATTATGTGCCTTTCCTTAATATTTCCGATATTTTTGCTAAATAATATTATTGTTCCCAGAAGCACTCCATATAGCTTCAATTTCATACGAAAATCATAACAACGGGTTTTTTCCATTAAGCCTTGAACTTTTTTATACAAATTAAATCAAATTTTTCAATAAAATGTTACTTATGTGAAGGTATTCTCTTTGTTACATGTAACATGAAAGCTAATCAAAGTGTTTCGCCTATAAATTAACTTCCATCAACTTTTGATTCTAAAAGGGTAAGAAAAAGTAATATAGAAGTTGAAATATTTCAATTAAAACTAAATCTAAGAATTTTTTTCCAACAGTTTCTAGCCAAAGTGAAAGCCACCTCCCAATAGTTTTTTTATCTCAAATTTCAGTCAAAATCAGTTTGTATCCAGCCATAGTCAAATTGACATGATTAAATAAATATCAGATTGAGTTCAGAAAAATTTCTTCCATCAATAGCATGTTGCGGAGGCATAGTCGAATAACAATATTTCACACACTTCACTGCTCCATAGCAACGCCCTCTTGTGACACCCGCATAAACTAGAAATTGAATTGTTCAAATAAATTATTTTATTACTTATAATCATGCTGCCGCACTCATGGGTATGGGTAGAAAAAAAAACTTTTGCTAATAATAGGGAAATAATTTGTCTTGCCTTTGATTTATGATCAAGATAAAAAGAGTCAGGAAACTTACAAGGAGTATACTACGAGTAGAATGGGGGATGACAAGTTTATTATATATTTAAAAAAGCAAAACATTATCAAGAGTTCACAAAGAGATACGTAAGAATAGACAATAAGTGAGGTCGAATGGTAGAGTGAATGGAATTCGTTAAGAATTTGCGTGACATTAATTTGCACAGTTTATGCATGAGTGAATAAGTGAATGACAACTTTTATTGGCATAGTTTGAGGCGCACACAAAAACAAAAAAAAACAGAATGTGCTCAAGGAATTTGAGCAGATGAGCAAATTGTTTTAAAGGGACGCTTTGGTAAAAGCCGACTTCCTCCAGAGTTAGACATAAAAAATTAGCTTATAAAGTCACTTCAAGAAAACCTGCTGATGGTGGTTAGGTAAGGCCTAAAAGTAGGCTTTGTCTAAGTGCATAATCGAGCTGTTTTTTGTTGACTTTATTTATTTTCTTGCTTTTATGTGGTAGGTAACAATTTATGCCGCACTGAAGCCAACAAACAGCATGGTTCTACTTTACGTATTCATGTGCCTAAAAATCGTATAAATATAAATTGTCTACCGCATACTTTTAGGCGCTTTCTCCTTGACTTTAGCTATTACATATGCATTAACTGCTATTTCATGGTAATTTTGACAATAATTGTCCTTAAATCATTTCGGTATTATTTGTGTCGCAAATTCTATCCAACGTCTACAATTTCAATGACTTCGAGCTGGTTGGTTCGGCAGCCAGTTGTTGTCGATAAGGTAGACAAAGTCGTTGTTGTCGTACATTTGCTAAATAAATTCATATCATTACGTTCATGGCGGAACTCAACGTTTTCTGCTTGAGTTTTTGACATTTTTATTGCATTAATGAATATGGTGGAAAAGTAATAAAAATGTTCATTTTATGATATGAGCGCCTTATGAATTAGAATAGCACAAGGAAAAAAAGAAAATAATATGTATATAAGGCCTACTTTTGGGAGAAGGGAAGTCATTGAGCGCATTCAGCGAAATCAAGTTCAGCGATACTGTTATTTTTCACAAAATGAGTTGTTATGTGAAATGTCAGAAGAACTATTAGGTGGGTGATGATTATGTTTTAAATGTCAGAAGTACTTTGAGATTTAAGAGCGTGTACCCATTGGTTTTTTTTTCTCAAAGTTTTTTGATTAAAATTTATGTAAGTTAAATGGTATAATTAACAAATAAAAGAACTTATTGAAAAGCGAGGTAATATTGCTTTTTAAAATATTGCTACATTATAAATACTTAGAATAAAATATTTACTCTTCATCACGAGATTATACGAGGGTTATTACATATGTATATTCAGGAATATATATCGGGAGAGACCGATTTTTGTATTAATTTTGAAAAAAGACAAAAAATTAAATCATTTTTCGTAGAAAAATAAGAAATATTCCATGAAATAAGGAAAGCAAACAAGCGCCGAAGAATTATTCTTCTTCCAGAAAATGCAAGTTTGAGGCACTTTTGAGCACTCAAAGGCGTTTATGACTTCTTTTTGTTCCCGCACATAAAGGACTTAATGGGTGTACAACGATTTTTATTGACGCCAAAAGAAATCGTTGATGCGTTCAAAACCCATGTTTTGGGGGTCTCTTAATCGGAATGGGATAAATGTTATGATAAATGGTTTAGTTTAAGGTCTAAAATGACCTAAAACTACCCATTGTTGAATCTTGTCTCTCTTTTGCATCGATTTTGCGACAGTTTTTTTCCGATTTTGTGCCGGCAGCGACCATTCGATGTCATACACTTTACCGTTGCGCCAATAGTCATGGAGCATGGTACAATGAAAAGAAGGTAGAAGCATTTCAGAGCGGCAGAGTACCGCAACTGTCAAAACGAAATTCACAGCCCATAGAAAATCTGAAAGTGATAAGAAAACGATGAGAAAGCGAAAATTAACAAAATGTAAACAAAGACAAACTGCAATTAGATTGATTTATTCCAAGTTTTAATGATTTAAATAAACAAATCAATGCACAAAAATCAAATCACAATATCACAATAACACAACAATATCACAATAAAACACAATTTTATCAACAAATTAAATTTTTTCCAAGCACATCCAATTGGAGAAATTCAACTTTTATTGATTTTCTTTTGGTTTCATTCTCACTTTGACAATTTTGGCTATGAGGAAGAGAGCGCAGTCCGAAATGCGTCTACCTTGTATTATTCTACCATGTCATGGAGTAAAAATATCATGCAACGTTTTTTTCATTGTTGTGCCATTTAAACTGCATTAGAGACCTGCAATTATTCTTGTTTTTGAGTCATTGGTTGACTAACACAAGAAAGAGTGTTAGTGGATTTAAGTCAAAGAATAACTTGCACTCAAATCCACTCATACTTGTTCGGTCATGGCACACAAAGCAACAAAGAATAAGTTATCTGCTGATATAAACCGGTGCAGTGCTCAACTCTCTCATTGACTCAATGTATTTATTTTGCGTACCGTAATGACTCACAACATCAATAAACACCATGAGTTCAGTGGAATGACTTAAGTACTTAGAATAATTTTTAGTTCAGCTTTCTTATTATTTGAATTTTTTTGAAACAAACTATAATTGTTTTGCAAAAAGCATAAGGCACAATACAAAATAATACTCAACTTATTCATTTACGCACACGAAAAAGTTAACAAATTAGCAAAAAGAATAAGCAAAGGCAAAACACAAAATAATACTCAACTCACTCATACCTCTTTTCTTCTCACATGAACAAGTGAGTCACATAAGATTATTCAACCAGAACCAATTGAGTAACAATTTGTCGACACACATGTGTGTAGAAGTACTTTGAGTATTTTTTTAGTTTTGGTGGGAATGAATCAAAGAATTTTGTTTAGATTTTAAAATTTCAGTGGCGTTCCTAGGCTTGGTGACACCTGGGGCTGATACTCATGGTGTCACCCCTATAAAAAATTTCTAAATGCAAAACAAACCGAATTCGATGAGATGAAGTGTTTTTATTATTATATTGATGTTTTTCGAAAAAAAACTAAGCATATGACAAACAATAAGAATTTGTTAGGTAAAAAAGAAAACTTCGCAGTCTTAAAAACTGACGGAACAAAAACATTACATTTTCAGTTACATATTTGTATACGTAGGTATAAGGTTAAACAAAGAAATCTTATTAATGGCGTTGTCTTGAAAACTAACTTTTTTTACTTTAAGAGCTGCAAAATTTGAAATGACCTCATCGAAATCAATATTACTTGCAAGATCATTTTCAAAAGATAAAATAGCAAGATCGGAAAGCCTTGTCTGTCCCATGGGAGACCTTAAATAAGTCTTAATTAATTTTAGCTTTCAAAAACTCCTTTCGCATGAAGCTACTGATACACAAATTGTTAGAAGTAATTTCAATGCAACAAAATGGGACACATATTTTTTACCGTAATGTATTTGTACCTTTTTCTTTCTGTTTGAGAAATAAAAAAAAAATATCAAAATGGTGTCACCCCTAAAATGGTGGTACCCGGGGTGGACCACCCCCCTGACCCCCTAGGAACGCCTCTGCACCCTTTATAAGTAAACACTTGCACCAAAAGACATGGGCCATGAGTCATGACTTAGGTATAATCATGATACAATTACAAGGTAGGCTCATATTGGAGAGCAGGGTGCGCTAGTTGTCAAAATCAGCTGATAGCTTTTAGTTTTTCTTTGTTGTTGTTGTTGCGTTTGTCATTAAAAATGAAAATAAAGCAGTTCAAATAGTACTAATGCATAGATTCAATTGGTGCGAATGAGAACGCATATAATACGAATTGTCGAAAAAAATGTGCGACAGACTGCATTTTTAATGCATTGTGTTTGCGTTTCTCTCAATTTGTTCGTCGTTAAGTTTCGATCAAATATTTAATGTCAATTTCTTGTTTCAACTCAACTACACCCAAACAAAAACTTTTTGGTATTATTAACAATGTCAGTATTGTTAAATTTATTTCAGAAAATGTTATTAATAAAAAATTCTTCTCGTTATAGCAACTATATAATCTTATGTATTAATACGCAAACATCGAATGTTGTTGTACACTTTTTTAATATTTAAAATAAGAAAAGGAATGAAACTTACATCATTCGAAAGGTACTGTGCCACAGATGTGCCGAATAATAAAAATAACAAAAAAAATTTAATATATTATGTGATTATTACATTTAAAAATAAATGTATGCATTCTCATACTCATGGCTGTAGTTTGCATCTCTATGTCTTTCTTATGCGAGAGAAATTGCAAAAAAAAAAAATTACAAACAAATACTATTGCTGCTCTCTTCCTCTCTTTCTCTCTTTACATGCAAAATTATAAGGACAAGTAGAATGCTAGATTAATTCAAACACTTAAACAGAGCTATGTAACATTGTTGATACTGTTGCTTTTTCTTAATTTTTCTCTTTGCAATAATCTCATGACAAAAATAGCTAAAATATTCATTCCGTTCCGATACTGCGGAGAGAGCTTGCAAGAACCAAAATTCATCAATCACTCAACGACGGGTATGGGCACCACTATATTTAAAGCTTCTATGTTGTTTCTGTGTTTGTCTTTTGTCTTTGATTTGTTGTTGCGTTTTGTGCTGCTACATACCCCTTTGCTCTGAATTCTTTCTCTCAACGCTCCCAGAGCGCTCTCTGCCCATAGCTGTTCAACGACGTTGCATAGAATTATTACTTGGTGTGTATATGAGCCACGACAAATATGATAAACAAAAATTATACTGTTAGGAATAATTTACTTTTACAACAATAAAAAATGAATTGCATCATAGTGTCTCTCAGGGAACCCCTTGATTAAAGTAACCGGAATTCACTAAATGCAAAAGCAAAAATTGAATTAAATTAAATTAAAATTAAAATAAGGATAAGTATTAGAACAAGGATTATAATAAGAATTAGAAAACGGATAATAACAAAGATTTGGACAAAGATTAGGACCAGAAATAAGATAAGGAGTAGGACAAAGATAAGAGTATAGAATTGGACAAGTATTAGGACAAGAATTCTGCCAAGAATTGGGAAGATGACTTCGACAAGGAGAAGGAAGATTGAGACATACCTAAAACAATATTTGGGGCTAGATTGGAAAAAGTATAATGATAAGAAATAGAACAAAGATAAGTACAATAAGTACAAAGATTTAGAAAGGAAGTGGGAAAAGGATTAGGAAAGGATTTGAACAAAAATAAGGTCAGAACTTTGGACATGGATTAAAACAAGAATTTGGACCGGAAGAAGGTCAATTATTAGAACACATATAAGAATAAGAATCTGAATAAAGACAAGTTTGGGAACGAATGCAAGGATAGGGACAAGAATAAAGATACACTGTCACGTCAAAATCTACTGATGCGACCACGATAAAGCCATCTTCTTTTCAACTTTGCCAAGCGTTTTTAATAAAAAAAAAAAAGAGAAAAATCGATATTGGTATGGTCGAATTTCGACCACAGGCGATACTAGTAGTTTTAAAAGTCTGAAATCTTTATATTGACAAGATTTAGTGATGATTGTTTATCAACAAGATTCTTGTTTAGTTGAAAATAATTTTATTTCAATGTACCAGACTTTTTTTGTTGGTGTAGCTCCTTGCAAGAAAAAAAAAATCAGCGACAACTAGCAACGTCGCTGAACAGTCAAAATTGGTTCTTGCCACTGAATATGTTTCTATCCTATTCTCGCACAATAGACAAGAATATTGTTGTCTTGCCTACCCGCCACTTCTTTTCATATTTTAAAATAGGACAAAAAATGAAGTGTCATACAGGCTTTACGACACATTTTAATTCAAGGCCAAAATAAATGCACTTGTTGTTGTTGGCGTTTTGCGTTAAAAGTGAAAATATGTTAATATATAAAATACGAAAATATGTAAATAAGTATGTGATCGACCAAAAAGGAATTTGATTGGCAATCGATGTAAAAGACAAAAATTAAGGAAGGAGTTTAGAAAATACTGGCAGAATAGTTTTAAGAATAATAATGGTAAAAATTGTATATAAACTTTGATATTTCAAAAATAAAGACCGATTTCAACAATTAGCCTATGTGGCTTTAAAATAACTAAAAATATTTAACACTTTTAGCCTTTGCGGCTTCATAAGAAAAAGCTTTACGGCTGAATAAAAAGGCGTGTGCGCCTGTAATACACAAGTCCCTACACAATACACTACAAGTGGCGTAATACGGAGTGTATCTAAGACATCCTCCTCATAGTTTCTCTCTATGCCCAGGTATAAGGAAGTCGTCGTTAATGTGTAATCAATAAAAAAGAGCTGCAACTGAGACCTCAAAGGTCGATGATGTAATAATATCCATTTCGACATTGATGGTATTAATGGCATTTGCTTCTTATTCAGTTTTACTGGGCGCTACCAAAATCGCATAGACATGAATAGACAAATTAGCTGAATGCGCCCATTTCGAATTCAATTCGTTTTGCAGTTGCTTCAGAGCAAAATAAACATATTACCTAAGGCATATGTAATCCAATATATGTTATCTTTTCTCCAATTTATTTAAAAACATTTTCACATAATCATATGTAAGATTGTCAAGGTCACAATGTATTCATTATAGCCTTAGGTCGTAGAGTACGCCATCATTCTTGTTTTATATTTATTTTCTAGCAACCACATGCGCGCACTTTACTTATATTTACTTTGTATAAATATCCCAATATGGTCTATTTTATACACTCAAAATAACCGCATCCCACCTTTAGCGTTCCTTCAACTTTTCAAAAACAAAAACCTGCCGGAAGCTAGTAAAAGTTGGTAAAATACGAGTGGGTAAACTTATGGTTTATTAATGTCTGAAACCCCGTTAACCCAAGCAGCTAGCATAAATTATTGATTATAGGTTCCACTGCCCAAAGGGAAGGGAAGGGAAGGGAAGGGAAGGGAAGGGAAGGGAAGGGAAGATTGCAGATAAAATCAAGAAAACAAAACTTGACTAACCAAACAAAGCAATTTAACATTTGAGCAAAGCAAAATTCAATTTCAAATCTTAAAGTTGGCAAAGTTTTATTTATAGACTTTACTTTATGGCAACTTGAACTCTGAGCTGTTTGTTAGAGTCATTAAGCCGATTGGCATTAATGTAGATGCTTTTTTAAGCTGGTACAAGAAGAACTTTTGGCTCTTTAATGGCTCTTTAATGTGATGGCTGTACTAAATATGACAGGTCGAATTTACACACATAGTCGTGCATATTAAATTTGTTTGAAAAACAAATTTTAAAGAGAATTGAGATTGGATGCAGGCTTTTAAGGATTCTAAGCTAACTGATTCTTATGCTTATAAATGCTTGAGCATTGAATAAAAAACGTTTAAAATTTGCATCCTCATGCCATGTCTACACAGAGAGTTTAGTTTGAGTTCAACCATAGCTGTTGACACAGAGATGCATCAATTCCACTTGAGGACAAGGCTGCAGCCATCTCTGCGTACTCATACTAATTCCACCTTGCGCTGCGCAAACAAATCGGATTTTTTATCGGCCCAAACTAATATGAAGACCTCATCTTCTACACTTGTTCAAGCTCTTTTAGAACAGCTGTTTTTGACATTTCTCACCACACAATTATTCAACGTACCTTGTCATCTAAAAAGTTGCATCGGAACAGTAGCATACTTTTAGGCATTTCTCAAATTGAGATTTGATAAACACAGAAAAAAAGTTGGGTTTAGTTGAGTTTCATCCTGCAAAATTATACTGAGTAACTCAAGAGTTTATTTTGTGTTCAATGGCAAAACTTAACGTTCAAAGTCAAAGTAAACTCTCTATGTAGATATGGCATTAGGGAACTATTGGGTTGGAGTAGTGATCTCCAAACCGTTATCCGTATTTTAATGTATTTTTCTTTTAAAGTTTTGGTTTATATAATTTAGAATTTTTAAATAATATTGTTCCTTTTCATCAGACAAAAACACAAAAACTCGTTCAGATGCCGAAAATATCTTCGCATTTTAAGAAATCCACGTATTTCATTCAATATATTAATTGCATTCAAAAGCTGCATCAATCAGATTGCAATCTTATGCTTCTATTGAGTTAATGAATAACAAACGCACAATTCATCATTCTTTAAAGTTAAAAGAATGCTCTGTAAAGAATGCGACTTATGGAAATATCAATCTCATTCTTGTTGGCTTAAAAAATATAATTAATGCATTCAGTATTATCATTCTTTTCAACTCTAAAGCACTGAACATTTTATTTACTACCATGAAATACTACTAATATAAAGCAGCATTTTGTTCTCATTTGTTTTGAAGGCCGATATTGGTGACATGCTTTTGTCTTTTCTTTGACATTTTCTGGAATAATAAAGTGCTTATTAAAAATAAACATTATGAACAAAATGTATAAAAACTAACTTCTACGATTTATTGCATATACCATTTTTTCTATACATGATATAAGTTAATGGCAACTCATCACAGTCAGGCCCAACAGTCCACAACACACACACACACATACACACAAAACAACTTCAGACGCAACAACAAATCTTTGAGGCTGAAGCCATCGACGGCTGCATTCACTAAAATTTCAATTCGGCTGCAACCATCGATGGTTGAGCCATCGTGGCTGAAGCCATCGGTGACAGCATTCATCAAAAATTCAATTCAGTGTGAATTCTTTACGTTTTGCAATTCATGTCTTGAAAACAATTTTAATCAGCTTAAAGGCTTAAGCCTAAATAGTTCACACTTTGAATGCTACAAAAAAGGATTTCAGCTTTTGAACATTTATACAGGAGAATGAAAAGTGAAAATGAATTCACACTTTTACAGCTCTGATTTATTGCTTGACAACTTTTGACATATTTTTAAGATTATTGGCATGTAGAATGAAAGATTTCTTGCAGATAGTATTACAAAATAGGAGTCATACGCCTACCTTAACATACGACATTGTTAGTAAATAGAATTTGAGGTTTGAAGTTTTTTTTTAGCTTTAAATCTAGGATTTCAAGTGTAACTAACACCTATTCAGTGTGCTCAAAGCTGCCTTGGTTCGAAATGAGTTGGTGGATTAGTTGGAGGGAAGGGGCAATCAAGTGCAACATGTGGAGGAAGTTCTAAGCATGGCGGACAGCCATAGAAACATGTGAATTTTAATCTGAGGCAAGTGTTAGTCCTTTACCCCAGTTAATTCAAGTCATAAGGCTTGAATCTCATCCATAAACTTCTCTCAACCAACAACTTCAAGTCATAAATATTAATGATTTTTCAATTTCAGTTGATTAGAAATGAGGATCGAAAATTGCATATGCGGAAGGTTAAAGCGTTGGATCATTACCTGGAATTATCATTTCTGGGATTCTAACCAAGACCTCCGGGGGGACAGTCGAGCAATGGCGGATCTACATACGGGCTGAAATGGCTTTAGCCACCCTTGGAGAATTTTTTGTATGGGTAAATAATGAAAATAAGCCCAAAACCCTTTTCAGTGCTGTTTTTTCGTTGGCCGCTTCACCAACTCATCAGTAGTCTTGCATGTCTTTTCACTGTGATCAACTCAAGCTACTTATGCCCTACTTATACTGCCAATATGTGGACAAAATTACACGGAAGTTAATTTTGATAGAGAGAACGCTTTTACAATAGTAACTAAGTTCTTATCTACTTATGATGCATTATGTTTCACGGTTAACCTTGATCCTGTCATACTTTTAGGCATAGTCTTAACTCAAGTGCATCTTCGAAAATTCGATCACAGTGGTTGGTTTACTGTTATCAGAGCATGTTGCGGTTGTGTTATTTTATTGTTATTCTTTTTTTTCCACACTTCCGTTTTAGGGTTCAGCTAGTTTATCTGGTACACCTAAACATTTGTTCTGAAAAACTTGTTGTTTTTTGTGATAAACACACAACTAATCATATTTTTTCTTAACATTTATACGACATCTTAACATTTATATTTATACTTAACATACGAGCGTGCTCTTCCAGAAATCTTAAATTTTAATGTGACCTTTTATGTTTTTTTTATTGTTTTTTTTTTTTTTTTGCTTTCTTAGCCCCCTCTGACGAATCCTAGATCCGCCAATACGGTCTTGCACGCTACCTACTAGACTACCGGAGCCGCCAAATATTTTTCTTGATCTAAGAAAATTAAAAATGAAGCCTCATTTACTCAAATCAAGCATCAAAACCTAAAATTAAGAAAAAAAAAAAAAATTCATTATATGCATTAATTTCTAAAATTGAGTAAAATAAATGATTGGCTGAAAAAAAGAACAAAATACTTGATTCTAGAACTTGGAACAAGACTTGAATCAAGAAAATATTTTTTAATTTAAACAAACGCAAATTGGTTATTAAAAATATCCTCGAATTAAGCAATTATTTTGCTTGATTGAAGAGAATATAAAATTATTTAAAAGCTGCTAAATTCAAGCATTTAAAATTATACAAGTACTTTCTTTCAATATTAAATCTTTCAACCTTTAGCCTTAAAATTATGAGTGAAAAAAAAAATCACTTTCCCACTCCTCATCTGAGAATATGTTTCAGAAGTAGATTAAAACAAACAAAAGCGTTAGTGATATATGTTAATAAATAATTTGTTATCTCTAAACACAGGAGCACAGCGTCACAGAAAAGTACGAAAAATTAAGAAAATTTTCCTTTCATATTAATGCGCATTTCATAAAAATTTATGGTTTTGTAGACAAAAGTTGCTCTAATGGTAAAATAATAGAGTAATTTTTAAATTCGGCGGCCGTGGCGCAGTGGGTAGAGTGCGTGATTCAGCCCTTCAAGTTTATTTTTTATTTATAATTTTTAAATTTCGTGGTGACCTTTTTTTCGTCTTAAACATTTTTACTCATTGGCACTCTTAAGCTTCAGCTCTTCTTCTAAGCTCTTCTTAAGCTTTAGAGTGCTTTGAGACACTCCTCACAAAAGTCGCACTGGCGCCTCGGTAGTCGAGTTGTTAGCGTGCTCGACTGCCACCCTAGAGGTCCCGGGTTCGATTCCCGGCCAGGCCATGGTCCTTCGCTTTAAAAAACCTTTCTAAATTTTCTCTCCTCATTTCTAATCAACTGAAATTTAAAATTCATCAATATTTACGACTTGAAGTTGTAGTTGATGGTAGATAAGTTTGTGGATGAGATTGCCTTATAACTTGAATTGACTGAGGTAAAGGCATAACACTTACCTCTGATTCAAATTCACATGTTTCTTTGGCTTTCCACCACGCTTAGAACATTCTACACATGTTTCACTTGATTGCCCTTTCCTTCCCACTAAACTATCACCCTATTTCGAACCAAGGCAGACTTGACTGAATAGGTATTCCACCTGAAATCCTTGGTTCAAAGCTAAAAAAAAAAAAAAAAAATATATGTATGTTAATATATACATATGTATAAATATATGTGTTTTACCAATAAAGCCCCAAGAGTGTCTCAAGGCAATCATTTATATTTGTACTGATTTTTGTACTGAATTGTAAAACAATTCTTTGGAATCAGAGGGCCAAATTTACCCATACAAATTATTTCCATAATTTTTGCCCACTGTTTTAAAAATCAGCATTAGAGGGTTAATTTACTCGTTATTAAATTGAGGCCACAACCTATTGTAAGCAAATAGTTCGCTTGATTTACAATAAGCTTACTACAATAAGCGTTTTTGTAGCCAGCTATAATGTTGACAATAAAAATAATCAATAAAGTTGTGATCAAGCTGAGTAGCGTGACAAAACGTGGCAACAATGTTGAATGCAAAAATGTTGCATTTAAGTTTTTAGTATTAATGCGACCCAGCAAATGAATGAAAAACTATAAAAAAAGAGGGTAAAATAAAAATTTTATCAAATGTAGTAAAAAAGCAAGGCTTGAATGAATGAAGTTAATTTTACGATTTTTCTAGGAAAAATTTTACAAGCGCTAAAACTTTAACATGCATTAGCAATTCATTTGAAGCAACTTCACTTTTGTGATCATTTCCTCTTTACTAGCAACGGAAACGTGCAATGCATGTGATATAATAAGCAGCAGCAATAGCAGGTGATGTGGCAAGCGATAGGGAACTGAAAATAAAAATGCAAACAGCAGAAAAACCGATTCGTGAGCAGTGGTGCCTCAGTCGTTTTCGAAATTCAATTGAATTTTTATGTGAAAATGCATTCAGGCACCAACCAACCAACCCACCACGGTGATATCCAGAGTCAACTTCAGTTGCATGCAATGTTTTTACATGCAACACTGCTTGGGGAGCAAAGCCACACCTTAGCAAATATAAAATAAAAATGAGCCACATAAACCGACCACAAACATTCAGTTTTTGACTGAGACTGTTATTGTTTTTGTGATCCTTGTAACGGCTGTCAAACAAATGTCAATGACACAGACATACTTGATTCACACCTTTTTGCACATTTATAAATGTGAATACGAATTTGTGGCAATGTAAACAAGGGTTATGGGTTGTAGGTATGTGTGAGTATTTCATAGAAATCACACTTTGTAAATACAACAACAATTTTTTAACAGTATAGGAGTATATTCCAATCTGGTAGAAGTTTTTGGTTAAAAAAAAATTGGTGCTTTATTTGCAGTGACAACGATAACAGGTTTCAACAATATTGAGAAAAGTTTAATATAATTTAAAGTAAGTGTGCCTAGACTATTATATGCCACTGAATTGCGAGAGTTAGCGAATTCAAATCCCGCCATTTCTCTATGGCAAAAATAAGTTCAGTTTTTCAAAACATTCTTGTTTTTTTCGTAAAAATATTCTCTTTTTTAAGGTTTTACCCCCTCCATTTTTAAAAAGTTTAATTTAATTGAAAAATGGTATAAGGACAAATTTTAAAATAGATATATTACAACGAGTATATTGGGATAGTTTTATGTCGAGAGTCAGTTTAATATATGAGGTCTGAATCACCCTATACGCAGTTATAATTTGTTTCTTTAAAGCTTATAAAGCTGATGATTATAATAAATTAAAAATTCTTACGCATCTTTAAAATCCCACTTTGCGTTACTCAGGAGTCGATTTTAATAATTAACAAAAAATTTTAGTGATTTCCTCTCGGTTAATTTCAATTTCTTTGTGAATGTTTCTCTGATGATGTTGCTATTGTCATCTTAGGAAAATATGTAACTCTCCGAGATATTATACAAAATTGTCTAAACACTCTCACAAACTGGGCTACCAGTTGTAAACTCAGCGTTACTTACTTACTTATCTGGCGCTTACAACCGAAGGTCGGTTTTGGCCTCGTATAAGAAATTGCGCCAGCCATTTCTGTTTTGCGCTTGCTGGCGCCAGTTGGAAACACCAAGTGTAGTCAGGTTATCCAACACCTGATCCTTCCAACGAAGATGTGGACGTCCTCTTCTGCGTTGACCACCACCGGGCACCGAATCGAATATTTTTTTTCGCTGGAGCGTCGTTTTCCATTCGCTCAACATGACCTAGCCAGCGGAGCCGCTCGATTTTAATACGCTTAACTATGTCGATGTCAGCGTACAGCTCATACAGCTCGTGGTTCCATCGAATTCGGTACTCGCCATTGACGCAGATTGGACCGAAGATTTTACGAAGGATCTTTCTCTCGAAGGCTCCCAAAGTCTTTTCATCAGAACTGCTCAACGTCCAGGTTTGTGCTGCATATAATAGGACGGGCATGATTAGTGACTTATAGAGCGTGAGTTTTGTTCGTCGAGAGAGGGCTCTGCTTCTCAATTGCCTACTCAGCCCAAAGTAACACCTGTTGGCAAGAGTTATCCTTCGCTTTATCTCAATACTGACATCGTTGAAAGAGTTTACGCTCGATCCCAAGTAGACGAAGTCCTTAACAACCTCGAAGGAGATGTTGTCAACAGTGACGTGGTTTCCAAGACGCTGGGACTGTTTATTTGTTGACACTAGGTATCTGCGTTCACTACAAGACCCATTCGACTCGACTCTTTCGCTAACCTGGAGAATGCTGCGCTGACTTCGCGCGTATTATGGCCAATGATATCGATATCATCAGCATACGCCAGCAGCATAATACTTTTGTAGAATATCGTGCCACTGCGTCTCAAATCAGCAGCTCGGATGATCTTCTCCATCATTAGGTTGAAAAAGTCGCACGATAAGGAATCACCTTGTCTGAAACCTCGTTTGGTATCGAATGGAGGAGTGAGGTCCTTCCCGATTTTAACTGTACTCCTGGTGTTGCTCAGTGTCATTCTGCAAAGGCGGATGAGCTTTGCAGGAATACCAAATTCAGACATGGTGGAATATAGATGATTCCTTATTGGACTGTCGAAGGCGGCTTTGTAATCGACAAAAAGATGGTGTGTGTCGATTTGTTTTTCTAGGGTCTTCTCCAAGATTTGTCGTAGCGTAAATATCTGGTCTATGGTGGATTTGCCAGGTCTGAAGTCACACTGATAAGGTCCAATCAGCTGGTTTACGATGGGCTTCAGTCTTTCACATAGTACGCTCGACAAGACCTTATATGCGATATTTAGAAGGCTTATCCCACGGTAGTTGGCGCAAATTGTGGGATCGTCTTTCTTGTGGATTGGGCAGAGCACACTGAAGTTCCAATCGTTTGGAATGCATTCTTCCAACCATATTCTGCATAGAAGCTCATGAATGCATTTAAATAGAGCTTCGCCTCCATTCGTGAAGAGCTCAGCAGGTAAGCCATCGGCTCCTGCGGCTTTGTTGTTTTTAAGCTGAGCTATAGCTTTCAAGACTTCACTATGGTCGGGCAGCGGAACTTCAACGCTGTCGTCCAAAATTGGGGATTCCGGGATATAATCTCTATTGGCGGGATTGTTGTCGTCGTCGCCATTCAGAAGCCTGGAGAAGTGTTCCCTCCACATCATCAGTGTACTCTGGATATCTGTCACTAGATTCCCATTTTCTTCCTTGCAGGAAGAGGCCCCGGTCTTGAAACCATCGGCCAGGGGTCTTATTTTTTCGAAAAATTTTCGGACCTCATTCCTGTCACCATGCATCTCAATTTTCTCGCACTCACGCATTTCCGCTTCCCTTTTCTTTCGCCTGAAAATGCATCTCTCTTCCCTCCTCTTCTCTTTGTATCGCTCCTTAGCA
Organism: Pherbina coryleti; assembly: GCA_943735915.1. Classification (NCBI taxonomy): domain Eukaryota; kingdom Metazoa; phylum Arthropoda; class Insecta; order Diptera; family Sciomyzidae; genus Pherbina; species Pherbina coryleti. The sequence goes on from OX030949.1 coordinate 31,469,965, forward strand.
GCACGCGTTACAACCGACTGCAGGGTGGCTTTGTAGGCGGCGTCTTTTTCTGCAGTGGCGTCGCGACACTCTTGGTCGTGCCACTGGTTTCGGCGAGGGCGGTGATAGCCAATCACCTCTTCGGCAGCCGTACGCATAGAGTGGGAAATATGATTCCACTGCGCGCATATATCGTCGATCGGAGGAGTGCTTTCTTGAAGCAGGAGTGAGAGTCGAGTAGCGAAGTCTTCAGCTGTTTGCTTTGATTGCAGCTTTTCGACGTCTAGCTTTTCTGTGCTGGATTGCGCGCATTCTTGGTTGCGCACAGGCGTGTACGGATCTTGGCTGCGACAAGATAATGATCCGAGTCTATATTGGCACCACGGATCGTGCGTACATCTAAAACACTGGAAGAGTGCCTTCCGTCAATCAAAACGTGATCAATTTGGTTGCTCGTCTTTTGATCAGGAGACAGCCAAGTTGCTTTATGAATATTGAGATGCTTGAATCTAGTGCTACTAACGACCATGTTTCGCGCTGCGGCAAAGTCAATCAGCCTCATTCCGTTATCGGAGGTATTGTCGTGGAGGTTGAACTTTCCGACTGTTGGACCAAAGATATTTTCTTTTCCCACCTTAGCGTTGAAGTCACCAAGCACGATTTTTATGTCGTAGCGGGGGCTGCGCTCATAGGCCTCTTCAAGGCGCTCGTAGAAGCTGTCTTTGGTCTCATCGTCCTTTTCTTCTGTTGAAGCGTGCGCACAAATCAGGCTTATGTTGAAAAATCTTGCCTTGACACGGATTATGACAAGTCGTTCGTTCACAGGTGTGAATCGCAGAACATGATGTCGTAGTCTCTTGCCAACCACGAATCCGCATCCAAATTCGTGTTTCTCCGCATGGCCGCTGTATTAGATATCACAGGATGCTTGCCGTGAGCAACCCTGTCCCTTCCATCGCATTTCTTGGATTGCAGTGATATCAGCTTTGTATCTTTCTAAGATATCTATCAGTTGGATAGAGGCACCATCCCAATTAAGGGTTCGGACGTTCCAGGTGCATATCCGTAAATCATTGTCAGTTTTTCGTTTGCGGTAGTCGTCATCAGATTTGGGGATCATCTTTATCTTTTTTCTTGAACTTTTCATTGAAATTTGTTTTTACGTGGTGGGCTTCAAACCCAACGCACAACCCTTTAAAGGCAGGGGGAGCCCGCCGCTCAGATTAGCCGTCAAACTAACGGTTGCCAGTTTGCCGTTTCTAGAGGACACCACGCAGAGGTTTGAGTCGACTTGAGACGAGTTCGACATGGATAATGCTGGCCTCACCAGGTTGAGGCAGTCAGACACGTTGCCATGTGAAGATCGCCCCCTTGACCCTCACGCGTTGCCTTGTCCATGCAACCTTGTTCAGGATCGTCCTCCGTAAACTCAGCGTTAATCCCAATAAAACTGAGTTAGTGGTCTTTACTTAAACAACACAACTTACCCGCAATCAGTCCTCCAAAACTATGAAATACAAAACTAAATTTCTCGGAACAAGCAAAATACCTGGGTCTCATCTTAGATAGGAAACTTTGAATTGGAAACCCAATCTGCTCGAGAAAGCCAAAAAAGCCAATATAGCCCTATATTCATACAAGAAAGCAGTGGGTAGCAAATGGGGATTACAACCTAAGGTAACTCACTCGCTCTATACAGCTGTTATAAGGCCAATATTGTAATACGGAGCTAAGTTTGGTGGTCCGCATTTAACAAACAAACATACCTTAATATACAGGGATTTCCAATAGGAACTTGACAACTTTGAATTAAATTTCTGAACGCACCTTTTCACTAATCATCGCACTGTTACTTTCAATTTATTTAGTAAACTCAAGATTTTCATCATGGTAAAGTACACGAACGAACAACGTCTGCAAATTATAAAAATATACTACCGAAATTCGGAGCCGGTGATCGCAATTTTAAGAGTGCAAATTTCTGTTGTCATTCTTGCCCTATAACAAGTTAAGTGCAAAAATTCGAGTTAACATATTTGTTGTGTGATGTTGCCGTGCCAGTGAGATAACGGGTTGGTCGAAGTGTCGAGAATATCGCTACCGTTCAGGCGTCCGTAGCAAACTATACAAAACAGTCAATTCCACGGCGTTCTCAAAATTGGGCATCGCCCAGACCACTTTATGACGAATTTTGTGTAAGGATCTTGGTTTACACCCATACAAGATCAAGCTGACTCAAGAATTGAACCCGCTGGACCATTTGAAGCGACGTACGGTCGCTCTGGGCTCTGGAAAAGATGCGCCAAAATGATGCATTTCATCGCAAAATCATCTTGAGTGAGGAAGCTCATTTTTGGCTCAATGGGTTCGTCAATAAGCAAAATATCCGTTATTAGTCGGGTGAAAATCCACATGTGCTTCATGAATCACCACTTCATCCACAAAAAATAACTGTTTGGTGCGGTTTGCATACCGGCGGCGTCATTGGACCATATTGTTTCGTCAACGATAACGATCGTAACGTTACTGTGAATGCCCATCGTTATCGCGCCATGATTACCGATTATTTTTGGCCCGAATTGGAAGATACTGGCTTGGACGACGTGTTGTTCCAACAGGACGGTGCCGCAATCCACACAGCACAAGTTACACCCGATTTATTGAAGCGTGTTATCTCAAGAAATGGGCCAGTCGATTGGCCGCCTCGTTCGTGCGATTTAACGTCTCTAGAATATTTTCTTTGGGGCTACGTGAAGTCATTGGTCTATGCCAACAAGGCGACGACGTTGGAAGAGCTCAGAGCAAACATTGAACGCAAAATAGCGGCCGTTTCGGCCGAAACGTGTGGCCGAGTTATCGAAAATTGGGTCCAACGAATCAACCGCTGCATACATGCCCGCGGTGGCCATATGAACAAAGTCGAGTTTGATTCATAAATGTTTTGATTGTACTTCAAGCCGATAGTAAAGTTTTTGAAATATCTCAAATGGTTTGCGTTTTATTTAAAAAAAAAGTTGTCAAGTCCTTCATGGAAAATCCCTTTACTTCACTAAGTTCAACGCTAAGAACCACTCCAACAGATCCACTCGACATTATGCTCCACCTGACACCATTAGATATCATAACAAAACAGATAGGCTGCAAACACAGCAATCCGTCTAGAAGCCACTTCCCCATGAAAGGGAGGTACAATAGGACACTCTAACATTAGGAAGCTTCTTCCTCCAATACCTAAGACTTTGACTACATCACGCAAAAACTTCTTTTCGACCAAAAGTTTGATGTATCAATTCCCTCCAGAAATGAATGGGAACTTGGAAGTCCTCCACCAAACAATGCCACTGAAACCTACACATTGATGATCATGGATCAAAATTAGATGGCAAAGTATGGGGAGGAGTTTACTCTAAATCACTAAACATCAACCTTGCCTTTAGGCTCCCCGACCACTGCAGTGTCTTCCAAGCGGAAGTTGCTGAGATACACGAAGCCGTTACTTGGATTCAGATGAATGATATATCAACTAGAGATATTTGTATTCTATCTGATAGTCCAGCCGCTTTGAAAGCTCTGGAATCTGTTGCTGTGGAAACATCTAAAACAATCCGAAGAGAGCAGCTCAATATATTTCTATGTTGGATCCCCGGACATAGAGACTTCCCAGGAAACTGCAAAGAAGACGAACTCGCTCGTAACGGTACTATCAAATCCCTATCGACAGATAAGGAAGAAATGGAAATACTTCTCGCCACATGCAAATTACGCACAATTGAACTTTCCCTTGAAAATACTAACATTAGGTGGTCTACGGGTAGCACATGCCATACGGCGCGTTAAGTTTGGCCAACTCTGAACTTAAAACGCTCAAAGGAACTAATTTTCCTTAGAAGGGACCAAATATATTGTCATAGGCGTTCTAAAAGGACACTGCCAAATTGGGAACCATGCCAAAAGACTAAAAATCCTCCATAACGACTTCTGCACAAGCTGCAGAGACAAGGAGGAGGTTGAATCTACAACACATCTTCTTTGCACATGCCCAGCACTGGCCAGAAAACGCCACCTTTTCCTAGGTAACTGTTCCCACAGTGATCTAGACAAGCTCCCAAAAAGCTTTATAAATAGCTCCGATTGGTTTAGATAGAGTATAAATAATTAACCCCTGGTACCACAACGGGCCTATATGGCCTAAGTGTGTCTTATAAGAGACAGCCGTGTCAACCTAACCTAACCTATGGTCGAACGGACTATAAATTGACAATAGGACATCACGATCCGGGTAGTAACCTACCTTATGGAGACCAACCATTGTCGATGGTGTTTTTTTTTTGGGACTAAAGAATGACAAAAGGTGACAAGGAATAATATTTTTGCAGCTCGTTATAAAATGTTGAGATCTTAAGTGAGTGCCATGGGTATAAAAGTCCTTCTAAATTTTTATGGGAAACTAAAAATAAACACAAAAGTTTCCAAACTGAAACTTAAATTCATATTTAAGGAGCTTATTCATTTTGCTTTCATGATTATATTGCTATTTTATGTTGTCATTTAGTGTATGTAACCATCGATTTCCAAAATATTGTGGGAAGAACTGAAGTAAAATTGCCATGCCCACAAAAATAGAGATACAACCCCAAAATTTGCTTTAATACATGATGATACAGAGTTCATTACATTTGCTTTGTGTGAAAATCGTAATGAAAATCTACAAAAACATAGCCAGAAACACTTTACGACTCAAAAACATATACATAACAAAGACATTTTCCTGTACAACAAGAAAATCATTTCGGAAATAATGACTCTTCAAGGAATAGGCGCTACACAATAAACAAGAAATCATACAAAAACAAACACATGTTCTTAAGTATGCACACGTCATAAATATGTGTGAGTGAGTGTAAGTGTAAATGTCGCTACCACCCACACATATCACCCAAATGAATGCAATTTACACACACATACAAACTGGCGATCATAAAAAGTCATATTAAAATCATGTCGACAGAAACAAAAACAACAACAAACACAATAACCAAAAAGCAACATGCTGTTCTGAAGAAACACACACACACACACACACACACACAAACAAACATTTAAATGTGACCCCAAATCCCACCTGAATGACGAATATATGCCTCAATGGTGGAAAAATAACAATATTCTGTAAGTGTAGGTAATATACAGAAATGCAGCAAGCAAAAAAAAAAAAATACAGAACAAAAACAAAAAAGAAAAAACAAATACAACACAAATAAAACAATTTTAACCACCGCAACTCAACTCGCATAAAAAAATGTCAAACTTTACGATCTCTACGTTGAGTGAGAGCTACGAGCTGCTATATCAATGGCCTGGCTACCGCCCACCCACAGCCGCTTGCTTTTCCACGCTGCTAAAACTGCACAAATAAAAGTGGAGCTAGCAATAAAAGTAGCAAAATTACTTTGGCAGCCATTTTGTAACTTAATTTTATAACCACAAGCTTAGTCGTGATACAAGCTAAATGCTGGGGAGGACAGGGCGTTGAGAATCTGTTCAGAGCACAGGTGTCACATCTATTCTACACAATAACAACGCACACCCCCTTCCTGCTTTACAACCGAAAACTCTTGTGGTTATAATCATTCGTGTTTTTTATTTCGTTTGGTTACTTTTGGCATAAAAGGTCAAATATTTGCTGTCATCGTAGAATGTGTAGAACGTGATGCGTTACCATTAATGTAAACTTTTAGATGGAATCGCATTTGATGTCAAACTTTTTAATAGCAATTTATGTTGAACAAATAACAACAACAACAACAACGACACCATGTTTAAAGAATCTTTTCTAACATTGAGATGTTATTAAAATAAACACAAAAACGACATTTTAACATTTTAAAAGACGAACGTAATAACCAGGACTAAGTACCGAAAAAAAGAATGAGAATAAGAAAAAAAAAATTATAGGTATGATTATGATAGAAAATAAGACGGGGCATCATCTTTTGAATTGGTATTTTTGCAAAATTTTTTAGATGTATCAGCAAGAGGAGTAGGGCTGCAAAGGAGTATTTTTTAACAGCTGGTTGCTTGACATTTGTCATTTATAAATGTGGAAAATTACTCAATGGAACGCTACACAATGCAAAAAAGGACAGAATGCGAAAGAAAAATTAAAAAAATTCAAAGAGACTGACTCAGTGCAAGATGTGAAGACACTGAAATGATTTCGCCCTGGACTTTCGACCGAAAATATCAACGCAGTGAAGGAAAGTGTTAAAAACGATCCTTACTTCGCCATCGAGCTCAAGCACTCAATCTCTCAACGATCGCATTGTAGCGAATATTGACAAAAGATTTGGCTCTCCATGCGTACAGGGTCCATTGACTCAAGTACATTCTCTGGCTGGATCTTGGAAAAAATTAAGAGTGACGGTAATTTTTGCAAAAAGAAAAATCGTGTTTTCTAACGAAGCACATGTCCACATTGGCGGCTACGTTAATAACTAAAATTACCACATTTGCAACTCTGAAAACCCGGGAGTGATTCATGAGATACCAATGCAATGACAAAGATTGACGGTGTAGTGCAAATTGTGAGCTGGGGGCGTCAAAGGGTCGTTATTTTTCAAAAATGGCTACGAATGGACCGTTACAGTCATTGAAGAGCGCTAGAGAGATATAAGGTCTGTTTCCGTACGCACTTCAAGTTACTTGAAGTTGCTTGAAGCTTGAGAGAGAAGAAGAACAAGCAAAATGCTACTCTCTCGAGCCTCGAAACTAGCTTGAACTTTGCTTGAACAATTTTTTCGAGCACGATAAGAACAAACATCAAGAAGAACAAGAAAATGTCAAATTGGTGTAAATAAATTTGGCGCTGGTTACGTTTAAAGGCAATCAGCTGTTTCTGTGCTTGAAACTCGCTAGAAGTCGTTTACGTACTATTGTGTAAATTCTCTCATTTCGACAGATAATAAAATTACTCTCACAGCTTGTACTTTACTTGAACTTTTCTTCAAGTTTATACGGAATCAGACCTATAATAAACAATTTTTTTGAGGCAGGAAATGGAATATACAGAGTGGGCCATCTAGTGGTTTCTTTTTAAAACATAGGTTATTTTGATACTGACAGCTGTTTTCCGCCCGAAATCTTGACATAAAATCAGTATCATACCTCCACGGAAAGAAATGAGTCGCTTTACGCTTGAGCAACGTTGGGAAATATCGGAAACTTATTTTATTTCCAAGGTGAGTGTTGTGTAGCCCAAACAGTGCGTTATTTAAAAAGGGCGAAAAATCATCTTTTCTGACGAGGCGCATTTTAATCTCGGCAGCTACGTTAATTAAACAAAATTGCCGCATCTGGGGCGAGAAAAACCCGCACGTTATTATCGAGAAGCCGATGCATCCACAGAGAGTGACAGTTTGGTGCGTATGTGGAGTGGTCGCATCATAGGACCATTTTTCTTCGAAAATGAGGCTGGGAACAACGTTTCGGTCAACGGTGGACGTTACAGAGCCATGTTAACCTACTTTTTTTTACTGAAATTGGAGACATGAACTTGAACGACCTCTGGTTCATGCAGGATGGTGCACCATGCCACACAGCCTATGTCAAAATCGATCTTTTGCGCACCCAATTCCCAAATCATTTTATCAGCTGTCTTGGCAATGTCAATTGGCCTCCTCGGAGCTGCGATTTGACCCCTATGAACTTTTTTTTGTGGGGAACCGTGAAGGACCGATGTTATGACAACAATCCGGAAACGATTCAAGAAGACCAATATCATTAAAGCAGTCCGTGAACTACAGCCCGAAACCATCAACAAGGTCTTGGAAAATTGAAGTGACAAAATGCGCTACTGCGAAGCCAGTCGAGGCAGCCACTTGAACAACGTTGTGTTCCATAATTAATGGGAATGTTTATAAATAAATATAAACTGGCCATTTCAGCCCTTGAAAGGGCTCTGACCGAACTTCTTACTATCAAATTGTGTTGTGCGTGTTTTTAAATGTTTGTACAGAATTGATCGAGAACAGGACCTACTAGTTCTATGCCGACTCCGAACGGCTAATGTGTATGTTATGTTCTCAAATAGCTTTACATGGAATTTATTTACTCTCTGAAGTTTGCCATTATTTGCAGAGAGGTGACGGCCGAACAGAAAAATTAATTCAATTGAAAAAACTTTCTGTGTCAGATGGAATTGAACCAGGGTTCTCTGGCGTATGGGTTACGCACTCTACTAATGAAGCCATAATACATGGAAATAGTGTTGTCATTCCCGGTTTCGGGTTATTCGAGAAACCGGGTTTTTATTGATTTTTCGGTTTTTTCGGTTTCGGTTTCTTTTTAAATTGTGCATTTCGAATAACTCGAAAAACCGGGTTTTTCTGGTCGGGTTATTTGACATTTTCGAATACTTAAAATTCTTTATTTTTCCATATTTTTTTTGTTAATTTCCAGCGTATAAAAATATTTACAAAATAAAAGTTTATTTGTAGAAAAATCTTCGTGGTGGCAGCACTATTTTGTCTATTAAACACATCCACTAAAGTGCAACACTTAAACAGATGTTTGTAACCATATTGTTATATATGAATTAACAATGAAATTTTTTGAATAACACAATGTGCAAATAATACACTATTTCAATTATTACTGAGGTAATGTAAGTACCTTCATTCATATAAAATATTGAGAATGTCCTAATATACTTATATTCCTGCATAGATTCATAATGAGCTCCATAGTGTGGAAGTATTTTAGGAAAAATAAGGAAAAGGCGCAATGTACATTGTATCCTAAAATACTTTCCTGCAAAGGTAATACTTTCCTGCCTTCGCAACCACCTCAAACGAATCCATAAGGACAAAAAACGTAGACAATGATGACCCAGCTAGAACACTGGCCGTCAACTGACGCTCAGAGCTGATAGAAAAATGTCAGTTTTTTGGTCAGTACGGTCAGTCGGTGCGTAGATATTGTTGTTGCGGTGGGCCAAAACTGACAATTTTTTCCTATTCGTGTGATCTGGCACCCACCTAACTTTAGGTTTCCTGGTTTTGCAAACGTCTCTTGTTGGGAAAGTGTTATGTGAATGTGTTAGTTGATACCAAAATTCGTGTGGTTGTATTTGAGATTTGTCAGTACTGTCTTGCAGGAGACAAGATCGAAGAAGAGCAAAAAGACGAAATACCAACAAGCTCGAAAGAAGCAAGTTCGAAAAGCAGAGAATTATTGACATATTTTAAGAAGAGTAATTTACTGCCCGAAATTTTATCCAGATGCGTAGCAGAGGATGGGTTATTTGTTAATGCAGTTATAAGATCAAAAATAGTTTCGTTATATCTAACATCGAAAAGATTGGAAGTACCTGCTAGCTGCCCTACGGTCTGCACGGTCTGCAACACATGAATGCATTTTACGAGGGTCAAAAATATGAGTTCATCGAACTTTTTAAAGAAATAAAAGCAAACAATCATTGTCGACGAATGGACGAACTTGTCTAATAAAAAGTACATCAATGTAAGCATGAGAGCAATTAATAGCTGCGTTCGATTCGCCAGTGCTCAACTCAATTACGAAAAAAATGGCTACTCACTTAGCTGTTACTTACTGCATTGTTGGCAGCACTTTTGTTTTTACAGACCCCATAAAGTCTGCCAATAGTTTAATTTTGTTTTTGTACTCACACCACATTTTGACAGAATCTATTACATGTACCTTATTCCGTACACAAACCAACTAAAAAATAAGAACTTGGCAACGCAACTTTACTCAACTCAACTGATAATTGACCTACTCTAAACTCAACTAGCTGTCGACTTTGTTGTTATTTTCCCATACAAATTTTGAAATAAGCGACATGAATTGAGTATAGGCTGGCGAATCGAACGCAGCTAATATAAAAACCAAAAAAGTGCAGTTGTGTAACCTGGGATGCGAGGAGGTAAAATTAAAAGGCACTTCTAATGATATTGTGGCATCAACTCATTATGGCGCTGCAGCCATGAAGAAGTATGATGTTTCTAATCCAGCTATTTCTCAACTATGCATCAACCATGCCATCCATTTGTGTGTTGTTAGTGACAAATCTGTGGGTAACGACATTGAGGACTTCAATGATTCCTTCGAAGTTCCCACAAGTATAAGAGCGTTAAAACCACACTTCTATAAAATAATTTCTAAATTACGAAAATGTGTTAAAATGTTTAATTGATCAAATGAAAAACAAAAAAAAAAAAAAACTGCAAAAATACGTTAAAAACCAGGAAGGTCATGAACTACGGCTTGTTTTAGATGTTATTCATAGATGGAACTTTATTGGATCTAAGCTTAAAAACTAAATAAATTTGCTGAAAGTAATGTATCAATTACTTGATCCACTTCAGCTAGCAGTTAAGGAGTTTTCAAAAGATTCAGTTTCATTAATTGATGCTGAGGGCATCTGGAAATTTATTCTCCAATAATAGTCAATAGGAAAATATGAAAATGAATATTCTCGAAAACTTTCTGATTGTCCCAAGAAAAGGCTACCAGAAAGGCGTATCAAAGTGGTACATAGGTTGACACTATATCTCCATTCAGGCGTCTTTCCCAAAGAAGATACATATTTAAGTTTCGCTTCAAAGCAGCAAGCAAAAGAATATGCTGTTGATCTATTTAATAGACTTTTTCCTAATTTCAAAACTAAACGAACAAAAACTGCAGACGTATCGGAAGAGTCGGACGATTCAGATATCGAAATTATTGAAAAATCTGGATGCTTAAAAGACCAACTTATGGAAGCTATTAATTCTGTACCAAATTCGACTAAAAAGTATTTTAAAGATACTCGAGCAAGTTTAATGGATGATTTTTCTTTTCTAGAAAAATGTAATAAGAGAACAATAAAATTAGATCTTTAATATGATGCTTTACTAACTATGTGTCCAACATCTACAATAAGTGATAGAGCATTTTCCGTTTCAACTTCAATTAAAACAAAACAAAGAAATAGATTGTCACCAAAGCAATTAAATTGAATTTTATTCCTCAAATATTATTTTAAACGTGAAACGAAATGTGAAGCTGTGTACATATTTTTTATCTCTTTTTTTATATCTTTTTATTGTATGTTCCTTGCAAGTCCTTACTTTTTTCATACATATATGGATTTAAATTACTATTTTTATTTTTGTCTTACTGTACTATTAAATATGCTTTATAAAATCTTTATTTAATTGGACTATATTATATAAAAGAAAAATATTTACGATCCCTTTTATTTTCCTCTCAATTTTTTATTAAATTTAAAAATATATTTTATCAAAAACCGGTTAACCGGTTTTAAACATAAATTTTTAAGGAACATAAATTTATATGTTCCTTCCAAATAATAGGTTTTATCAAGGTCCTCAATATAGGCGCTTGTTTCAGTGATCACTTCATTCGACCGAAATTTCATACAGCCGAGTCATTTTTCAGGTTTGAAAATTAAAGATAGTCGCAGGGGCCTTAGTCGGGGGAATATGGTAGATTGGATAGCAGTTCGTAGAACAAATATGGATTAATACCATGTCGACTACAGAATTGTGCGATGATAAGTTGTTATAATAGAAAAATACTTCTTTTTTTGCCAAAATCTTTTTTTGCCAAATAGTTGTTAATAATTTTCGCCGGTGATCGTTTTATCCTCTTCAAGGAAATTGAAATGAATGACCTTGTTGTTCGAAAGACCCACCTTGAACTACTCTGATGCACGTTCACCTGAAGAAGTCTGCTTTGACTCTTCCTTAGTCTCTGGTGAGTTGTGATGTATCCATGTTTCCTCTACGGCTATGAAACTCCTTCGGATTGCTGTTGAACATCGCCGAACACTCCTTTGAAGTGGTCACACAGCTGCGGTTATTGTCGAGTGTAAGCAATCGCGGCACCCATCGCGCAAATATCTTGTTCATGTCCAAATATGCACATAAAATGTGATGTACCCGCTCAGTCGAGATGCCTACAGCCTCAGCGACCTCACGCACTTTCATTCTCCCATAGTCCAATATCATTCCATGGATTTTAACGACGATTTCTGGCGTGACGACCTCTTTTGTGAGATTTGAACGCTCAGCGCCACTTGTGCTGGTACGACCACAACAGAATTCACTTCTAAGAGTCTCCATAGTATATAAGAAGTCATTCCTTGGTTTCGGTGATGCTTGTTACGCAAAAAATAGTGCTTGATGCAAAATAATTTACGAAATTAATATTTTCCATTTTCGTCGAAATTCACGAGGTTGTCTGCTTTCAATTACTTCTTACTTGTTACTTCTTGCTTTTTACTTGTTGCTTGTTACTTGTTACTTGTTACTTGTTACTTGTTACTTGTTACTTGTTACTTGTTACTTGTTACTTGTTACTTGTTACTTGTTACTTGTTACTTGTTACTTGTAATTTTTTACTTATTACTTGTTACTTGTTACTTGTTACTTGTTACTTTTTGCTTTTTAATTATTACTTTTTACTTTTTACTTTTTACTTTTTACGTTTTACGTTTTACTTTTTACTTTTTACTTTTTACTTCTTACTTCTTACTTCTTACTTCTTACTTCTTACTTCTTACTTCTTGCTTCTTACTTCTTACTTCTTATTTCTTACTTCTTACTTCTTACTTCTTACTTCTAACTTCTTACTTCTTACTTCTTACTTCTTACTTCTTACTTCTTACTTCTTACTTCTTACTTCTTACTTCTTCCTTCTTACTTCTTACTTCTTACTTCTTACTTCTTACTTCTTACTTCTTACTTCTGACTTCTTACTTCTTACTTCTTACTTCTTACTTCTTACATCTTACTTCTTACTTCTTACTTCTTACTTCTTACTTCTTACTTGTTACTTGTTACTTCTTGCTTTTTACTTGTTACTTGTTGCTTGTTACTTGTTATTTGTTACTTGTTACTTTGTTACTTGTTACTTCTTACTTGTTACTTGTTACTTTTTGCTTTTTACTTTTTACTTTTTACTTTTTACTTTTTACTTTTTACTTTTTACTATTTACTTTTTACTTTTTACTTTTTACTTTTTACTTTTTACTTTTTACTTTTTACTTTTTACTTTTTACTTTTTACTTTTTACTTTTTACTTTTTACTTTTTACTTCTTACTTCTTACTTCTTACTTCTTACTTCTTACTTCTTACTTCTTACTTCTTACTTCTTACTTCTTACTTCTTACTTCTTGCTTCTTACATCTTACTTCTTATTTCTTACTTCTTACTTCTTACTTCTAACTTCTTACTTCTTATTTCTTACTTCTTACTTCTAACTTCTTACTTCTTACTTCTTACTTCTTACTTCTTACTTCTTACTTCTTACTTCTTACTTCTTACTTCTTACTTCTTACTTCTTACTTCTTACTTCTTACTTCTTACTTCTTACTTCTTACTTCTTACTTCTTACTTCTTACTTCTTACTTCTTACTTCTTACTTCTTACTTCTGACTTCTTACTTCTTACTTCTTTCTTCTTACTTCTTACTACCCACTTCTTACTTCTTACTTCTTACTACCCACTTCTTACTTCTTACTTCTCACTTGTTACTTGTTACTTTTGCATTTATTTGTTAATGTGGCTGGTACTTATGTCGTTATTCATGCTGATATCAGTATCACTGAAAACTTTTAAAGTTCCCTTGAATTGATTAGCTCGGATTCTCCTTCTTCATATACCAAAAAGAAAACATAATAAAAAAGCTATATATTAAAAAAATATTTTTACACCAACACCGATGTATCGAAGGCAACATTAATCACTTTTTTTCACCATTTTAGCTAAGATGTAACAAATTGTGAAGCAATAATTATGTCAAGCATCAGAACAATGCGAACAAAAACCACACCTCAAGTAACCAATCCAGGCAAAAAATCGATGATAAACTGCGAAAAATGTGGTGAGTTTAGAGAAAAAGCAAAACATAGGGAATAACACACAACCGTTCAATACCGCTCTACAAAAAGTACCGGATTTATGGAAACATATAGCCACACACACTCACTCACTCATTCACTCACTGTGCCACATATTAGCACAATAAGTCGACGTAGACTGGTATTTCATTGAGCGTGTGATGATTTATTGCAGGTGGATTGGCAGGAAAATAGGCCATAAAGTGTGCCAGTTATGGAAAAAACAATGCAACAGAAAATAAAAAAGAAAAACATGGAAATGAAATCCTTTAACAACACTTTTGAACAAAAACCAAAAACAAAAACTTACAACATGACAGAGTACAGAATACTTAAAAAAAGGTGCGTTGGCGGTGTGTAGGAGTGTGTATGTGTGTGTGTTTGACTCGGGAAAGCGTACAAATTGACACATTACTAAAATGTGTGGTAAAAAGCACTAAAATAGTGACGAGACGGTAGCAATCAGTGTTAACTATGCCACTACAGGAAAAACAACAAGAAAGACAATAAAGGTAGCCATACAAAAAGTGTTACGGTGTGATTGACACATAAACACACACACACACTGAGAGAGTCACAGATGTATGTGTTCTTGAGTGGGCGTCAATAAATGAAAGAATGAACATAGCGTCGAAGACTGAGTGCGTGAAAAAATGAAAAATAACAACAAAGTAAAAGTGATTTTGTGTTAAGGACCTTTTTGTGGCACAAGTTAACAGCATAATAACTTTAACTGCAGCTGCTGCTACTATTGCTGGAAGTTTTTCCAAAACTATGGGTGTGAAATGTAAAAGTTGTTACATTAATTCTAACTGCTGCCGCCTCTGCACTTTGAGCCAAGGGAGTGAATGGCAGGCGAACCAAACCGAATTTGGTAGACGTTAATGGTACGTACAACTGGACAAAAAGTCATTGAAACTGAAACATATCTTTGTTTTTTTTTATATTTTTGACCAAAACAAGCTAAAGTAAAATAGCTAGTGAAAAACTTTAAATGTTGGTGTTTGTGTTTGTGTTCGTGTCCCTTATGTGTGCTTAAATAAATCATTTTAATTTTAAGCCAAGGTGTTGGTTTGTGTAGACATTTATTAGGCTTATTAGTGTTGTTGTTCTGCCTTTTCTTCTTCTTCGTCTTCTTCTTGTTGTTGTGGCGCGCCATAATTTCTGTTGATTTATTTTTGCCAGCGTCTTGAACTCGACAGTTTGTAGCTATTGCTGAAAATAAATGTTTGTTATTTGTTGTTGTTTATTTTCATTTTTTTTTTCTTTTGTGTTGTTGTTTTTTTATTCTGTCCAATTAGGTTTATTAATGAATGAGCACGCAACGCTTCTATGATGTGCGGGAGGAAGGGTTTTCTGAAAACCCTCTAAGCACTGGCTTCCTTTTGCAAATAGGTAGTGATTAATTTTTCCTAAGAAACCTTTAGAAAATATTATTAATGATGTGCAAATTTACACAACATGCCAAAATTAGTTAAAAGTTATTATCAGCAATTGCTCTGACTGCCTGTTGAGTTGGAACGCAACGAAACGGGAAGACTGACGGGAAGAATGTTGACAAAATCTTTTGTGAGAAGCTTGTGATGACTTTAATTACAACTGAGAGCCTGGCAATTGTAACTTACTTTACCTTAAATTCATCTTACATTGTGTATTCTGGATTGTTTTAATTGGTTTTGTTTTGTTGTGTTGTGTTAAACATTTTTACATACCTGAAAAGAGAAAAGAAAAAAAAATTAATAGAATTATAACTTATTTTTTATGGAAAATATAATTGTTTGATAAAGGATGTCCCAAAAGTCACTGGCATTTTGATTGGGGCATTTGTTTTCTTTTTTTTTTTTTTTTGTGACAAGCATAGAGTAATTAATCTATGACAGCTGTCAACAGCAAGCATGGCGGTTTAGTCATGTAGAAATTCACGGCCAAGCAACGTGCACAAATTGTGAAAATTCGCTACAAAAATAGAGAAAATTTTGTGGAAACGGTTTGCAAAATCCACACATTATTTCTCTAAGAGCTTCCCATGCACTCACAAATGTTTACTCTTTGTTGTGGATTTTGTGCTGGTGGTTTCATCGGCCTATTCCAAAATGCAGCTGAAACCGCAGATACCGTGAATGGTGCCCGATATCGCAATGTGCTAACAAATTAAACCAGAACATCATGGAAACTTTCATGAAGAGGCTATGTGTGTACAACAACCGCCATGTCTCTACATATAATTCAATGCAAACTCATAGGTATTTCAACAAAGCTATGCTTTTTATTAAAATATTAAAATGTCAGTGACTTTTGGGACACCATATAATAAAAAAACGACATAAAACTGTCCTGTATCAAATTGACTGAAAAATTAGACTTCGATACTTCAATAAAGCAATATCATTTTGATATCGAAACGATATCTAATTAAAAGGATTTCTTTGCTAACTACCCACCAGAAAATATGGAAGTAGTTGCTCTTAGAACATATTCCATAACAGCTTGAATAAATAAAAACGGAACTACTTCTACGAAGTTAAATGTTGAATAGGTTCCATTCTCGCTTCTGTTGAAGTTTATTTGGAATACGTTCTCCCCACGCTTCTCCCCAAGTTGATTTAGAATAAGTTCTCTTCTTCAAGGTAAAGTTAGCGTCGAAAAACGTGCCAAGTATATTTTTTCTATTTCATATTTTAACGTAGAATACGTTATACGGGGGTGTTGATCTGGGGCACAAAATTTTGAGAAAATGTTTGTCACTTTCATTATAAGTTTTTAATACTTTATGCATGCACAGAAGAAAATTCAAGTATGGTCGTAACATATTTAATATGTCTTCTTTTGATTTGTATTTAAATAATCATATTGCTACATATAATTTTTTTGATTCTATAAGTAAATCAAAATTTAACTCCTTCAAATTTTGTATTAATTTTCATATGCTTTGTATTTTATGTATTATAACATCATGTGTAAGAGCAGTAGGATTATCTGTGTGTTCATCACATAACCAGTGTGAGAAGGAGAAGAAGTATAATGACCAAGTAGCGAACGATGCACGGGTAGTCTTAAACTGGCTTTCAAGACATTCGTTTGGAAACGAGTGATTGTTATGTTAAGTTCGTTTCGAACAAATCAAGCATAACAGTGCCGCTAACATTCGTCGGGCAGACAAATCTAAATCAAACGAATACCGAATCAAATGAATTAATGATTTGAAAAGATGAATGCAGCATAAATACATGATTCGAATGTTATGTGCACAACAACATAACATTCGGTGCAAAAATTGAGTTTTTTAATGCACAGAAGAAAATTCAAGTATGGTCGTAACATATTTAATATGTCTTCTTTTGATTTGTATTTAAATAATCATATTGCTACATATAATTTTTTTGATTCTATAAGTAAATCAAAATTTAACTCCTTCAAATTTTGTATTAATTTTCATATGCTTTGTATTTTATGTATTATAACATCATGTGTAAGAGCAGTAGGATTATCTGTGTGTTCATCACATAACCAGTGTGAGAAGGAGAAGAAGTATAATGACCAAGTAGCGAACGATGCACGGGTAGTCTTAAACTGGCTTTCAAGACATTCGTTTGGAAACGAGTGATTGTTATGTTAAGTTCGTTTCGAACAAATCAAGCATAACAGTGCCGCTAACATTCGTCGGGCAGACAAATCTAAATCAAACGAATACCGAATCAAATGAATTAATGATTTGAAAAGATGAATGCAGCATAAATACATGATTCGAATGTTATGTGCACAACAACATAACATTCGGTGCATAAATTGAGTTTTTTAAGATATTAAGAACTGGAGTTGTACATGTGCTGGCAGTATTAGAGCTTCGCTGTTTGAATCTGATGTTAGAAATAACTAAATTTTATTTCACACTAGGGTAGACCCAAAAAATTATATTTACACTTTTTATATTGAATTTAAGAAAAAAAAAATGCATACGTTCGATAAAAGCACTTTCCTTTATTTTGAAAAAATACAAAAAAATCAATTAAATCACACATTTAATGGAACATTTATTTTCCATGGAGGAAAAGTGAATTCATGTCAACGTCTTTCCCATATTTAGCACCAATTGAAATGAAATATTCCGCCATGCTTTTGAGACCAGAGTCTTCAACAATTTTGAATGGTCTACAATTTTCAATTGTCCATTCTGTAAATACCCTTAATATTTCTTTTTTGGTCTCGGTGTCAGCTTCTTTTTTTGTAGAATTATCGTTATTTTTTATAACACTTGTAAAATAACATTTATGTCGCACTAAATTCGATGTTGAATTTATATTAGGGGTATTCACGATCTGGAGCTCTTTGTAGTGCTTTTGTGCAGAAGAGCAAAATTGCAACAAAAAAGAGCTCTACAATAACAAAATACACGTGCTGTCAAAATTGTGCTTTTTTGCTCAAGCGCACTGGCGATACCCTGTAGTTCTTTTGTAGTGCTCTTGAGCTCTTGAGGTCATTTTGTGAATTTTTGACAGCAAACAAATAGTGACGGTATATGGTGTACACTTCTAGGTACTAACTTCATTAATATCATAATTTCAAATCACTAATTATCAAAAACACATCTGGTAATGGGGTGTGCTCACAGTTTGTTGCGCTTTTTTGCTCTTTTGTACAAGAGCTTTACAAAGAGCTCCGGATCGTGAATACCCCTATTGTATTTGTATACATATGTGCAACTTCTACAATCTACCATATTTGGAATCTCCTCTCCCAACTCGGTTTTTTTCTTTCCGAACACATTCCACACTTTACTCCTTCCTCTTTTTTGAATAATTTTAAAATCTCCAGGCAATAATTTATTCGTAATGATGTATTACTTAACATACTAAAATTCGAATCTTCTGTGGCAATTGAATCTTGCGTGGTCCCCTGTGTTTCATACATTAAATAAAAACGCAATTTAAAATTGAAAATAATAATATTTTAATTTAATTAAACAAAAACGAAATAACTGTTTTTATATTGAATTTACTTTTTACATAAAAAGAGCCAATTCTCTGTTATGTAATTGCTAGATAAACCCTATTTCACATACAAATAAGGAGTGTTTAATTTGTTTATATAAATAACAAATTTTTAATGTTATTTTTAATTATGTAAATAATACTTAAATAAGTATATTAAAAATTATTATAAAATATCTAACATCAACAGCCTCAATTTTTCCAATTAATTTGTTCTTTACTTTTGTTTATTGCAAACTTTTGTTTCCACTTCTAAGCACAACAATGGTCACCTGCAAATTATTTTGTGCTTTCGAATCATTCATTGTCTTTTCGGCTGCATCGAATGTTTTGTTTGAAAAACAAAATAAAATCATGTCATTCAAAAGCAAACCATGAACATGATTTGTCTTGCTGCTGACAAGTGCTCGGCACTGATCGTTTGTTTTCATCAAATATCTCGGATACGATCTCACTCGCTGTTATAGTTATGTTAACTACTGAACTCGACACCGAATGCACTGTTGTTGTGACAGAAACGAATGTTGCCGTGCAGAGGTTTAGTACATACACAACATTGATAAGCGAAGCAGAGAAACAAAATTGTGCTTACCCAGTTGGCCACGTCTTTAAGACATCCTTAATGTCTTACAGCCTTATTCATAAACACATTTTAGAGGCAGCGTAACTTTAAACGAGCTTTAAACAAGAAAACGTTATTCATAAACATTTTTCGTAGTTGTTTAAGAGCTGCGTAACTTAAACGCCGAAATTGGCGTTTAAAGGTTACGTAAATACAACCATGATTTTTGTTTGTCTTTTCTTTTAATATCAAAGACATGCTCCATATGCGCCCTTTGCAGCATTTTTTTATGCGGCGGCCATTGTAAATCCATAGGAATTCTAAATTTTTGTAGAGATTTTCTATAGTTCAGACACAAACCTTACAATCATAAGCAGAAAATGAAAAAATGTTTATGAATAACAATGTTAGCAAGGTTGCATAGAAGCTGCGTAAAGCCTTAAACAGTGCGTAACTAAACAAGCGTTTAAAGGTTGTTTAAGGAAATCTATTGAATAAGGCTGTTAATGACCAACGTATTCTACGTCTGACCTATGCGCCCGTGTTATCTAACACAGACTTGAGCTTTTTTGTGATTCTTTTCAGTTGATTAATTGTGAAAAGTTTTTTAATTGTGTTTAATTCAAAATAAAAATAATTTGAAAAAGTGTATACTTATTGGGCCTTACAAATAGTTTGCTACTTTCATAGAAGTGTCGACATTTCCGATTAAAGCTCATACTTTAAAAAATTTCATTCCAATGAACGAGAAAGTATCAACATGTGCTTAAGTATCATACTTTAAATTAGTATCGGCTTCAGCTGATGATAAGTATTTTAGTAGAATGTCAATTTTTATCTGTAAAACAAGGCAAAGCGCATTCACAATAATTTAAAGCTTATACTTTTATCAATAGTAAAATTGATATTAACAAAAAACGAATGTAGGCTTCAAATTTATGATTTAACTTTTTATTAAAAGAGATTAATTTTTAAAAATATACAAATCACGACATATTCAAAGAAAAACGCTTTTCGATTAGAACCGACGCCAAAAAAAAAAACTAACTGGACTT
This sequence comes from Pherbina coryleti, assembly GCA_943735915.1. Classification (NCBI taxonomy): domain Eukaryota; kingdom Metazoa; phylum Arthropoda; class Insecta; order Diptera; family Sciomyzidae; genus Pherbina; species Pherbina coryleti. Next base: position 31,490,474 of record OX030949.1, read on the forward strand.
TTTCAGTGTTGCCATATCTAGTTGTTTTTAGCAGGGCTGATGCTATGACACTTTGAAAGCGAATACTGATTTCGTTTATTGATACGGAGAAATAAAAAGTTGACTACTAACGAAAAGCTTACACTTATTAGTGTCAGCTTTTTCTTAGTATCAGCTCTTGACTATTGGTAAGGCCCATTATGTTAACAAGTAATTACAGGTGAACTGCATCAAAAGGATTTTGGGACCAAATGGAATTAAAAAAAAATGTACAAGACTGTTTGCAGAAACTATTTTAGTGGACTTTAATGTTCATAGAAATCATCAGAAGAAGTACTTCAAAGGATTCAACAATATTTGGGAAATTTTGTTTAGTAAGTATTTTTTGTTGAAAGTTAAACAAATTATAATATCTTATTTTAAGGATCTGTCTGAGACCAAAGCTGAGACCACATTGAGACTGAAGATGATTTCATAAAAGCAATGCAAAAAAACATTCAAAGCAGCTAAAAATAAACATTTTAAAAATATATGTATGTATTAAAAAAGCAAGGAAATAACCTTATTATTATTATTTTCAGTTTTGTTTTGATATATTTATTTGTGATTCTTTTTATGAATTAAAAACGTATTTTATAACGTTTAATTCAAAATGTTTATTTTAAAAAATTTATAGAGATTTAAGGTGCGATTTATAACAAAAAACGATGAAAATGTTCAACTTTTCATTAGAAAAGTAACTTTTTTATTGACTCCGAGAGAAGTGAGAGAAGAACTACTTCCCATTTAACTCCAATGAAAGCTAATAAAGAAGTACTTTTAGGTTGGCTTCGAAAAACGCGAAAACGGAACTACTTCTTGTTGAACTTCTTTTCCAAGATTAGAAGTGGTTATGGGTTGACTTCAATAGCAGCGAAAACGAAAGTACTTCTTGTTTCGTTTATTTTTCAGCTGGATGAGAAGTTGTTTCAGTTTAGTTCCGATAGAAGCGAGAGTAGAACTCCTTTTTTCTGTAGACATCGCCTGTAAAAATAGTATTGGCCGGAATCGTAATTGGAACAACTTGCGGTTGCAAAAAAATAGTTCTAGAACTTGTTCGGAAGTACTTCTTTTTTCTGCTGGGTAACTGCATTGGAGCTAGTTTATAAAATTATTCAATTATCATTAATCAATATGCCTACATTATTCCATAAAAAACAATATGGCTTCATATTAAATTTAACTCATTACAGTTGATTTTCGCATGGTCCTCTTGTGGGGCATAGACTATTTCTTCGGAGTAACTGAAGATAATTAATCCGGGACTGGAGCAAAGTTATTAGAATTAAAAAACACAGTTATTCTCTAAAGTTTTTAGCCAATTTAATTACACGGTTATTGCCATCATGTCCCAGCCACAATTCCAATTTAGCAACACAGGATTCGCCGGGAAATCCCGTCTGGACGGCTTTTACCGTCATGTCATTTTGACAGTATATGCCGTCTTGTCCCAACATTTTGCATTAAATTTGACGGCATATTCTTGTCCGCGAATTGGTTAAGGTAAAAAATGTTCAAAACATCCAAAATTACAAAATAAAACCCCCTTGTATTGTGTTGAATGTGGTTAAATCTATTTTATATGGAGTATAGTAAATAAATCTTTATATTATTATCATTTCGAACTATTTTTTTGAAATCCGCCGAACTCCCTGATTATGCCAAATTTCAATGAAGGAAGGTTTAGGCTTCCGTAGCTTAAGGCTTCATCAATATTATTTAAGCCAGCGGGAGAGTACGAGGATAGAATACTTTTCCCGTGTTTATGGATATAAATACCTTCTAGTGTTTCGTATCAACAGCCCTATCGAAGCTCTTGACATCTGCAATCAGGGCTGCGGAGTCGGAGTAGGAATCGGTAAGGATTTTTGGGTGAAGGTGTCGGAGTCGGACTCTTAGAAAATGCACCGACTCCGACTCCGATAAAACAAAACAAAGGTGCATCATTGAACACACGAGATAAGCGAAGCATTTCATAGATTTGTTAATTTAATGGCGTTTTTCGATTAAAATAATTCTTCAATTTAAAACTTTACAATAAAAAAGTAAACTAAAAAAGCACACGTTAATCTTCACACCAAGTTTCAAGTTTTATTATATTTCATTATTATTGAAGTGAAACTTTGTTGGCACAGTTGTGATTTGAAAATCGATGAATCGAAAAATCACACGGAAAAGGAAATTTTAACAAGAGTACTAAGAGTAGACACTCAAATTATCCCAGTGGAACTTAATTTTACAGATCAATAGTTACTGCAACGTATAAAATGCGTTTGAAATTTGTTTGTGTACACAAACCAATCGATCAAACCAAAAAAGTACGTAGCCTGGGCTCTCATCACGTAACTTTCAAAACGATCATCGTTCAAACGATACTATCTGACGATATCGTCAAAAGTTTGATTCACACACGACCCTCGCTGTCGTCTCGTTCATCGTTCAGTTTTTTAAGCTTAAAAGTCACTGAAAAACCTCAGAGCACGGCAAATAGCGCATGCATAAGCCAGCCGGTTTGGGTCTGAACTTATAAAAAAACACTGGAAATTGTAAATAAAACGGCTTGGCTTGCACGTTCAGTGTGCGCTGTTGCACATAACGTCCACTAAACGAATAAACGAATAAACGAATGCAGATCCTTTTTTGAAACTTTTCGTGTACCATATGCATAGTTTTAGCTTTGTCTTGAGTAAAAAAAAAGATTAAAAAGTAAATGGACGAAGTTACTAAAATTTTGCACTTAAAAGTTCACTTCCGGTATTCTATAAGAACTTTTTATATTTTTGTACTATCATTTCATAATAAAACACGACGTATTTTTTCTCGATAAAACACTGCTTAGAATATTTTTTTTTAGGTAATGATTAATCCCTACAGCATTATATAAATCTCTTAATGCCTCTACACCGAGGAATTATACGAATTTTAGGCAAAGTTAACAAATATACTTACAATCATCGCATTCAAGCTATTTTGACTTTGAAGGTGAATTGTCTCTAATTAACTAATGAATAAAGTTCAATTTATTATTTTACAAAAAATAAATTGATTAGTATTATTAAGTCACTGTATTCACGATACATACTTTTTTGATAGAAGAAATCTTTTGATAGGCTTAATAAAGCCTGAATAAAGCTTAATTTGTCAAAAAACAAATTACGTTTTTGCAAATTACGTTCGTCACTCAAAAACAGAATCAAATTTCGCACCCGATACATTTAAAAATTATTTTTTTATTATTTACAACTATAAATATAGCCAAACGATACCAATTTAGCTATCGCGCCAAATAATCGTTTCGACGATATCATTTGACAGTTGTTAGCCATACATGAAGCAAGCAAAACGATATCGTTAAGACGATACTACAGTTTTAGAGCAGTGGTGATCAACGCACGGTTCAAACAACAACAAAGAGAGCTCTCCGAGTGCACAGCTTTACACTGAAACCAGGGGCCGAATCGCCGCATCCGTGAACGTAACGGCTTTCGTATGAGAAAAAATTAATCGTATGAGAATCTCATGAGATTAATTTCGTATCTCATGAGATTCTCATACGACTAATTTTTTCTCATACGAAAGCCGTTACGTTCACGGATGCGGCGATTCGGCCCCAGAAGTTGTTAAACATTTGCTGCAAGAAACTCTTGTCGAGTGTTGGATTGAAAATATAATCTTTTCTTTTTGTTTGTTTTTTGCTATTTTAACATAGAAAACATGAAGCAAAAATCTATTCATGATTTTTCTGAAACATTGCAATATATTTACATATATGTATACATAAATAAAACAGAGAGCAACATCCTCACCACATGAACGCTCAAAGCATACTGACTTGAAATTTAAAGCACAGCAGAAAAAACAAACTTTTACGCAGTGTACGAACACAGCGATCCGATTGCTACTTCGTGTGCAAAAGCTCAACAACACACGATGCCCGCGGGCATGGTATAATAATACAAGGTAGCATTGACAGCATTGGTATAATACAAGGTAGCATTGACAGTTGCTTGGGAAATCATATACTGTCAAAAAATATACTCAAAAAGAGAGCGCTCACAATCCGCCATTGAAAACACAAGCAATGTTGAAAACGTTGAAGTGAAAAAAAACAACAACCACAGCAACTGCTGATGTATTTCCACAAAAAGCTGTTTTTGACAGTTTATGTTTTCCTGTTGAAGAGAAAATAAGCAGTTGTCAATGCTACCATGTATTATTATACCATGCCCGCGGGCTATGGGAAACCATATAGTGAGCACCACTGTTTTAGAGTTACGTGAAATTAAACTATCGTCAAGACGATATCGTCAAACGATTTTCATCATACGTGATAAGAGCCCTGTACGATAAACAAACCACGCTTAGCTATGTACACAAACCAGCATTTGTAACGTTGCAGTAGCTGTTTAACTGTCGGACAAATTTTTGTCTTTTCATTTTAAATTTATGTTTTTGATATGAATATAATCGCAGAAGGACAAATTACAGTACTGCCTATTTAAAATACAGTGTGCTCTCCAAGAAATAAAGAGTTGAAATGGGAAATGGAAATGAAAAAATTTGCCGCTTATGGAGCTTGTCTTTGATATTAATATCAAAAACATCAACCTTAAGCGAAAAAACAAACACTGATTGCTGCTCAGTAACAGAGTTATGCAGTACAAAATTTTATAGTATACTAGCCTTTTCCCGGCGCGCGTTGCTGCACCCAGCAACTATATGGGAACATAATAGGTGTATTCAAAACTTTTCTTAGACTCATAGTTTGACACCACTGTCATTTTTCACTTCCCTCTACAGTTTCCCAGTAGCAGGACATCAGCAAATAGTAACTCCATTTTGAGTTTTTATGTAAGTACTGTTACTTCCAAAGCTATGCGATATTACAAATTCTAATTGTATGGACGGAGCCACACCCCCTTATATAATGCCTATTCCAGTTTTCTAGGAGATGGACATTGCCCAGTTTTAGTACAGTTGCCGACAATGAGCATACAAACTTAATTACCAAAATGTAGCCAAATCGAAATGTTATATTTTTTGAATAGAATTGAAAATTTGCGAATTTGAGTTTAAATTATTTTTACAACAAAAACAAATTTTGAGCCTTTTTGTGAGGAAAACTCCAAAATTACAGACCTTTTTTGAAAAAAATATTTAAAATATATACACTCAACTAAAGGTATTTTTGCAATAAGGTTTTCATAGTATTTTGATGAAGCTTTTAGACAAAAAAAAATTTAACACAATATATAGAAAAGCAGTGGAGATATTTGAATCGAAAGTCACAAAATTGAATATCTGATTGTTTTTTTCGTAATTTTGTGTAATTATGTTGCATTAAATATATCGTTGTAGTAAAATTTTTCATAGTTTTCGAGATATGTTCATGTTTTTGATATCAAAATAACGGAAATTTTTTTAATTTTACTAAATCTAATAAATATTTTATATTTTGTAAATATTTGCACATGTAACCTAAGAAAACAACTAAAAATATGCGATTTTGTAAAAAATTTGTACTACAGCACCATCTGGTGTTCAAGATAGGTCGAAAACGATAGCAGCAGAACACTCAACGTACATGAAACCCACTGTATACCACTTTTCATTCTAATCGCATTAGCAGTTTATGAGTTTTAGGCAGTTTTGTTAAAAATTTGTACTACAGCGCTCTCTGGTGTTCAAGGTGGATCAAAATTGATAGCCCACAAACACTCACCGTACCAAAAAACTTTTGTACACAAATTTTCATGCTAATCGGATGAGTAGTTTAGGAGTCTATTGCGGCCTTACAAACATAAGCTCCTTTTTTATATATATAGATTTCAAACTTTTGTGCAGTAATTTCAAATCAAATCTGAAATCAAAACGAGTACTATACAACATTCGGCTGGTTCTCAAAAGAGTTTGTAAGGAATTAGCTGATCATACACACCCTTCATATAACCGCAGAAAGTCAGATTGCAGTGTTGTCCGTTTAAAATACAGTGTGTTAACCAAGAAATGTAGAGTCCACAGAGAATATTACTGTATAGCATTTATTTTCCTTATATCCTTATGTTTTTGATACAAAGGGAAGTTAAATTTTAAGGGCCGATGTTGAATGTGAACCACACCTTAACGTTAACTTTTTTTTGCATTTCATTTGACATTTCTCAATTTCAGACTAACTCAATTTGAACCATGGAAAGATACATAATCGTGCAACGCGTTAAAGTTATTCAGGCTTATTATGAAAATAGGCTTTCAAATCAAAATTCATATCGTCCACTTCGTGATTTTTTGATTTTTTCAGTCAATTTAATAGTCCCAACGTGCGTACAATCGGAAAAATCGTGCAAAAATTTGAGCAAACCGGGTCTTTATGAGATGTGAAAACACCAGTGCATGCTCGTAGAGCTCGTACTGCAGAAAATATTGCTACTGTTCGCGATAGTGTGGCTTCAGAGCCGTCCATCTCAACTCGTCGTCGTGGCCAACAATTGTACCTCTCACACTCGTCGTAGATGAACATTATGCATAAAGACTTGCATTTACACGCTTACAAGATGCAATTGACTCAAGAACTAAAGCCTCTGGACCATTTCAAGCGTCGTCAATGGTCAGAATTGTGGCAACAAATGGCAACAGTGGATGATCAATTTTCGAAGAAAATCATCTTCAGTGAAGAGGCACATTTTCACCTCAGTGGATTCGTCAATAAGCAGAATTGCCGCATTTGGGCGAATGATAATCCAAGAGTGATTGTCGAAAAACCAATGCACCTTCAAAGACTGACTGTTTGATGCGGTTTATGGGCTGGCGGCATCATTATACGGCAGGCCGTATTTTTTCCAAAATGAGGCCGGTCAGGCAGTTACTGTGAATGGTGTTCGCTATCGTGAGATGATAACGAACTTCTTATGGCCCGAATTGGAAGATATGGTTGTGGACGATATGTGGTTTCAACAGGACGGTGCCACTTACCACACAGCTAACGAAACAATGGCTCTTTTGCGCGACAAATTCAATGGCCGTGTTATCTCACGTGGTGGCGATGTCAATTGTCCGCCAAGATCATGTGATTTGACACCGTTGGACTTCTTTCTTTGAGGTTATTTGAAAGAAAATGTGTACGTCGATAAGCCAGTAACAATTCAAGAGCTCAAGGATGAGATAATTCGGCACATTAAGGCGAACCTCAGTTATGCCTCAGCGTCATCGAAAATTTGGACCATCGGATGGAGATGTATCGGATTTGGCCGATATTTTGTTCCATACATAATTGAACCATACCAATATTATCATAATAAAACGAAATGACAGTAATTTCATAAATAATTTGTGTTTTATTCAAAAACAACATCGGCCCTTAAAATTTAACCACCCTTTACATAATTATTATACATAAATACATATATCTTGACAGATTGTATAAAAAATAAGGGCCTAATTTATTAAAGAAAAGATTTGTAAATTAAAAGAACATTGTGTAATTTCTATATATACATATATATTGTCAATTTGTATAAAAGATAAACGCCCATTTTAATAAACGAACAGATTTATAAAGAAGAAACCATTGTGTAATTTATTGTAAAGAACCTTAGAGACCCGCTGAGCTTACCCCAGTAAAAACAAAAGAACCAGTGGAGGTTCGTTACAAAGAGATTCAGGGATTATAAAAAAAGAAAAATTTAATGATTGGTCCAATTATTTATAACAAACCATTTTTTCTATAAAATGTTTTGAAGCATATAGTGTGGAGAAGCTTTTTTTTTGAGTATTGTTTTATAGGACAAACTTGAATTTCTTCTTATATCCGAATAAAGAAATCTTTAAGAAATTCAGACAACTATCGCATTAAAATTAATTTCCCATTGAAATTTTAAAAGCACTATACAATCGTTCTTAAGGCTAAAGTTAAATTTATCAACTAATGACTGTCATTTAAACTAAAGCGAAAGCTGATTGCTTAAGCTTGCTTACGAGTATAATTTTCAAGACGGTTAAACGAACGCTAAGACAATGACAACAGAGTCAGGCAGAGGCAGAGTCCAGTGTAGTATTGCCATCTTACTCGACAACTACTCAACATACTCTATAGTTCGATGCACACTCACTCTGTTGTAGAACCTGCATTTAAAGACATTTTAAAGTTGCTTTCCGTGCAATATAATGGTAATTGCTGCAGGTTTGCACCTGTAGGCAGCAAATAGTTTGAGTGCCAACTTAAGAAAATCCACTCTAGGTGATAGAGGGGGGAGGTAAGAAGGGGGCCGCAACCTACTGTTGTCGATTGGTTGAAGCACTTAAAGCAATTGCCGCGCAGCAAAAGCAGCACGTACGTCGTCCGCTGGCGCTCATCTAATAGCTGGAATATTTTGTGCATTCAAGCATTTATGCTACGGCACAGAGTAGGTGTCTAGTAGAAAATCGCCTGCTGTGTCTGTTGGTATGACTGACTTGGCACTTTCTTGCTTGGCAGTTTTTCGTTTTCTTTTTATATTTGTTTTTTTTTTTTTCATTTTGAGTAACGAAGCTAATGGCGTTGCATACGTTGTTCAAAGAAATTCAAAGAATAGAATCGTCAGAAGACGATAAACTCGATACATTGTATGCGAGTGTGAGTATGTAAAAGTGTGTGTGAGTGTGGTTATGTTGACAGGCATGTTGACCGTTATAGTCACAGGTGCCTTTGGTGCTCAAAGTACAGCCATAAAAGCTGTTGGCAGTGCTTCTAGTCAGCGTTCTCAATACTTTTGCTATTTTTGCTGTTGAAGCAGCGTTCTTCTACGCTTTGAGAAACATCCATATGCACACATAAGCATAAATTGCATTGCACCAGACATACATGCATGACTTCATTTGTGCATGTGTTAGTATAATAAAAGCTATTTTATTGCATTTTAAAAGTTGTTTACTAAAAGTTTTTAGTTTTTAGTTTTTAGTTTTTATGGATGCTTAGAAAAATGTCACAACAACAAGAATTGAAGTATTTTTATTGCATGCCATAAAATATGCTGCGTTTTTTCAAACTTTTTATTATTTACCAGTTGTGTATTGTTGGGCCATTTGCCGCACTTTAAGCCGACACAAACGCGCATAACCAATACACAGAGTATTGCATTCGTATCTTTTGTACATGCAACAGCAACAAAAATAAATGCATCTGACCGCATATTAAACGCAATCATGTTGAACTTTGAAATAATGAAGCATATCTTTAGGCGACCACATGCTAACCATGCATGCTTACCACGCATGCAGTTACTCCAATACACAAACACACACTGAAGCGCACGTATACTAGCATAGTTGTTGTGAAAATTGAAACAAGCGGATAAATGCTTAGATTTGCATTTTAATTTAAGTTAAGAAGATCTACCGAATTGCACAAAACACTCACGCTCAAACAACATCGCGACGCCATCACACCATTATTCTATGGCACACACCAACACCAACTCATGCACACACTCAGACGAGCTCAGGAATGCTCACAATATATATACCTAGCCCATCAAAACTTAACAAGCAGCAAACCTTTACAGGACACAAGTTGAAATATTTGTAGTCTCCAAGGATTACCTGGCTATCGCTGTACCTTAACACATTTACATTCTCTGCACTAGTAGCCAGACGTTTACTCTTGTGTATGTTGTCTGTCTGTGACTGTCAGTGTGTGCTCACTAACACATCGAGGCATGCGACAAGTTGTTCACTCACATATAAGCGCATAGAAATTAGATTTCAGAGGAAAATACATAGCTTGCAAGTGTTTTCGTACTCATCTTCGTTTCATAGAGTTAACTCTTGGTTCTATATCAAGAATGATAGAAACAAGATTACGCGTTCCGCAGTCCCGTGCAAGCCAAGATGACGTACTTTTGATGTAAAGCAAACATTTTCACAGGTTTGTGTAAAATTTTGAAAGTAAAGTTTAAATGAAATGAATATCCACATAAAAATTCCAACCTTTTCAAGACATTCTTTAGAAATTTGGAGGATTCAATAAGCAATAAACATTAATAGTTTTTCAGACCTTTTATCAAAAGCCGCTATAAAGCGACTCCAAAATTTCTTTGTAAGTTAAACTTTTCAAATATTTTCACATTCTTTGATTTGAACATAAAATAAATTTTTATTGAAATTTTAAACAAGTAGGCATTGAACCTTGGATTGTCGCAATCATCGAATATGAGTCGGACGTTCTAACATTATGCTACATTGATGCTTCCAAACGGGCAAACAAAATGCAATTAATATTGCACGCGTCCTTCTCCGTGTCTATGTAGTACTACTATATGGGAACTATATGGGAACTATATGGGAACTATATGCAACTATATGGACACATAGTAAGTTTATTCAAAGCTTTTCTTAGACTCATAGTTTGACACCACTGTCATTTTTCACTGCCCGTTACAGTTACAGTTTCCCAGTAGCAGGACATCACCAAATAGTAACTCCATTTTGAGTTTGTATGTAAATACTGTTACTTTTACTTCCAATGCTATTCGATATTACAAATTTTAATTGTATGGGCGGATCCACACCCCCTTATAAAATGCCCATCCCAGTTTTCTAGTAGATGGACATTATTCAATTTTAGTACAGTTGTAGACAGTGAAGCATACAAAATAAATTACCAAATTGTAGCCTAATACGGCCAAAATCATCGGAAATATAGCATTTATATTGATTTGTGGGTGGTAAAAGGGGGTGCAGCAACTCATTTTTAGTACAGTTACCGACATTTTAGTCTGATACCACCAAAACCGTCCAAGATATAGAATTTTTATTGATTTCTAGGCGGTAAAAGGGGTGCGGCAAACATTTTTTTCTACATAGGCCTCTTCCTTGGGCCAATATAAATCGATCAAGCTTAAAATTGTAAAAATCGAACGACTCGTTCTCGAGTTATACGCGCAAACACGGACGTCAGTCTCTTTTATACAAAGATATCACAGACACAAATCAATGCCTTTCAAACATTTATTTTTCAGCCTAAAAGCATGCACGGAAAATTTATCTCTTACTTTTGAATGAGAAAGATCATAAGGTCTGTTTCCGTACTTTTTTCAAGTTACTTGAAGTTACTTGAAAGCGTTTCCGTACACATTTTCCAGCACGAGGGAGAAGAAGACTTTAGTTGAAAATTTTCTTCGAGTACTGTGCAAATGCAATCTAACATTCAAAAAGTGACAAAATCGAGGAGGATTCGAAAAATACTAAAAAGGAAAAAAATTATTTATTCCATTTTGTATGGTATTTCTTTTCGGATACTTCCTGTCTCTATTTTACACTTAAATCTCTCTTATTCTTTGCTTTTTAAGAAGTTTCACTTCTGTCACATGTATGTTGCTACACGCGGGTTTTTTTTTTAGCTTCGAACCAAGGATTTCAGGTGTAATACCTATTCAGTCAAGTCTACCTTTGTTCGAAATGGGGTGATCGATTGGTTGGAAGGAAGGCGCAATCAAGTGCAACATATGTAGAATGTTCTAAGTGTGATGAAAAGCCGTAGAAACATGTGAATTTGAATCTGAGGCAAGTGTTATGCCTTTATCTCAGTCAATTCAAATTATAATGTCCACACCATCCACAAAATTCTCTACCACCAACTAGTTACGACTTGAAGTCGTTATTATTGTTAATTTTTCAATTTCAGTTGATTAGAAATTATTAGAGAATTGCAATGCGATAGGATAAAGTGTAGGATTATGGCCTGACCGGAATTCGAACCCGGGACCTCTGGGGTGGAAGTCGACCACGCTACCTATTTGACTACTATTAATTTGGAAGAATACAGTTGGTTGTGTAATCAATATACCCACAGGTATATACAGGAATACTCAATATATAATTGAATATATTAATGTAACAACTTATATTTATCCTTGTCCTTAGTCTAATGCATATCCTTATCCTTGTCCCTAAATGTTTCCTTATTATAATATTTCTTCTTATATATATACTTTTTCTAGTCTGCGTTCAATTCATCGTCCCTATCCTTGTCCTAAACCAAGTCCAATGCTTTTTCCTTATTCTTGTATAAATCATTGTCTATATACTTGTCTTATTCCTTGGTCTGAATAATGTCCAATTGCATGATCATATATCATATCCTTGTCCTATATATATATGAAAACGTGCCGTTCATATTCTTGTTGAAATCCTTGTCCAGGTCTTTGTTCTAATACTTGTCTTAAGCTCTGTATAAGCACTTTTCCAAATTCTCGCCTTATTCCTTATATAGGGTGTTTTTTTAGCTGCATGAGAAGTTTCGATGGTTTTGTCTATGGTTTGACAGTTGAAAAAGTCAAACTGTCTTGACATTTCTGTTCAGTTAGGTTTTGCAATTTATCATGAATTGTTTAACGCCAGATTGAACAACGCTTTCAAATTGTGGAAATTTACTTCGAAAAAAATTAATCTGTTCGCGAAGTTCATAGAGCACTTCGTCCATTTTTCGGTCAAAATAATCGGCCTAGTCAGCAAGAAATTCATGCAGTTATTGATCGTTTTCGCACTAATTTTACTCTTCTCGATTTAAAACCATCAACAAGACAAAGAAATATGCGTACCGAAGTGAATATTGTTGCTGAAGCGCAGTGGGGCCCAAGAAATTTTAAGCGCGGACCAATGCTTAAATAAACAAAACAAACACAAAATGTAGCTCATCATTGCTTTTGACAAAAAATCAAATAAAAAAAAAAAAAAAAAAAAACAATTACAATGCAATAAAATTACATATCATGAAGTACACTGCCAGTGCACTGCTACAAGTCTTAAGTGCGGTTTGTGTTGTTGTTTTTGGAAGTGTTCTTTGATTTTGGCTCATCGCAAAGACAAAATTAAGATAGAAAAAAATTTGTATGAAGGGCCCCGCGGGCCATACGGGCCACTACGTGGGCATGATAACTGTAGCGTGTAGTGTTGAAAAAGACGCCGAAATGTCGATTCGTAGCCGTTCTCAACTTGTTCGCGTTTGTCCTTCGCCTACGTGGAAAATTTTACGTAAGGATCTTGGCTTACGTGCCTATAATATACAGCTCGTGCAAGAATTAAAGCCAAATGAGTATAGTTTACGTCGCATTTCTGCTGATTGGGCTAATTTGAAATTGGCCGAAGATGAGCATTCTTATCGAAGAATTGTATTTAGTGGTGAAGCTCATTAAAATTTACTGTTTGGTGCGGTTTACACGCTGGAGGGCATCATCGAAAGAGGAGCTGCCGCTACGGTGAATGGCGAGCGCTATCGAGCCATGCTGACTGATTTTATCTTTCCAAAAATTAATCACCTAAACATCGACGACATTTCGTGTCAACAAGACGACGCAACTTGCCATACAGCGCGCAAAACCATAAATTTATTGCAAAATCAATTTGGTGACAACTATATTTCCAGAAGTGGTCCTGTTAACTGGCCTCCTCGTTTGTGCGACTTAATGCCTCTCAATTATTTGTTATGGGGCTATGTTAAGTCATTGGTTTATGCCGACAAACCAGCAACTCTTGAAGCATTGGAAGCCAATATTCAAGCCACCTTTGACGCCATACGGCCAGATTTATTAGAAAAAGTAGTGAAAAATTGGACTGTTAGAATGGACTATGTAACTAGTAGTCGCGGCGGACATATGCCGGAAATCATATTTAAAAAATAAATGCCATGAAATTACCAGATTGTAATAAAAAATATTCATTCCCAGAATGTTTCTGTCTTGTATTATTATTTAAAGTTCTTAAGCTTTAAAAAAAACACCCTCAACATTTCCTATTCTTATCCTAGGAGATGTCCTTATCCTTGTCCTAAATTTTGCCCTTAAATTTTCTTGATACTTTTTCAAAATCCTTGTTATAATCTTTTTATAAATCCTTGTCCGAGACTTTTTTAATTCTTGTCCAAATTGTTCTCCAAACATTACTTGCCCAAATATTTTCCTAATACTTATCCTTACAATTAATCCACGGATAATATTGGAAACAATTTTCCATGACAAATTTCAGAAAATTAAAGTTCAACATAAAGTAAAAAAAATAAACCATTTGGTCCTCAATTAGAGCACTTTTTAAACCACTTTGTTCGAAATTTGGTGTTTGCGGATGTTTTGATCCAAAATTGACCACAATTTTTGATCACGTTGAGGTCAGGTGACTGCGCCGGTGGTGCCATCAAGTGGAGACAATTTCAAATAAGCCACGAATGCATAATCCCAGACTTATGCTTGGGGTCATTATCTTGGTAGAACCGAAAGCTACGCCGTATTGAAAGTTTCTCGGCACTTTGGAGCAAATTATTTTTTAAAATGTTGAGATATACAGATTTATCCATTGTAGTCTCAATAAATTCCAACTGTCCCACGCCGGATGCGGAAATACAGAACCAAACCATGACGCTGCCACCGCCATGCTTCACTGTCGGTTTGAGGTTTTCTTTTTGTAGCTCTGTATTCGGTTTACGCCAGACAAACGACATGCCGTCCGAACCAAAGATGTTGAATTTAGACTCGTCCTCGAATATCACTGTGTCCCAGAAGTGGGAGTCGTTGCAAATGTGATCTTTAGCGAAGACAAGTCGATTCAATTAATTTTTTTTTTTATTTATAAATGGCTTCTTACGAGCTACTCGACCATTGAACCCATGCTCACGAAGCACACGTCGGACGGTTTCGGCACTAGACGTCTTCCCCAATTCGTTGTGGACTTCAGTAGCCAGCTTTTGAGCCGATAACTTTGGGTTGGCGTTTATTTTTCGGACGATATATCTCTCGTCTGTAGTGCTAAATATCTTGTTTGGTGCAATTCTGCCTTTGTCATGCACTGGGTTCTCATGTACAAATCGTGAAATGATGTTCAGCAACTTTCCGGCGTGATTTCCCTTTTTTGAAATGGTTTAGGACTTCTTCACGCTTCTCAATTGTTGTTCGCCGTTCCATTCTGAAAAAATACTCTGATTTTTAAACTTCAGCCAGCAAAATCATACTAAAAATTAGCTTAAAAAAACATGAGCGAATAGAACTAGAAAGTGACAGGAAAAAAGGGCCGTTATTTGACGCTACAGTCCGATGCAAGTGTTTGGTTCAAATAAGCTGTGAGCACAATTTTTGCTGCGCAATTGGGTTTTCTCCACTTGCAGAGTGCAATTCGTTACTTATCGCATATTTTCTTTCAAACATTTTTTCGTAGATCTTGCATCAACAAATCTACATTTAAATTTTTAGTTAAAAAGTTAGGGCAGTTTTAAAATTAAATCGAGCACTGGTTCAAATATGCTGTGACCACTGTAAATTAAAAAATATTGTAACCTTTTCGCAAACAGTCAGTATCACAGTATCATAGAACTTACATTTGATGGCCTTAAAAGTAGATGATTTGTTTTACTGCAATAAATTATTATTATTATTGGTGAAAAAAAGAGCTACAATTGAAATTATTTTGTATTTTTAGTATATACTCCAGGAAGATGTTTTGATAAACGAAATATCGGACTTAAAATTTTATTAATTTGTCCAAAACCTGACCTGTAGCTCATTTTTAAAAAAATAACCGAATATCAAATAGCTCAAAAACTTAAAAAGAAAAAAATAATTTTTAAAAAGTTTTTCTGTGATGAAAAAATGATGTGTTTGATAAATATTTTAACATGAATTTAAAGCTTCAAAGCTAAGTACTTATGAAATAAAGTTACTTATAGCTTGCGATAAATTAAACAAAAATAACTTGAAAGGAAAAATATTGTTTAAGCACAGTATCTAGCTAGAGAAGAAACACTTGACGAAAACATCGTAAGTATTTGATACCAGCTCGCGTCACACTTCCAAAGAGATATTTTCCACCTGTTTAACTTTAATAAGCGATTTGTTGCCGTCATTCCTCAAACGGCTTTCCTACCGAAGCTTATCCACCTGTCTGTCTGTCTGTTTGTCTGTCTGTGTATCTGTCTGTCTTCTTAGACGATGTTTACTCTTTTGTTTTGCGATTTCTTACTTTGCCACGCTATCAATTTACATTCAAATGAATTTCATTTGCATGCCAGCACCTTTCTACATTGAAATAAAATAACACAAGCAAATATAGCGTTTTGCATGTGTATGGGTGAGTGTGCTGCAAATGTGCGCAAAAAGTATGCATGTGTTGCTTACGAGTGTCGTCAAGGAAGTGGGTGTATACCGAGAAAACGCCTCTTGCATTTTTAACTTTACCAAATTTCATCGATTTGATTTTCAAATTGTAGCAAGTATATAATGTAGAAAAAAAAAGAAAGAAACGATGAAGGAAAATGAAATGGTTTTATGAAAGCGAATCATGAATCACGATTGACTTGAATATGCAAGAAATAATATTCACACAATGTAGCTCATAAGAATCGAACGGAAGTGACAATGCTGAAAGGAGTAATCAGATGAATATATGTGGGTTGAAAAGTCGGCCTGGAGTAGTAGTCGATTAGGTAGTGAGCTTGACAGCCACCTCAGGGTTCGAATCACGGTCAGGCCATGGTACTACGCTTTAAATTTTCTGAATTTCTTTCCGCATTACTAATCAACTGAAATTGAATTCATCGATATCAATTTACGACTTAACTCAGGTACAGACATAACACTTGACTCAGATTCTTATTCCTATGTTTCTTCGGCTTTCTGACTCGCCTAGAACATCCCACACATGTTTCACTGGATCGCTTCATTTTTTCATAATTCTGATTAAAATTTGGCATCATGTCAAAATGACGCAAAATCTTCAAGAAATTCAAATCAGAACCTGAAAAAATGAAACTAGAATCAACTTAAAGTCAAGTTAAAATCAACTCAAATTCTAGTTAAATTCATTTCAAAATCAATTCAAATTTAAACCCAAATCAAATCAAAAGCAAGTTAAAATCTTTTCGAAATCAAGTCAAAATTAGTTTGGAATCAAGCCAAAATCTAATCAAATGAAACTCCAAATCCAGTCGAAACTAAATTAAATAAACGTCATAATTAGTTAAAAATCAATTCTAATGAAGTTTAAATCAACTCAAAACCAAATCAAAGGAAAGTCAAAATCCAAACAATTCAAACTGAATTGAAATCAAGTCAACCCCAAGTGAAAATCAAGGCAAAATCAATTAATAATCAAATCAAAGACAAGTCCAAATCAAGTGAAAACTGTTAACATCTGATCAGGTCACATTAAACTCAAAATCAAGTTGAAATCAAGTCAACATCAATACAAAATAAAGCAAAAGTCAAGTCAACTCAAAATCATGTAATGATTAAGTCATAATCATGAAATAACAAATTCATAATCAAATCATCATCATGTCATAACAAAGTCAATATCAAGTCAAAATCAATTCACACTCAAATAAAAATTAAGTTAAAATCCAATCAAAATCAAAAATTATGTCAAATCAAAATCAGAATCAGAATCAAGTCATATTCAAGTCAAAATTTTATCACATTGAACTCAAAATCAAATCAAAATCAAACCAAGGTCAAATAAAATCAAAATAAAATCAAAATCAAATCAAAATCAAATCAAAATCAAATCAAAATCAAATCAAAATCAAATCAAAATCAAATCAAAATCAAATCAAAATCAAATCAAAATCAAATCAAAATCAAATCAAAATCAAATCAAAATCAAATCAAAATCAAATCAAAATCAAATCAAAATCAAATCAAAATCAAATCAAAATCAAATCAAAATCAAATCAAAATCAAATCAAAATCAAATCAAAATCAAATCAAAATCAAATCAAAATCAAATCAAAATCAAATCAAAATCAAATCAAAATCAAATCAAAATCAAATCAAAATCAAATCAAAATCAAATCAAAATCAAAATCAAATCAAAATCAAATCAAAATCAAATCAAAATCAAATCAAAATCAAATCAAAATCAAATCAAAATCAAATCAAAATCAAATCAAAATCAAATCAAAATCAAATCAAAATCAAATCAAAATCAAATCAAAATCAAATCAAAATCAAATCAAAATCAAATCAAAATCAAATCAAAATCAAATCAAAATCAAATCAAAATCAAATCAAAATCAAATCAAAATCAAATCAAAATCAAATCAAAATCAAATCAAAATCAAATCAAAATCAAATCAAAATCAAATCAAAATCAAATCAAAATCAAATCAAAATCAAATCAAAATCAAATCAAAATCAAATCAAAATCAAATCAAAATCAAATCAAAATCAAATCAAAATCAAATCAAAATCAAATCAAAATCAAATCAAAATCAAATCAAAATCAAATCAAAATCAAATCAAAATCAAATCAAAATCAAATCAAAATCAAATCAAAATCAAATCAAAATCAAATCAAAATCAAATCAAAATCAAATCAAAATCAAATCAAAATCAAATCAAAATCAAATCAAAATCAAATCAAAATCAAATCAAAATCAAATCAAAATCAAATCAAAATCAAATCAAAATCAAATCAAAATCAAATCAAAATCAAATCAAAATCAAATCAAAATCAAATCAAAATCAAATCAAAATCAAATCAAAATCAAATCAAAATCAAATCAAAATCAAATCAAAATCAAATCAAAATCAAATCAAAATCAAATCAAAATCAAATCAAAATCAAATCAAAATCAAATCAAAATCAAATCAAAATCAAATCAAAATCAAATCAAAATCAAATCAAAATCAAATCAAAATCAAATCAAAATCAAATCAAAATCAAATCAAAATCAAATCAAAATCAAATCAAAATCAAATCAAAATCAAATCAAAATCAAATCAAAATCAAATCAAAATCAAATCAAAATCAAATCAAAATCAAATCAAAATCAAATCAAAATCAAATCAAAATCAAATCAAAATCAAATCAAAATCAAATCAAAATCAAATCAAAATCAAATCAAAATCAAATCAAAATCAAATCAAAATCAAATCAAAATCAAATCAAAATCAAATCAAAATCAAATCAAAATCAAATCAAAATCAAATCAAAATCAAATCAAAATCAAATCAAAATCAAATCAAAATCAAATCAAAATCAAATCAAAATCAAATCAAAATCAAATCAAAATCAAATCAAAATCAAATCAAAATCAAATCAAAATCAAATCAAAATCAAATCAAAATCAAATCAAAATCAAATCAAAATCAAATCAAAATCAAATCAAAATCAAATCAAAATCAAATCAAAATCAAATCAAAATCAAATCAAAATCAAATCAAAATCAAATCAAAATCAAATCAAAATCAAATCAAAATCAAATCAAAATCAAATCAAAATCAAATCAAAATCAAATCAAAATCAAATCAAAATCAAATCAAAATCAAATCAAAATCAAATCAAAATCAAATCAAAATCAAATCAAAATCAAATCAAAATCAAATCAAAATCAAATCAAAATCAAATCAAAATCAAATCAAAATCAAATCAAAATCAAATCAAAATCAAATCAAAATCAAATCAAAATCAAATCAAAATCAAATCAAAATCAAATCAAAATCAAATCAAAATCAAATCAAAATCAAATCAAAATCAAATCAAAATCAAATCAAAATCAAATCAAAATCAAATCAAAATCAAATCAAAATCAAATCAAAATCAAATCAAAATCAAATCAAAATCAAATCAAAATCAAATCAAAATCAAATCAAAATCAAATCAAAATCAAATCAAAATCAAATCAAAATCAAATCAAAATCAAATCAAAATCAAATCAAAATCAAATCAAAATCAAATCAAAATCAATTAAAAATCAAATCAAATTCAAATCAAATCAAATTAAATCAAATCAAATCAAAATCAAATCATATAAAAATCAACTTAAAATCTCTTTAAAATCAAGACGAAAATAGTCAAAAACAATTTAAAATTAGATCGAAATCGAGTCAATTCAAGACAAGTCAAGTCAAAATGCATTCACGAATATTCCAACAGCAAAATAAACGAATCTCTCTCTCGTGCCTTACATTCCAAATCACTCAGTTAGTCACTCAGCGACATTCAACTAGGCTATGACTCCTCATCAAGACTCCATCCACCGTATTTTTGCCGCGTGTACTTTTACTCGTACTCAAGTCAGTCTGTTGCCAGTCAAATTGAAAATCGAAAGTTGTAAAATTTTATAGCTGCTTCGTTTGCTCCTCCTCTTCCTCTTTCTTATGTTTGCTCATGTTACTTTTTGCTTGTTCAAGCTTTTGGCCATTTCTTCATTGCCTGTAATATTCTGACGCCGGTTACTTTTCAATTTTGAAATCAGCCAAACAGGATATGCAGCTTAATGCCTTGCCGCCCTGTTTTTTCACTCTTACTATGGTCCGTTTCGTTCCCTCTTTCCTATTTGCTCCACCTTTGCTTTTATGCTTTTTACTTTTTTGTTTTGTTAATTTTTTTTATCATATTTTGTTGTAATTGATTTTTAACATTTGTTCATGAGAAATATGCAGTCTTTATATTTGTTGTTTGTTTTTTTTTCCACAACAGGATATTGTTAAAGGTAAAATATCCTTTTAATGGCACTTCTACTCAATTTTGAAGATGAAAATTTCATTGTGATTGTGTTTAATGCAAATCTGGGACATTCAAGTGAAAGGTTTTTTTTTTTATTTGGCACGCTCTTATTTCTTATGCATGTGCGACTTTATTTCTGTACCGTTTGGGGGACGGACATTGGATTAGGGCGCAACATAAAGTGTGACATAACGTAACGTTATGTAAGGCAACATAGCGAATGCGAAGCAATCAATTGAGTAGGATTTTAGTGCTTAATGGATTGTATAATTCGAATTTTACTTTGCACATGATGTATTCATTCGTTACGTTTATTCTTGTGTCCACGGGTGGTGAATTGGTATCAATTGTGTAGTCTTCTGACCTTTAAGTATTAAAAAATAAGCGGCTAGAGCAACATAATAACCTGTTTTGTCGAAATGGTTTCTGCAAAAATACAACTGATATTAAAAATTGTATTAAGAAAGGCATCATGCAAGCCACAAGGATTTCAAATTCAAACGGAAATAACAAGTTGCCATCTTGAATGAGCACGAGACGTTCCAACATATAAGGGAGCAGGAAATTTAGTAGAATATACTTAAGCATTTGCTTGCTTGAGGTTGCACTGCTAGGCAGCTTAAATCCTTCTCATCCGACTTCAACTTTCTGCACGCACTCGTTCTCATACACTTGACTGCACTTGGTCTGTGTCGCCGTGGCATAAGCAACGTCTAAGCAGCCCACTGTTGCACCCAAGCCTGGCCAGTTAATACTAGTGCTTTGCAGGCGTTTCCTCCCAACGAATCATCGTTGTCGTTGTAGTCCTTGTCGGAGTTTGAATTTTGCGCTTTGCACTCGCAATAAACAGAAGAGGCAAAAGTTTCCTTTTTTTATTGTTTTCGATTTCCATTTTTATTGCGGTGCTTTTTCGTGAGCCTCCGCTTTTGAAATGTGGAGTAGATTTCCTGCCATGTAGTGGTTTTATGCTTTTTTTTTTTGTTTTTTTATCCATAACCTTCTTCTATACTGCCACGACTTTTTGGGCTCTTTGTTGGGTATTTTATAGGAAGGATAAGAAAATCGAAAAAATACGTACAACAACAACAAAAAAAAAAAATAAAACTGCGCGTGCAATGAAAATTTTCCAAGGATTATATTATATATTTTTCTCTTCTTTTTTAGGATAGAACTTCAAGGAAATTGAATTTTGCGATTTGTTAGTGTTGTGTGTGTGTATGTGCCTATGTCACAAATACATCTACATATAAAGTAAAAATGTAGTTTAATCGTTTTCGATTTCGCATTTAACAGTTGACAAAATTCATTGCTTATATTCCTGATTTTTATTGCAACAGTAAATTGAAATAAGTTGCTATACGATGGCGGTTACAACAAATAATTTGAACAGAGTGGTTATATTTGTGCTGAATTTTTTCTTTTTTTTTTATTTGTAGAAGCACATTTTGTGGGATTTTCGGGCAATTTAGTGGTTTTTGAATTAGCAATTTTTCGATTGCCTTCACAGATGAATGATGAATGATATGAGGCCTTGCTGCGAATTTAAGTCCAATTTTTTAGTTATCGAATTGCCGCTTTACATCGAATTTATCGAATATATACTGCGAAATCATATCGCCCATTTCGTGCAAGACTGTCACAACGCAAAATCGGGGATTTTTAAGTTGAATATACAGGAATATTCGTTATTAGAATTTCTTTAACATATTCCAAGATCAGAATGATTTGCGTTCACATAACGGTTTAATGGACACTTCTGTCGTTTGTACGCTTTGTACTGAGGTAGTAAATGTCAAAATGTGACGTATTTGATATTTTTTGTTTGATTTTTTAAGTAAATTTTTAATAAATATAAAAGTAAGTTATTCTTATGGCAGAATTTTTTTTTTTTAATAATTTCGACTTAATTCGTTATTATCTGTAACAACTAAATTTTTATTAGAATAAAATTTAGGTATACACCCAGTATTTTTATAAGTAAAATACATACCAAGGTTCAATAAATAAGGTTGTCGCATGGGTGAGAGCGAGTTCCCAAAAATGTCAAATCGAAGTTGACAGCTCATACAAAACCTAAAAGCGGAAATTGATAACATGTAAAGCCGATGAAGTTGTTGTAGCTTTTCATTGATTTTGACGATTATGGGTACTGAGAAGAGACTACGATCAGCCACGAGACGACCTTATTTATTCAACCATGATACATGCAACATACTATGTTAAGCTCTCTATAAGAGTAATAGAGAGCGAGAAACGAGAAACAACTCTTTACGAAAGATAACTTTAATACACACACGCATACGCGTGTTCCATATCATAACAGTAAGAAGGAGAGAGAGAGAGATTAAGAAAAGGCATACCAAACAACCTAAAGAAGTCAGCTAATAAAACCGTTTGAACATCAGAGAGCCGCATGCAGCCACAACCGAATGTGTTTTTATGTATAATATAATATATAAGAGAAGCAGAGAAGTCATACCAAGCAACATAAAGAAGTTGGCGAATAAAACCGGTTTGAATATGCGAGCGCCGCGACAACCACAAGCGAAGGCATAAAAGACCAGTCACAGCATCGAGGTGATCTCTTGTTTATCGTACAATCAAAGTGATTTCACGTTCGGAAGCGCAAAACTGCGATAGTCATTTAGTCACACTTCTTCAGCCACAGGGATAGCTAATAATTTCAAAACAAGGTCACACAAAACCCCGACAAGCGTAAGCACCGCTCGAGTCAATCAAAGCAGCCTCCGTAAGCACACCGACGTCGCCGTATACTAATTACCCTCAAAAGCGGCCGTAGCCTACGCTTCAACTTCGCCACAGAGAATCCAAGACATCACCTATTATCGCCAGTCATTGTCATCGTGTGAATACTCATTAACCTCAAAAGCGGCCGTAGCCTACGCTTCAACTTCGCCACAGAGAATCCAAGACATCACCTACTACCGCCAGTCAAGGTCATCATGTGTATACTCTTTGGCCACAAAAGCGGCCGTAGCCTACGCTTCAACTTCGCCACAGTTAATCCAAGACATCACCTTCTACCGCCAGTCAAAGTCATCGTGTGTATACTCATTAACCTCAAAAGAGGCCGTAATCAACGTTTCAACTTCGCCTCAGTGCCTCCAAGATATCAGTTATTACCACCAGTCAAGGTCACAAGGTCCTTTTCGCGTAAAAGGAACAATTTAATTATCAATTATCAAATTAAAGATACTGTCTTAAGTCGTGTGAATGTCGTAAAAGATCTCGGTGTATACATGGATTCTAAGCTATCGTTTAACATCCATATTGATTACTTTTGTAAAAAAGCATCTTCAATGCTTGGATTTATAAAACGCTGGGCCAAAGAGTTTAATAGTATGATTACAACTATGTACAACGTTGTATTATGCAATTGTACGTCCTCACTTAGAATACGCAAGTCAAGTTTGGTGCCCAAGTTACAGTGTGCATGTTGATCGTATAGAAAGGGTCCAAAAACGTTTTGTTAGGTTTGCTCTAAGGGGCCTAAGTCGATTTGACAGTATAAACCTTCCTCCTTATGAGGATCGTTTAAAACTATTAAAAATGCAATCACTGAGTGAGCGAAGGAAGTCTGCAGATATTGTCTATTTACACCAACTCATAACTGGTGTATTCGTTTCTCCAGAACTTCCTCCTCTTATAAATTTCAACTCAAATCGGAGAAGCAGTAGAAACGCTAACAATTTAATTTATTTATCATTTAGTAGAACAAATTATATGTTAACTGCTCCATTAAACCGCATGAGTAACTTAGTTAACAATTGCAGCTTTTTTGATGTTAACTTGTCAAAAGGTCAACTCAAAAATAGATTAAAAACTATTGTGTAATTGCATGGTTATGTGTCTGCATGGTTAGTCGTGACATCTTGTGTTGTCCTCGAGCCCAACCACTGTGTTGGTGGATAAATTTTTCCCACATAAACTCATTTTGAACCACTATTACAAATATCGTTGAAAATCTCAAAGATTTTTGGGCTTTGGCTTTGAATGGGTGAATGCTGAGAATGTGCGAAAAAGCTGTAGTAGATTAACTCTATTGTTATTGCATGAAAAAAAAATATTACCTTGTCGATTTCAGTAATTTTTTCAACTTGCGTTTAGCAGCAGCACTCAGTACACTAATAGTAGTAAAAACAAGAACCTAATATATTTCACGCGCTCTATTGTATTTCACCTCTTGCTATGCCCTCTTATGGTAGATATAAACACTAAGTAGATAACTAAAGGTGCGTTTTTATGGCATAGCTATATACGCTTAACAATATTTTCTCATACAAAAAATGCTTAGCTAAGACAGGATAATTATAGCCGCTTAGCTCATAGTCGCCGATAGAAACACTATTGCCAGATTAAGAAAATGATACTTTACGTAATTTATTGGCAGCACTTTTTGAAAAGCAACCCTGCTTATGTCACATCTGTTATAAAAAAAAAGTCTATTTTAGAAAAACAAATATTTACTGCAAAATGGATAAAGACGAATGGTGAGATATTGATCTTATTTGGCTAATAATAAAATATTAACATAATTCTTATATTTTTCAGCAATAAACGCAAGAAGTCGAGCCGTGAAGAGACTCTTTGTCTCCTAAGATGCTATCTGGCAAGAAAGGACGAATTTCTGCACGCCAGGAAGAAAAAATATGCATACAGCAATATTCTGGAAGGTATGGTTTCAGAAGGTGTTACGGAAAGCAATCATATGTTTATTGTACGTATTTTTCTTTGTTTACAATAGATTTTCTTCTATTTCAGGACTCTAGTACTACAACCACTGCGCTGGAAGGGAAAATGCGAACCCTCTTAACCGCATATAAAAGTGCAAAAGACAACGCAAGGCAGACGGGTGCGTCTCCATGCATTCCACCTTATTTCGAGGAACTAGAGGAAATATTTGGGAGCAAGCCCTTAATAGCAAATTCCCATACGATACACTTGGGGAGAGCGCCCACTACTAATGCGGATAATGATAACTTATTCAAAATTCAAGCAAAGAAGATGCAGAGGTTGAATTTCTGTTCGAGCCAATAGAAGTGCCTATAGAAGAAGATTTAGACTTGCCTTCTACTTCCGCTGCGGCTCGGAAAATAAAAAGAAATTCTCCTCGTGAAAGCTATTATGCTGCTAAGCTGCAGCTTAAACAAAAACATGCAGAAGACAAGTTGGCTCAACGTGGAGAGTACTGCCGTGCTATGCTGAACTGCTTTAATGAGAAGTGGCGTCAAGAAGCCGAAATTTTAAAACAAAGTGAAGAAAAAAAATTTCTTTGCTTGAAAAAATTTTAAATAAAAAACATTAAAAAAACAAGTTTCAATTTTTTTTTTCATAAAATGTTTAATTATAGTTTAGGTTTTAAATCTTTAGGCGGCTAAATGCAAGTTATAAAATGTTTCTTTCTAATAGCTAATTGTAAAGTAAATCACGCCGATTTACTTCTCCAATGATTTCTTGAGGAGAATCATTATTTATAATCTCCGCGAGTGGGTCTGCAATAGTTTCATTGAACACATCATCTTGAATTAAGCATATGTTATGCAAAACGCATGCACTAACTATAATATTGGTCAAGGTGAGCAAGTCTGTTTGCTCTGTGAACTTTAAGAGCCTCATAAAACGACCTTTTAGTAAACCAAACGCGTTTTCTACTACCATTCTTGTCGACGAATGAATATAGTTGAATTTTCTTTGGGTTTCAGTTAGATTTCCGTAATCTTTAAACGGTGGTACTAACCAACTTGTTGCAGGGTATGCAGAATCCCCCAGTATAAATATTCCACCATGGAACAGCTCATCATAATTAGTTTCCGTTCTTTTGTAAAGATCGGATCTGCGAAGAACTCTGCCATCGTGGAGTGACCCTGGTTCGCCGCATGTGATGTCAATGAATTTTTTGTCTGCATCAGCAACTGCTTGTAGAATCACACTATAATTTTGCTTTCTGTCGAAGTAGTCTTCTTTTCCTACTTTCGGTGCTTTTATTGCTATATGTGTGCAGTCAATAGCCCCAATCACACTAGGTATTTTCTGTTTCTGCTCAAATTTTTTCGACGTTTCCTCTGCAGCAGCCCTTTGTGGCCATTTCACAAACTCGTGTCCGATCGAAATACGCCACGTAGTCACGCGACGTACAGCAATCCACGCAGACGATTTTGACACTCCAAATAAATTGCCAAGCTGCCTAAAAGTTACGGTGTTACAGATATACCAAATGTACATGTAAAGTGTCGTCCTACTTTCAATTTTCGATCTGCCTCCATTGGCTAGTTTCGGCAAGAACTCAGACTGTGAAAAAGTTGCTGAAGGAAAAAGTGTTGACCTCATATACGCAAAAATAAAGATTGCATTCATACCTATTAGGTATTCAACAGTTGGTCGCTGCAGCCGCATGTGGCACCTGAAGTCCTCGTCGCTAAATGAAGAGATTGTTGCTGCATAATTCTTGCATTTGGGATGATCCTCACGCTCGGATTCTTCGGATTCGGAACTACAGCTTGAAGAAGATGAAGGTATTGAATTGAATATATTTTGTAGGTCTCGATCATCCTGAATGTTGTTTCTCGAGCTCTCCAATAATAAAGTCAATACCTGAAATACAAAAACATGTGCTTGCTATAGAATTTCTCTTTGATATTTTCTTTAAGAATCCCAGCGTTATAGCCAAATTTGTTTTCTTACTAATTGTGTTTCCTCCGAGCTATCCATTTAAGTAAAAATCTTCACAGAATACAATTTATGCCAAATTCAGAATATTTCTTCAAAATGTTGCTATTATAAATAACAATGTTCAATATTTGACAGTAACACGCAATGCTGCCAAGTTTTGAAGGAAAAAGTTAAGCGAAATATTTAGCGCCGATGAGCGTTTTTTTGGACAAGCGTATATAGCGATGCCAAAAAAAACACACCTTAAGTTGATATAAAAAACTATGCGAATAGCAAACAGAAACATTAAATGTTTGGTTTCTGTTACATGTTAATGAGCAAAATTTATACATTAATACGCTGAATATTAAAGGCTGTATGTATACCCCAAAGAGTTTGGAAAAATGCATGAAAATATTGGATCGAAAGTTAAGTTATCAGAAAAAAAGTAAAACTTTAAACAAGATTCATGTCCATTTTTGAAAAAAATACAATGAAAATGTAAACTTCTTTTCTTAAGTTTGACTTAGTTAAAATGAAAAAAACGAAAGTGTTTTCACCCTTTTCCCCCTTTAGAAAGGTATTAGTTCCTTTGTGGGATATCTTATTATACTAATAGAAAAAAAAAATTTTGTAACAATGTGCCACTGTAGGAAATTTTAAGAAAAACTAAAATTTTGTCGGAAACTAAAACTTTGTTTTTTTTAGAACCATTTATTTTATCTTTTTTTTTTACTTAAATTGTTATAAAATATACTTAATGAGTTTAACTTTGTTTGCATATTTTTATTAATTTCAAAGGCATAATATAGTTATTATAAAAGTTAGCATAGTTAGCATATTCGCCATTTTCAATTTAAAATTTTTGACTTCAGATTCGTAATCAGCATCCCCAAAAACCTGTTTTTCAACATTAATCATACATATGTAGATTAGACAACTCCTTGAGGTTTTGGCCGTCTTTTTTCGACCTGAAACCATTGTGCGACGTAATTCTCCCTCAAAAAACACCCTATAGTTGCAATGGCATATTGAGTTAATTGATGATTTCGGGTATGTCAGATATAGGGTATGTTAATGTGGTTGCCAGAAGAAGTTTAGTACATAAATTATAAATATTTCCTATTCGCAGACCAATTTTGTTCTTATTGATTGACCAATTATTTCTCACGAAGACAAATATTAGGTATTGTAAGATGTATGTAATTATCTATAACTAGCATACCCGTTCCCAGCGTTGCTTGGGATAATAAATATAAATATAAATATAAATATGAAAACATATTTAAATAAAGACTCGATATTTTGAGCAGCTGTTCAAGCCACAACTTAACGCTATGACATTTCAGACCGTTCAACACACAACAGACATGGTAGTACAAAACATTTCACCCGCACAACTTACATGCAATTGAAATCACCATCATGGTTAAATTAATAAGGTTATATTTGGGCCGATCGTACACAGAAAATAAAAGAATTGATTTATTACCTAAACTAGTTTAGCTAATGTGAAAGTTTCTATTTCACCTAATCTTTTCAACAACTTTTCTACTTACACAGTTAATTTAACAATCATGCATTAGGTAATTCACCTAATTCAAATTAGTTAATTCAACTAAAATTTTGCAAAACGCAAAAGTAAAGAGCACAGCGCTCTCCTATAAAAAACATAAATAAAAAAAAAGTGAGAAAATTTTACAAAAAGTAAAGCTTCATTGCGAGAATTGAACTCGGGCCGCTTGCGTTCAAGTCAAACGCTTTACGGCTGTGCTGTTACGCCGTTTGATAACTTGTGAACAAAATGTATATAAAAATATGAGGTCCACAACTCTTAAATTATGGGTATCTACAGCAATTTGATTAATTGGTATGTAGCGTAAATTTCTGTATTGGAAATTTAGCTCAATAGATAAGGCGTTGGTTGTTGAAATCTTGAGATCAGAGGTTCGATTCTCAGCGGTGGCAAAGAAATTTTTCAGTCATTTATACAATGTATATATCTCTCTCATTATATCTACTATAAAACAAATCTTTCTTCTCTATGATGTGATGAAATGAAGTAAAGTCACCTAAGGAGGGAGGAAAGTTTCACTTCAAAATAGAAATTGCAAAACAAAAAACATATTTTTTGCACGGCATTCCCACTCTTAAGTGGGAATGCTATCTAAATAATTAGGTGATTTTTCTACACTTAGTAGGTGGCTTGCCTAATCTGAAGTGGTCATAGTTTAAAAAAAATTAGCTAATTCTTCTAATAAATTATGTGTCTTATCTATTTTATGGTTGAAGGTACACCTAAATATTTAGGTTTTTTTAGCTACTCTCGCAGTTAAACTACCCAATATAATTGCATATAATTAACATTTAGAAATTGGTAGCGCACCTAATCAAATTCGTTGACTGAAAATCACCGGATTACTTTAGCTGAATTGACTACATTTTTAGGTAAAAGTTCTACTCTTTTTTTTCTGTGTACTCTCTTCTCAGTACCCACAATTGTCAAAATCAATGAAAAGCAACAACAACAACTTCATCGGCTTTACATGTTATTAATTTTCGCTTTCAGATTTTGTATGAGCTATCAACTTCGATTTGACATTTATGGGCACTCGCTCTCACCCTTGCGACAACCTCATTAGTTCAACCATGATTACTACTATCCAATTTTACCATAAGATCATAGAAGTTAGTTTCGCCATTAATAAAAAATGTTAATGGCCTTTAATGACAATCTTATATTTATTTTTTGTTACTCAGCTTTATTCTAAAATTATGTAAAATGTATCTCAATCTATTTATTAGGTTTTTTAACTCAGTAGCTATTGAAATAAAAAGAGTGGGAAGCAATCTAAGTATGAAAATCAAAATAAATACGATATATTGGGCTTATGGCAACACTGTAGCAGAAATAAACTGAGTGCAACTATCCACTCAAGATGGCAGCGCGGTGAGTTATAGACTCTCACCTCTCTCTCTCAACAAAGAGCTTTAGCTATTGTTTGTTGTTATTTTGTGCTGCTTATACAATGGCAGCATGGATTAAAATGCATGAATTCTGAAATAATTAAATCAAAAGTTTTTCCAAAAACATAGTACCCAGTAGCAGGGTCGCTTATTCTAGCAATTGAATAGTCAAAAAATTATTAAAATCGGTTCAGCGGTTACCCCGTGATTGAACGATAAAAATCCGAGAGAACCCTTTTATATAATAGTATAGAAGAATATGTATGTAATTAAAAAGAACTCTCAATATTTCATGCTAAGTTTTTTGTCATAAATCTAAGTGAGACTATGATGGGTGTTGTGTTTTACGAGACATAAACTTTTGATTGAAATACTTAAATATTTTGATAACTTTTATTTGGTCCTTAAAAAAGTAGCCTGCAGCCATAAGAATAACTGTTGCGCACGACAGGATTTAATAGACAATCAAGAGGACTTCATTACTCCAGTAGAACAGAGTGAAAATGTTTCATTAAAAATTTTGAAGAATTGAAAATTGGTCCTCAACACAGGACCAGCTCTGCAGGAAAAAAAAATAAAACATAATATAATGTAACTTTTAGCATTTTTTGTATTATTTAAACCTTAATAGTAGCCCATAAAAAAAATACTCTTACATTGCGACAAACAAACAGGAGTCGTAAAGTACGCACCGTGGTCTATATAACAATCAACTGATGGAATCCGTCAACATCACCATCATCGTTGAAAGCTGTTGATAGCAAAATGTTCTGAGCTTAAGATGGGAACGAGTATCCATAGAACATAGTGACTTTTGACGGGTAGTGACGGAAAGGTTGAGTGGGGTGGATGCAATCTATGTATGCGTCAGGGGAATTTTGCGCTATAAATTTATCTTATTTTTCTTGCGATTTACTTTCAATGAATACAATTTTCCTGCAGTTGTTGTTGATATTCATGTTGTTGTTGTCGTTGTTGTTGTTGTTAAAGTTCATAAACGCGCACATGAAAATAAATTGAAAAATTCCTTCAGCGCCATCGCACATTTACTCACGCTTCTGTGGAACCGTTATACCGTTTCCGTTTCCCATACCGAATAAATAGCTTCATCAACATCATTAGGTGGCATTTCAATCGTGTTGAATCCAGAGAGAATTCTTCAAGTTTGCTGTCGAGTATTTTGCTGTTGTTGTTGTTGTAGTTGTTTTTGTTGCTATTGCTGGACAAATAATTTTGAAACGTTTGAATAAACAAAACTTGACGAGCAGATGATTTTTAAAAATATTTTCATTTCATTTAATAATGCAGAAAATATTTTAGATTTATATGACTATAAGTTGAACTTCATTGATATTTTCGTGGTATGAAAATGAAAATAAGAGATAAGTGCAGAGGATGGAAATGAATGCCAATCAAATATAAATATATGAAGGAATCAAATCATTTTCTAGTAGAGAGAGATCGAAAACTTTAAACTGAAAAATAAAAAAAAAAAATACTCTTATTCAATTGAGCATAAGAATGGAACAACATTGAACTGAGTAAAAATGAGTTGAATAGAATATAACAACATTTCGTTGAAACGAAAGAAAGTTTCAAAAAAACGAAATTATTTTATGAAATAAAAAACTTGCAATTTTAATTCCTTTAATATAGGGCTGGCAATAAACGGTGGAACGTCAAATCACTATTACCACTCGAACATTTCAACGGAGATAAGTAGAATTTTTCAGAATATACCCAATCAGCCATTTATAGTGATTGCATTAAGCTTATATAAAATGCAAAAAGCAAGCCTAATTTGCCTAATTTGCTTAAGAGAAAACAGAACGCTTATAGTTCAGAGATACTTTTTCGACAACTTGTTACTATATGTTATAAGTAAATAGGTTATCTACTTAAAACGCGGACAAAGATAAGGACGGAAATACGATGTGCTCTGGGGGTGCGATAAGAAGACGGATAGGCAGTGAGAGAGATAATAATGACCGAAATAAGGGTGTTTTTTTAGATGCATGAAAAGTTTCGATGGTTGTTGCCTATGGTTTGACTGTTGGAAATGTCAAACTGTGTTGACATGTCTGTTCAGTAAGGTTTGGTAATTCATAATGAATCGTTAAACGCCAGAACAACGCTTCCAAATTGTGGAAATTTACCTTGAAAAAAATAAATCTGTTCGCGAAGTTCATAGAGCAAGCACTTCGTCCATTTTTGTGTTTAGTGATGAAGCTCATTTCTGGTTAAATGGTTTCGTCAATAAGCAAAATTGCCGCATATGGAGCAAAGACAATCCTCAAACCATTAACGAATCACCATTACATCCATTACAAAAGTTTAATGATTTTTTATAAAATTTATAAAAAACAGAAATTTAAGTATATAATTTAATAACTGCAAAATTTAAATATCTTGTCAAAAATGGAATTGGAGGTAAAAAAGTTATAAGTTATTTGAACCTATTCAATTTGAACTTTCAACGACATACATTTATTTTTACTAGTATCGCCTGTGGCCGAAATTCGGCCATCTGTTTCTGTAAGGTAACGAAACTCAAGTTGTTTTTCAAATAATGAATTGTTATTAATTTGCATGGAAATTCTTAATTCTTACCTTGACGCTATGAGGGAAATTGTGGTAAAGGACAAAAAAGGAAGCATATATGAATCAATAACAAAACTTTATTCAACATATAATATTCATTTAAAGCAAATAAATAAATTAAAAACAAAGTAAAAGTAAATAAACGGTAGAAAAGTATAACAAATAAATCAAGATAAATTATAATTCTCAAGATAATAGAAGCAAACAGCAGTTTTTTTCTTTTTTTAACGCTGAGAGATATTAAGAGAAAGCAACAACCACAACAACAACAACAACAACAGCAACAACAACAACAACCACAACAACAACATCAACAACAACAACAATGATGCTACTCAGCTCTTTTTAAGTGTTTGCGTCACTCCTGCATTCTACTCTTGCTTTTGTAAGCTACAGCAGTGATGTTCAACAGAGCTGTGTCGCTTTGTAGTTTCTAATTGTCCCATTGGTAAAATAAGCGTTTTACATTTGCTCAGTTTTACTTATCTTAATGACAACATATGCGAATAAAAATTATATTGTGCAAATCTACTCGAAAATACCTATCCATCGATATAAGAATTATGTGAATATGTTGAAGGTAACACAGAAAAAAAGGGAACAGAAACTTTTTGTTTGCCTATTAATATATAGATAATCGGTTAAAAACTGGTAAAGTTATACAAAAAAGACCATTTTGGGCAGATTTTGGGTCCAACTAAAAAAAAATATATAGTAACTTACTATTAATATGGTACTAATAAAATATTATAGTATGGTGGTTTTTTCAAAATTTTTTGGCGACCCACCTTACTGCACAAGCATAAGAAAAATTATTTGAAGCCATCAGCCAAGTACTTCGTCTCTTTTGCAGTCGCATTCCAAAACAAGACGTGCAGAAAGACGTAAAACAAACAAACAACATTAGATGAAAACATAAAACCGGAGTCGGAGTCGGTAGGGATTTTTGGGTGAAAGAGTCATAGTCGGAGTCTTAAAACTGCCCCAACTGCGACTTCGACCACAAAAAAAAAAAAACAAAATCAATACATGAGTTACAAAATTTTGGCATTTTTATATGTTTACTTAATTTTTATAATTCTTAAAAAACATATTTTTTAAGAATTATATTATGAGCTTTATGCCAAATAATTCATGAAGCAACAGGTTGGTACAACAACAAAGTTCTTTGCAGAACAAACCAAGCTGACTAGACTTACTTATCTAGAGTAAGATGATTTTCTGGAAAAGTTTTATCTACAATTTTTAAAATCTTCATTACGTGTTTCTTGCGCCTCTTCACTTAACTGGCCAATTGGAAGTAGTTCCAACACCCATTATCTGCTAAGATATTGTTGGGTCATCAAAAAATCGCCTGGCAGTGTTCCTATCATTGTTACTGCCGAAACCATACCTTTGGCTTATCTACATTTAACGCGATTCTGTGTTTAAGGCTTTGCTGAATTTTTCATTTATTTTCTTCTATTATTGTTTTATTTACACCTCGAGCTTGCCATTGTTTTATAGGAAGTTTGTATCCTAAATACAGTACATATTCAAAAAATGACAAAAAAAAACTTCATATGTGCAGATCCTTCGGATCATATAGACATATGTCCCAACTTTCATGTAATAGTCTCTGAGTCTGCTGAGTTCAAGGGCAACATACAGATGGACACACAGACATGGCTAGACGAGCGAAGGAGGTAACGTTGATTAAGAATATATGCACTTTTCTATACCGGCAACACCTCTTCTGGATTTTACAAACGTTTGCACTAAGTAAATATATTGTTCAGACATGGGGTGTAAAAATAGTCTCCTTATTAAAAATGCACAACTCAAAATGGCACACATTTGCACAATTTTTTTTTTTGTTGTGGCTAAAAGTTAAGACTCTGTAGAACAGTGATGTTCACACGCACACTTCCACAATTTTGAATTTTTGAACTTGTGTTAGTAGCTCTCTCGCTCTCTGCACTGACAAAAATTGTTGTGCAGCTATTAAGCAAGAATTGTGTTATAATTACCATTGTCATCATCATTAGCTTTATCAATATCATTATCATTATCACTATCATTATCATTGTCACTATTATTATCATCATTGTTATTATAATTCTGCAAATAACGCCTAAAACATTCGTGCAGTGCAAAACACACGACTAAGAGGCACGAACTTTCCTGCTTGAAGTTTCAGCGCCATCTGATTGAGAGAACTTCGTGCATTGAATCGTGTACGTGTTTCGATTCTCGAATAAAGTTTTCGAGTCTCAACACGCGTGGTACTACGTGAACATCACTTCTGTAGAATATTAAAACCGTTAAACAAGCACCGATTTATAAGGATTTATAATGTTTTTTTAAATTAAATTGTACGCCCATTTCAGATTGAGATGACCTATAAGTCACACTGACCATCTTCGATTTAACTCAAAATTTGTTTTTAGGTTGGTTTTTTGTTAAGAAAACCAATTCCGGAGTTTAAAGTTTCAAAAAATTTTTTTTTGCCGAGCCACAGCCATTCGAATGCCAAAATAGGGCATATTTTTAGACAACGTAGCTCAGTTAATTTTTGGCGTCCGTGGCGTAGTTGGGTAAAGTGCGTGGCCGCTATGTCAACGAACTTTGGAGACCCAGGTTCGAACCTCAGCAGCGACAGAAAATTATTTGAATTAAAATAATTTTTCTGTACGGCCGCCACCTCTCTGCAGACAATGGCAAACCTCAGAGAGTAATCAAAATGCCATGTAAAGCTTCTTGAGAACGAGAACATTCCGTTCATCGCCGTTCGGAGTTGGCGTTAAGCATGTAGGTCCGGTTCTCGATCAATTGTGTACAAACTTAATAACACGCACAACACAGTGTTATTATATATTGTTAGCTCAGTCAATTTAAATCATATTTGATTAACTAAGGTATCATTGGAATAGTTATCTTCTCTTTTTTAAGGATAAAATATAAAACATTTAAAAAAATTGCTGTAAATTGACCCATTGTTAATTTCAAAGTTTAATGCCATGTTAACAACAGACGCTATAATTTTTTTTCAGTTTCTTTATTTTAGGTTTTTGTACGTTTCAATACCTTTCCAACGATATAAAATTAGGGTGTGTTTTTGAAGGGTTCAGAAGTTACGGCGTAAATCGTGCAGTGTTAAAGAATTTTCAATACAGGGTTGCCCATATTCGACGGACCCATGTTTTTGTTAAAAAAATCAAAGAAGAAATAAAAATTTGGCGGTTGGCATTCTTAATCATTTAATTTGTTCCAAGTAGATTTGTTTACATCAATTTTTGAATATGATATCTCTCAAATGGCCGCCTCTGGCGTTGATGGCGTATTGTGCCCTTTTTGCAGCATTTTCCATCGTTTTCGCCAACATTTCGGCCGGAATAGCGGCTATTTCTTCACGAATGTTGTCCTTGAGCGCTTCTACGGTCCTTGACTTGTTAACGTAAACCTTTGACTTCAAATATCCCCACAAGAAGAAGTCAGGCGGCGTCAAATCGGGCGAACGCGGTGGCCAGTCCAAATCACCACTTTTCGACATCAAACGGCCCGGAAACAAATTCTTCAGAAAATCGATTGTTATGCGACTTGTGTGCGGTGGAGCGCCGTCTTGTTGAAACCAGAACTGCCTCATACGCATTCGACGAATAATTGGCATCACAAAATTGGTCATCATGTCGTGATAACGCTCCTGGTTGATGGTAACAGCATGGCCATTTTCATTTTGGAAGAAAAACGGCCCAATGACCGTTTTCGCACTAACGCCGCACCAAACTGTGACTTTTTCGTCATGAAGAGGCACTTCTTGAATCTCCTGAGGATTTTCAGTGGCGTAAATACGGCAATTTTGCTTATTTACGGTCCCATTCAATGTGAAATGGGCTTCATCGGACATGATAATTTTGTTCCAAAATTGCTCGTCATCTTCGGCCATTTCGATGACTCTTTGGGCCCATTCCAATCGACGAGGCTTGTCCGCAGGCAACAATCTTTGCGTCAATTGAATTTTGTACGGGAACAAATGCAAATCAACGCGAATAATCCGTTGTAAAGTGGACCGAGCCATGCCCAACTGCTGAGAACGGCGTTTTTGGGATGTTCTTGGGGACCTCTCAACACTGGCTCGTACGGCAGCGATATTCTTGGTCGACTTTTATTTGGCCTGGCCGATCGCCTTGGTCGACTTTTATTTGGCCTCTTCGGATTAGAAGGAGCCTCACCAGTCGAAAATTTTTCGTATAAACGATTAATGGTGTTCTTAGAAGGCGCACTTCTCACATTTTTTAAGTTTTTAAAAGCACGTTGAGTTTTCACAATTGACTTCTTCTGTTGAATGTAAATTTCAACTATTTCAGAGCGCTCGCGTGGCGTGTATTGTTCCATGGTAAAAATCTGCTTGGACTGCCGCTTCAAACGCGGTATGTCATTAAGCGATCTGACATCTCTGTCAAAAGTTATGGCGTTGCCAGATGGGTCCGTCGAATATGGGCAACCCTGTACTTCGTCTCTTTTGCAGTCGCATTCCAAAACAAGACGTGTAGAAAGACGTAAAACAAACGAACAACATTAGATGAAAACATAAAACCGGAGTCGGAGTCGGTAGGGATTTTTGGGTGAAAGAGTTATAGTCGAAGTCTTAAAACTGCCCCAACTGCGACTTCGACCACAAAAAAAAAAACAAAATCAATACATGAGTTACAAAATTGTGGCATTTTTATATGTTTACTTAATTTTTATAATTCTTAAAAAACATATTTTTTAAGAATTATATTATGAGCTTTATGCCAAATAATTCATGAAGCAACAGGTTGCTACAACAACTCATGTAAACTGGTGTAAGCACGACCTACGAAAACATGATGAAATATTATATGTCTGCGCATATTATAAACATCTGTTTTCAAAAAAAACCTTCTTTACGCCTTCTATGGTTTAATACCAACAAAATGTTGGAACCTAGATTGATACGTGATAAAGAAGTAAACAAAAAAGCGCAACAACAAAATCTTTGCAGAATCAATGCAGTCAACTTTTTGAAATTTTGCGACTAGCAAAAGAGTAGAAAAACATTGCTTTGATAAAGTATAGCTCTTCTATAATTCCGCTTTGGTTTTATTGCTATTGCGGTTATTAGCTTGTCAAAGTTAGTGGACTGCTAGAACCACTGAGACTACTGATGAGTCGGAGTAGCGTCCGACGAAACCATGGTCTAGTCAGCTTGGTTTGTTCTGCAAAGAACTTTGTTGTTGTAGCAACCTGTTGCTTCATGAATTATTTGGTATAAAGCTCATAATATAATTCTTAAAAAAAATGTTTTTTAAGAATTATAAAAATTAAGAAAATCAATACATATTTATAACGAATATCGCCATAGCACCAAATCTTATAGAAAAATTATTAATTTTTAACATTAATTTGGAAAGGGCCCTATAGACGAAGAACTAATTGCAAAACTGGTTGATAAAATGGTTGCTGGTTGTTGAAAATAAGTCGTCTGTTGGTACTTGAGATGTCATTTCTAGTTTTTCAACCAGTTTATCAATCAGTTCCCAAACATCAAAAAGTTTTGTTTTTTGCGGTTTGACATCAACCAGTTGTTCACCTAGTTGATGTTTTTGGATAAGGTCACACGTTGAAAGTTTGAACGGCGTTCAAATGGTTTTGCTATTGCTTTCAATGGAAGACTGTGAAAACTTAGTGAGAGTGAGAGCGAATAAACATTTTAAAGGGTGCGCCAAAGTTATGAAAACATGGCGGAAATTATTTTTAATGCAAATATTAAAATTCAAAGAGAATTAAAGAAAAATAATGTGTTCTTAATGTTTATTATACATATTACCACAAAAAATTTCGTGTATCAAACTTTTTGATTCACTGTCACCTGCAGATGAACATGATAGAAAATGGATTCCTGTACTGAAGTTTACGTCTGGGAATTCTAAATAGCTTAACCCTGCAGTAGTCGCGTACCTAAATGTGACGAGAGTGGTCGCGCGGATTACATATGTAATCCGTTTTTTAAAGTTTAAAATAAGAGATGGCAATTTGAAAATGCTTAGTTATTTGTTTTAATTTTTATTATTACTTTATTTTATATTATATTTATTTAAAAAAACAACATAAACATAATTCTTATAGTACGTAAAATCAATGAATATCGATTGCAGACAATTGTGAAATTCATAATGTTGCATGACTGGATTACATATGTAATCCGCGCGACTACTGCAGGGTTAAGGCATCTTCAGTTAGTACTTACCGATTACTTTTTGTCGGCTTCTGCAAGCTGTCAATAACGGCGTCTGATGATACTAACAACAAATTTAAGATATTCGTGTTTGTGTTTACTCTAGATGATTTTCTGGAAAAGTTTTATCTACAATTTTTAAAATCTTCATTACGTGTTTCTTGCGCCTCTTCACTTAACTGGCCTATTGGAAGTAGTTCCAACACCCATTATCTGCTAAGATATTGTTGGGTCATCAAAAAATCGCCTGGCAGTGTTCCTATCATTGTTACTGCCGAAACCATACTTTTGGCTTATATACATTTAACGCGATTCTGTGTTTAAAGCTTTGCTGAATTTTTCATTTATTTTCTTCTATTATTGTTTTATTTACACTTCGAGCTTGCCATTGTTTTATAGGAAGTTTGTATCCTAAATACAGTACATATTCAAAAAATGACAAAAAAAACTTTATATGTGCAGATCCTTCGGATCATATAGACATATGTCCCAACTTTCATGAAATAGTCTCTGAGCCTGCTGAGTTCAAGGACAACATACAGATGGACACACAGACATGGCTAGACGAGCTAAGGAGGTAACGTTGATTAAGATTATATACACTTTTCTATACCGGCAACACCTCCTCTGGATTTTACAAACGTTTGCACTAAGTAAATATATTGTTCAGACATGGGGTGTAAAAATAGTCTCCTTATTAAAAATGCACAACTCAAAATGGCACAAATTTGCACAATTTTTTTTCTATTGTGGCTAAAAGTTAAGACTCTGTAGAACAGTGGTGTTCACACGCACACTTCCACAATTTTAAATTTTTGAACTTGTGTTAGTAGCTCTCTCGCTCTCTGCACTGACAAAAATTGTTGTGCAGGTATTAAGCAAGAATTGTGTTATAATTATCATTGTCATCATCATTATCTTTATCAATATCATTATCAATATCACTATCATTATCATTGTCACTATTATTATCATCATTGTTATTATAATTCTGCAAATAACGCATTTTCATATGCCTAAAACATTTCGTGCAGTGCAAAACACACGACTAAGAGGCACGAACTTTCCTGCTTGAAGTTTCAGCGCCATCTGATTGAGAGAATTGAATTGTGTACGTGTTTCGATTCTCGAATAAAGTTTTCGAGTTTCAACACGCATGGTACTACGTGAACATCACTTCTGTAGAATATTAAAACCGTTAAACAAGCACCGATTTATAACGATTTATAATGTTTTTTTAAATTAAATTGTACGCCCATTTCAGATTGAGGTGACCTATAAGTCGCACTGGCCATCTCCGATTTAACTCAAAATTTGTTTTTAGGTTGGTTTTTTGTTACGAAAACCAATTCCGGAGTTTAAAGTTTCAAAAAATTTTTTTTTGCCGAGCCACAGCCATTCGAATGCCAAAATAGGGCATATTTTTAGACAACGTACCTCAGTTAATTTTTGGCGTCCGTGGCGTAGTTGGGTAAAGTGCGTGGCCGCTATGTCAACGAACTTTGGAGACCCAGGTTCGAACCGCAGCAGCGACAGAAAATTATTTGAATTAAAATAATTTTTCTGTACGGCCGCCACCTCTCTGCAGACAATGGCAAACCTCAGAGAGTAATCAAAATGCCATGTAAAGCTTCTTGAGAACGAGAACATTCCGTTCATCGCCGTTCGGAGTCGGCGTTAAGCATGTAGGTCCGGTTCTCGGTCAATTGTGTACAAACTTAATAACACGCACAACACAGTGTTATTATATATTGTTAGCTCAGTCAATTTAAATCATATTTGATTAACTAAGGTATCATTGGAATAGTTATCTTCTCTTTTTTAAGGATAAAATATAAAACATTTAAAAAAATTGCTGTAAATTGACCCATTGTTAATTTCAAAGTTTAATGCCATGTTAACAACAGACGCTATAATTTTTTTTCAGTTTCTTTATTTTGGGTTTTTGTACGTTTCAATACCTTTCCAACGATATAAAATTAGGGTGTGTTTTTGAAGGGTTCAGAAGTTACGGCGTAAAACGTGCAGTGTTAAAGAATTTTCAATACAAATTCAA
The DNA here is from genome assembly GCA_943735915.1 of Pherbina coryleti. Classification (NCBI taxonomy): domain Eukaryota; kingdom Metazoa; phylum Arthropoda; class Insecta; order Diptera; family Sciomyzidae; genus Pherbina; species Pherbina coryleti. Next base: position 31,531,486 of record OX030949.1, read on the forward strand.
TGTATTGAATACCTTTCCAATGATACCTTATTTACGAAAATCGAATTTAAATTGACTGAGATACGTCGTTTCAAAATACACCCTATTTTGGCCTTGAAAAATGGTTTTAAAAATTTATAATTTCGGCTTTCGAAATTTGAGCCAAATCGGAGATGGTCAGTGCGACGGATAGGTCTCCTCAATCTGAAATGGGCGTGTAACATCTTTGAGGAACATATAAATAATAATATAATTTTTTTACTATTTTAGTTATAAAAATAAATAATATGCAAAAATTTTACAAACATGATGGTAAAGATGCCATGATAAATTCAAGCTGGTGGCGTTAACCAAAATCTAGAAAATTGAAACTGAAAGCACTTTTAAAATCACTTTTATTATTGTCACCACGAGCAGTTCATTGAACATATAAGTTTCAATTAAACTTGCAACTTAGTGCGTGGTCACAGCGCTCGCATTCCAACTTTACTTTGTAGTCACCTTCATACTATGTATGCAACAATTAGTATTGCGTACTGTCATTATTTTTATTTTGGTATTTTCGCCACATTTTATTAGAATAAGACCCAATGTGGGGCGTTCAAAATATATTCATTGTAGAACGCTGTACATGACAGCAATCGCAGCTCAAAGCAATGTTTCTAGGTGGAAAAATAACATATTGAACGCCGATTATTTCACACTCGTGTGACCTAGCAGCTTTAAAAATATAAGAGTTGCATCTGAACGTGCCTTTTTATAAGAACATTAGCATACTTTTAGGGATTTCTCAAATTGAGTTTTGATAAACACAGAAACAAAGTTGCGTTTAGTTGAGTTTCATCCAGCAAAATTGTACTGGAGAACTCAAGAGTTTATTTTGCGTTTAATGGCAAAACTCAACTTTGTACTGGAAACTCAAACTAAACTCTTTGTGAGACATAGCATAACACGCTCAACACATTGATCATAAGAAGCTTACTTAAAATCCTTTCAAGAACTGAAATGGTTAATTCTTCTGTTTTTTAATTAAATTAAAAAAAAGAATTAATTTTTTAATTAAATTATATTGGCAAAATTTAACAAATAGTTTTAACAAAAGTTTTTCAACTATCTGCATCATACCTTAACTTTTACAAAACTGTAAACGAGAGTTAACCAAAATTAAAGCAATTAATCATCCTCACCCTAATAGCATTTTATATATATCATCCTGAAAAATGCAACTTACGAGTAATTCATTTCATTAACAAATTCCATTTGTTTTTAACAAGAAAAATCTCCATTTGTTAGCGACGACTTTCCTTCCTTCTGCAGCCAACTTAATATTGATCTAAGAAAAACTTTATCGTACAACTTCTTCACCAACTTCTTCTGCTCCGTGAAAATTTCGTTGCTGTCAAACATTGTTTACACTGTCAAAACGCCAACAACGCGTTACAAAGTTTCACTGATTAAAATGAAAACACCACACTGGTGACATCGTGCTCTCTTTCGCTCTCACGCCATAAAGTCATCAGCAACGCAATTAATATTCCGCAAACATTTGCCTTGCATACCTGCAGGGGCAATAAACAGGAATTAATTGTACGTTGGCGTTGAAATATTTATTTGCACAGTAGAAGACGAAACATATTTTCTATTTGATTAAACATCCGAAAACCAACAGCGGGACAATATTTAAATTGAGCCAACAACCAAGACAGCGTATGAAACTCATTTAAGTCACATCGTAGTTGGGAGCAATGCGTCCAACTGGGAAAACTTTTGCTGCTGCAGCAATGCTACAACTTGTTGTGCTCTTAAATCAATAGAGTGCTCAGCGAGTGTACCGCACACATCTTTAAGGCTATTGACATTGAGTTTATTAGTTGGCCAGAAACGAACGACCGCCCAGTCAATTTTAATATTTATGAGCAACGAGCAAGTGTGCCATCGAATAAATGTATACATTTTGGAAGGAATAAATGTATACAAGATGGCCGTGTCGAATTTTGATTACTACATTTTCTCAATATACGAGCTGGTTCATCATCAAGTATTCGAATTGTTGATTTGGTGAGATCGTAGCTGGAAAAATTCCTGTAGCTGGGGCAAAGAAAAATAAATTATTCACATAAATTCGTCAGGACACAGTAGGGGCAGTAGGCAGGAAGTTGTTATTTTATGCTCTTTATCAACTGAGCTGATTTTTGTCAGTTTTTAAAACTTATGCGGAGATATATTTTTTTTTGTTTTTTTTTTTTTCGGCCATTTAAACTTTTTCTTATTTAATTGAAGCCTCGGAGCTAAAAGATAAAGAAAATCACTAGCGTAGAGCGCAAGAAACTCACTTCCGCTGCAGACATTTTATAACTGCATCATAGCTCTCTCCTTGGCGCTTATCTTTCGGCTAAGGTGTACCTCGTAATGACAGCCAGACTGACTGGATTTCCGTGCGCTTCATTTTGGCAATCAAAGAGATTTCTTGCATTTCTCTAACGACGCGATAGTGAATGGTATGCATGGCCAAGTTCTAGCCAAGTTCTCTGGAAACTTAAGGAAAATACCGAATTTTCAAGACATTAACTTAGTAGATTGTTCTGCTTTAACAGCAGCATGAAATTGTTTTATGTACGATATTTGTTTTGGCCAGCTCAAGTCTCCACCGCAGGATATCTTAAATTAGTGTTTGTTCGCTGATAATAACTTCTACCTCAAAGCCTTATAAAGACGCAGCTGCTGAACTTTATTTAGTTGAAGGTCTTAAGCGTCTGCCCTCGGGTCTTTTCTCAGTCTAGCTGGCTGAAGCCAACGAACGTCTGAGTGAAGAAGGAGCGTTGAACGAAAACCTTGAGCACAATAATGAAAGGAATTAATAGTTTTACATAAGCAGACAAATGCGCTTCTGTTATGCCATGACGTACAGGGTACATCTTCAGGTGGTACACACCAAGATACAAGCTTCCGCATTTGCACTTCAATGGGAGCAGTGCGCCCGCTTGTTACGACACAAGAAGCAGGATGAGCACTTATTTTGCCTGTAGCAGCCCCTACTTCGGCAATACTGCTGCGTATCTTGTGTCCTTGGGGATTTTCGTCGTTTTAATTTATGCAGCCCAAGGTGTGTGCGTTAGTGTGAGAATGGGAGGGGGGGGGGGGTGGTGTCTGCCAGCAAGGTTGTTGTCGCATTTTAAGGGATGCAAGCATCTTCTGAATTATTAAAAAATCTCTCTTTAAAAATTTCAAATCCTCTGATGTGCTGTTTTTTTTTTTTTTTTTTTTTTTTGGAAAATGTGTATTAGTGAGTGTGAGTGAAGCGTGTGAATATTAAGAGTCTGCAGTGTGCGCAGCTGTTGTATAGAAAGTTTACTTACTAGGACTAAAAAAGTAGACTGAATATGTTGCTTATGTGTCGAATATTATAAGGCGAATAGCTTAACAGTCTGTATTTTTCACGTAGAATATTAAAACTTTTAAATTTTTCGAAGAATAATCTATTTTTCATGTAGGCAATTACCTTAAGGAATGCAGTACATTTGTTCCAACCGAAGCAAATTCAAGGTTCATCTATATAAGCAGCATCGATAAAATTTTCCAAACAGTAGATGAGCTGTGGATATTCTATTGAATTTAGGTTGGGTTCAACAACCTCCTTTGAAAATATTGATTATATTAAACAAAGTGCTTTTTGAAAACTCCTTTTAAGGAAAATTGGAATGAAAGTATACCGCTTGAAGAGTTAAGCGTTGCTTATGTAGTAATCCGTAGATTTCTTTGGGAAGTTAATGCTTTCATATAGGAATTGCAATGTTATTCTTATGATTTTGGTTTGAGCGCGATTGGTAACTACCACAATAAGTGTTCTGGATTGGTAACAATAAATCCTGACGAATTCGACCATACAACGCATTTTATTCAAATCAAATTTGAAATTTTAATTGCATTGAAATAAAATGCGATATTTTACCATCAAAGTTTAACATTTCTTTTACTTCCCTAATGAATTCGCCACCAGTTCTCTCGCTCAGAAGAGAGCACAATGTGAGCAGTAAACAGAAAATAGTCTATTTTGGTGTCAAGTGACGAGCTTTATTTCTTTTCACGTTGTGCGGATCGTTTATATATATGTTTTTTTGTGTTTACGTTCTGTGGCTGTCAAATATAAACAGAAATTCGTTCGTCTCTGTTTATATTCTTCGCTTAAAGCAGGTAGATTTCCGTCAAAAAATCGGTGCACTCCTTCTCCGTACTCTAATATACTAAAAAACAAAACTAAAAATGTTCAAAACCGGTTGAGAAATATGAGAGAAAATTGTTATTAATTGTTTTGCCTACGCCTTGGGGGCGTGCAGATGATTTGAAAAAATAGTGTGGCTTATAAAATACTTCTTTTGGGTTTACACTTCTGATTTGTTAAAGTAGACAAAATTTTGATGTAGCTGTTAGGTTAAAGATGCGCAACCAAATTGATCACGTTTTGATTGACGGAAGGCACTTTCCAGTGTTTTAGATGCACGCATGATCCGTGGTGCCAATGTAGACTCGGATCGTTATCTTGTCACAGCTAAGATCCGTACACGTCTGTGCGCAACCAAGAATGCGCGCAATCCAGCACAGAGAAAGCTAGACTTCGAAAACTGCAATCAAAACGAACAGCCGAAGACTTCGCTACTCGACTCTCACTCCTGCTTCAAGAAAGCACTCCTCCGATCGACGATATATGCGCGCAGTGAAATCACATTTCCCACTCTATGCGTACGACTGCCGAAGAGGTGATTGGCTATCATCGCCCTCGCCGAAACCAGTGGCACGACCAAGAGTGTCGCGACGCCACTGCAGAAAAAGACGCTGCCTACAAAGCCACCCTGCAGTCGGTTGTAACGCGTGCTGCTAAAGAGCGATACAAAGAGAAGAGGAGGGAAGAGAGACGCATTTTCAGGCGAAGAAAAGGGAAGCGGAAAGGCGAGAAAATTGAGGTGCATAGTAACAGGAATGAGGTCCGAAAATTTTTCGAAAAAATAAGACGCCTGGCCGATGGATTCAAGACCGAGGCCACTTCCGGCAAGGATGAAAATGGGAATCGAGTGACAGATATCCAGAGTACACTGATGATGTGGAGGGAACACTTCTCTAGGCTTCTGAATGGCGACGACGACAACAATCCCGCCAATAGAGATGATATCCCGGAATCCCCAATTTTGGACGACAGCGTTGAAGTTCCTCTGCCCGACTATAGATAAGTCTTGAAAGCTATAGCTCAGCTTAAAAACAACAAAGCCGCAGGAGCCGATGGCTTACCTGCCGAGCGAAGAATGGAGGCGAAGCTCTATTTAAATGTATTCATGAGCTTCTATGCAGAATATGGTCGGATGAATGCATTCCAAACGATTGGAACCTTTGTTTACTCTGCCCGATCCACAAGAAAGGCGATTTTCTTACAATTTTCCCACAATTTGCGCCAACTACCATGGGATAAGCCTTCTGAATATCGCATATAAGGTCCTGTCGAGCGTACTATGTGAAAGACTGAAGCCCATCGTAAACCAGCTGATTGGACCTTATCAGTGTGGCTTCAGACCTGGCAAATCCACCATAGACCAGATATTTACGCTATGACAAGTCTTGGAGAAGACCCTAGAAAAACAAATCGACACACACCACCTTTTAGTCGATTACAAAGCCGCCTTCGACAGTCCAATAAGGGATCATCTATATTCCACCATGTCTGAATTTGGTATTCCTGCAAAGCTCATCCGTCTTTGCAGAATGACACTGAGCAACACCAGCAGTACAGTTAAGATCGGGAAGGATCTCACTCCTCCATTCGATACCAAACGAGGTTTCAGACAAGGTGATTAACTATCGTTGATGAAGTCAGTGCAGCATTCTCCAGATTAGTGAAAGAGTCGAGTCGAATGGGTCTTGCAGTGAACGCAGATAAGACGAAAACCTATTGTCAACAAATAAACAGTCCCAGCGTCTTGGAAACCACGTCATTGTTTACAGCTCCTTCGAGGTTGTTAAGGACTTCGTCTACCTGGGATCCAGGATAAACTCTTTCAACGATGTCAGTATTGAGATAAGACGAAGGATAACTCTTGCCAACAGGTGTTACTTTGGGCTGAGTAGGCAATTGAGAAGCAGAGCCCTCTCTCGACTAACAAAACTTACGTTCTATAAGTCACTAATCATGCCGGTCCTATTATATGCAGCACAAACCTGAACGTTGAGCAGTTCTGATGAAAAGACTTTGGGAGCCGTCGAGAGAAAGATCCTTCATAAGATCTTCGGTCTAATCTGCGTCAATGGCAAGTACCGAATTCGATGGAACCACGAGCTGTATGAGCTGTACGCTGACATAGACATAGTTAAGCGCATTAAAATCGAGCGGCTCCGCTGGCTAGGTCATGTTGAGCGAATGGAAAACGACTCTCCAGCGAAAAAAAAATATTCGATTCGGTGCCCATTGGTGATCAACGCAGAAGAGGACGCCCACATCTTCGTTGGAAGGATCAGGTGTTGGATAACCTGACAACGCTTGGTGTTTCGAGCTGGCATGAGGTCAAATCCGACCTACGGATGTAAGCGCCAATTAAATAGTAAGTAAAGTTAGGTTACACATGAATTTCTTAGCTCACCTTTGTTTATTTAAATTTTTGAAGTAGAACGAAAATATAAATATAATAAAAAAAAAAATCTTGGATCTTCCTACGGAGACTACTAGGTAGTACTAGGTGCTACTACCACTAGTACTAGGTGCTACTACCACTAGTACTAGGTGCTACTACTACTACTACTAGTACTACTACTAGGTAGTACTAGATGCTATCTGCCATTTCTTTGCTTTCGAACTCTTTATATCATGGTACCTGGTACCACAATTCGACCTCACTATCTCAGTGAATTAATTAATTATACGCATTTAAATGCAAGTCGAGCTCTGCAGCCATAATCTTACGTAGCCGTTAAGGCTACATAACTCTCTGAGAGTATATAGAAATGTGTTCCCCAAAGCCTTTCTGTGAGCAAACATTTCAGACACATACTTCAATGAAATATAATTTCACGTGGATAATGGTTCTTGTTCGAGGGGTGGTACAAACAGGGTGGACCAAATACAAGTTTTTTAAAAAAATGTAATAAAATGAAGAAAATTCAATGTTTTCCAAGTATTATGGATTTATTAGTAAGAGCAAGCATTCTCATTGATTGTGGAGCACAACGTCGTTCAGGTGGCTGCCTCGGCTGGCTTCACATTAGCGCATTTTGTAACTCCAATTTTTCAAGATCTGTTGATGGTTTTGTGTTGTAGCTTACGGATTGCTTAGATGATATTGGCCTTAAGTGCTTGAATCGTTTCCGAATTGTTGGCATAACAACGGTCCTTCACGGTTCCCCACAAAAGAAAAAGTCCAAATGGGTCAAATCGCAACTCCGAGGCGGCCAATTGACATCGCCAAGACGGCTGTTAACACGATTTGGGAATTTGGTGCGCAAAAGATCGATTGTAGCATGGGCTGTGTAATATGGCGCGCCATCCTACTTTGGTTCATGTCGTCCAAACTCATGTCTCCAATTTCAGTAAAAAACCGTCGGTTAACATGGCTCTATAACGCCCACTGTTGACCGAAACGTTGTTCCCAGCCTCATTTTCGAAGGAAAATGTTCAAATGATGCCACCACTTCACAATCCGCACTAAACTCGACAATAACGTGCGGGTTTTCTGAGCCCCATATGCGGCAATTTTGTTTGTTAACGTTGCCGTCGCATATAACGCACTGTTTGGGCTACACAGCACTCACTTAAAAATAAGTTTAGGAAAGGAAATAAGTTTTCAATATTTCCCAACCTTGTTCAAGCGTAAAGCGACTCATTTCCTTCCGCGGAGGTATGATCTTGATAAAATCTTGACATAAAGTAAGTCAGTAACTTTATGTCAAGATTTTGAGCGGTAAACAGCTGTCAGTATAAATATAACCTATGATTTAAAAAGAAACCATTAGGTGGTCCACCCTGTATATGTCGGGAATTAATATAAAGACCTTTTTTGTTTTAATTTTGAAAAAAAATTTGCAATTTTTTTCAATTTTTCTACGGTACCTCTAGAAAGACAAGTAATAAAATAAGAAATAAAGAATTTTCCAAAAAAAAAAAAAAATTATTTTTTCGATCTTAATATTTTTTCCCTTAGGAAGGGCTTTGAGACCATTTCTATTTTAAAGTTTTTAAGCATAATTATACCATTACTTTGAACAAAGGAAAGTTCTGTTCCTTCTTCAGACCTGCCTGTTAGATGGTCGCTATACTATATACTCGAAAGAGTTTAGTAAAAACCATCATTGGGCCATTTGTCTTAAGAGAAGGTGAAACAGCCGATGAGAATCGACATCGGCAGATGTTGGCTCATTACATCTGCCCACAAATGTGCCTGTCAAAAAGTCCGGACAGTTACTGGTTTTAACAAGATGGTGACAATGTTACATTCTCTGGATGTGCGCCACCCATCCGGCAGATAGCTTTCTCATGTAGAGAAATGTAAAAAAAATGGCATCAAATGACAATTATTCTCAAATTTGAGTTATTTACTGCATATCGTACACAAATGAAAATTTGCAATATATGCTCTTTCGTAGTGGTGACCCATACGCCAGAGAACCCTGGTTCAATTCCTTCTGACACAGCAAGTTTTTTCAATTGAATCTGTTCAGCCGTCACCTCTCAAGTCAATTTCAACCTATTCAATTTTATTATCAAAATTCATGATCGGTTAAGAAAGTGCATCGTGCAATTCTTCCATTTTATGGTCAGTTTGGGTGACCTTCTAAAACGGCTATTCGGAATCTTGTGACTAATTTTCGCACAAAATTTACATTAATGGACATTAAACCACAAACACGCATACGTAGAGTACGGACAGGAAAATATCGTAGCTGTATCCGCCAGTGTTGTTTCTGACCATGAATTATCGATTCGGTGCGTTTCGCAGCAATGGGGCCTCTGTTACTCCACTACGTGAAAAATTTTGCGGAAGGATTTGGGTGTAAAACCTTTTAAAATACAGCTGGTGCAAGAACTGAAGACACACGACCTACCAACATGAGTAACTTTTGGTGAATGAGCGCTGGCAAAGTTGGATGAAGGACCACTTTTTTATCGGAAAATTGTGTTCAGCGACGAAGTTCATTTCTGGTTAAATGCATACGTGAAAGAGCTTTTTCAAAGACGACGAAGGCAGGAACGTTACTGTGAATGGCAAGCGCTAATGTGCGATGATTACGAATTTTTTTGCCCAAAATGGAAGAGCTGGACTTGTCTGACATGTGGTTTCAACAAGACGGTGCCACATGCCACACACCACGCGAAACAAAGGCTCAATTGAGATGCAAGTTCGGTGTACAGTTCATTTCACGTCGGGACCGGTCAATTAGCCGCCTAGATCGTGCGATTTAAAGGCTTTATACTATTTTTTGGGAGGCCATGTTAAGGCTCATGTCTATAGGGACAAGCCCGCAACGGTTGACGCACTGAAAGCGAATATTGAAGAATTTATTCGTGAGATACCGGCTGATATGTTGGTATGCCAAAATTGGACACAGCGTATGAACCATTTGAGGCGTAGCCGCGTTCAACATTTACATAAAATCGTCATTTAAACATTATACAGATCGTTCTACTACTACTCAAATGAAGATTTCATACGATTCTCTAAATTTTATGTGTTTTTTTTTAAAATCAAATTCGAAAGCTTTTAAAAAATCACCCTTTAATAGAATATATTTTAAAAGCCGGAATGAACTATTACACAAGCATAGAGCAAAAATTAAACCATAATTCTCAGAGCTCGCAAATAAAGAAAAACTCTCAAATAAAGTTCATCCCATAAAGCATCCACCTATGCTTCAATATTCATTTTTTAAAAGCCGTTAATGATATTGATGTTGAAAAATAAAAAGCTCTCAACTAAAATGGTCGTGAAAAGTTCCTGGTGCGGCACTTTTACAAAAGGAAATACTCTAAGTACTCAAAATAAGACCAATTGTAAGGGCGTGAAATGCAAATAAGTTATATAAAAAAAAAAAAAAAAATTATGAAAATACCATTTCTTACAAATCGCTTTCAAGTTTGTTAACAACCACTCCAGTGCTGACTGCCGGAAAAAATTATAGTAAACAAAGTAGTGTGAAATGAATGTAAAAAAGAAAAAAAATATCAAAAAGAAAACGAAAAACAAACAAGAACTGGTGCTCCTTGGAAATATGAAACAAATGCGAAGTTAAGAGAAAGAAAAAAAAAATCCCTTTAACTCCTTCAATAGCAGTATTTTCACTACTTTTTTTGGTCTTACTTACTTATTTTTCTCCAACTCTTTTTGTTGGTTGTTGTTTGTGGCAAGCCTCTTCGTTACCGTCTTGCTACTTTTTGCTACTTTTTGGCACACGGATTTGCTTCGAGTGAGCGTTATCGCGTGTGCCAAGCACCTGCCTGCCTGCCAGCCAGCTTACTAGCCTGCCTGTCTACGCGCGGCTAAGGCAGCAGACGCCACAAAATGAACGAAGAAGAAGAAAACGATTAAGAATTCGTAGCAGAAAACGATGTAAAGTGATTTTGTGGCAACTGCAAGGGCGACCACTTAAAAATTCCTACAGCTAAAAGGCATAAAGAAAGAATGCGAAAAAATGTGTTAAAAGAAAATGCAAAATACACAAAATAATATTTTATTCGTACGTGTGAAGGTAAGGAATTGTCAGCCAAGCCAAGCCGCACTTAACGTCAAAGAACTTTGTCTGCATTGCAGCATTGCCAGAGTGCGGCATTTAATTTACACTTTCTTGCAGATTATGAATGAAATGTTGTTGGTGGATGGGTGATCAGTAGGAGGGTGGGCAGAAACCGAATGAAGATGGCGCAGTGGGTGGAGTGGGCAGAAACAGCCAGAAGCGCGCAGCAGACGCGTAAATTTCTTTAAAGTTAAGATGACGGATGATGCAGTATTGTGTGAGTACTGTTGGCAGCACTGAATGGAAGGCGGTGGTGGTTTAGTACGTTGGATGGATGGATTGTGATTTCAATAGAATAACAAATTGTGAGAACAATTTTATGTTATTTCACAAATAATTTATTTAAAAAAGTAATAACCAACAAGCTGCCAAAGTGCCAAAATTTTAGAATTTTTCAATACAAGATGTTGAGTAAACAATTTAAAAGTATTTATATTTGTATAAAATTTATAAAATTTTAATTTCTATGAAATAAGGTTTTAAAAACGAGCTTTATGTATAATGATTAAGTTACACCCCATAAATAAGTTAAATAAGACTCACAAATAACAAAGAAATCTTAATCTTGATCTAAATTTTTTAATTTATTTTAACGTTGAATACGTTATACGGGGGTGTTAATCTGGAGCACAAAATTTTGAGAAAATGTTTGTCACTTTCATTATAAGTTTTTAATACTTTATGCACGCATTAAAGAAAATTCAAGTATGGTCGTAACATATTTAATATGTCTTCTTTTGATTTGTATTTAAATAATCATATTGCTACATATAATAATTTTTTTGATTCTATAAGTAAATCAAAATTTAACTCCTTCAAATTTTGTATTAATTTTCATATGCTTTGTATTTTATGTATTATAACATCATGTGTAAGAGCAGTACGATTATCTGTGTGTTCATCACAGAACCAGTTTGAGAAAGAGAAGAAGTATAATGACCAAGTAGCGAACGACAACCATGATAAATACAACCATGATTTTTGTTTGTCTTTTCTTTTAATATCAAAGACATGCTCCATATGCGCCCTTTGCAGCATTTTTTTATGCGACGGCCATTGTAAATCCATAGGAATTCTTAATTTTTGTAGAGATTTTCTATAGTTCAGACACAAACCTTACAATCATAAAGCCTAGTACAGGTAGACCTCGCTTAACACGGGGGTTACGTTCCCGTATAATACCGTGTTAAACGAAACCGTGTTAAGTGAAACAAGAAACCAGTACAAAAAGTAGGGTTCCGTTCCAGGATATCAAAAAATACATCAAAAGCCGTTTTTTTTTACTCTTTATTAATTTTAATTGTAGTTATAACTTAAAAAATAAACAAAAATTGATTTTCAATCAAAAGTTTACTTGTTTGTATAGTTAAAAAAAATAACAAACTTAAAAAAATAAAGTAACTAAAGGAAATTTATCAAAATACAATCATGCTATTCAAATCTGTTCTTCATCGCTGCTTATGGTCAATCGGACTTATGGACAATTCAACAATTATGTAACTCATTTCTTCTCGCTCTCTCTCACAACATTTCATATTATGACCTACGAGTCTTATATGAATTCATAATGTTTGTCGGTAAAAGAGGTCTGCTTCTACTCCAGCAAAATATGTTATACCATTTAGCAGTAGATGGCGTTCAAATTTCGACTTAGAACTAAAAAATATCAGTTAAAATATGAAGGTTTTTTTTTAATACATGTACTTTAATGCACACACAACAAGTGCAAATATTTTTTGACTTAAAAAAAAAAAAAAAAAAAAAAAAATTCCGGAACCGTGTTAGAACGAGGCCATTTAGCGTGTTAAACGAAAAATGATCACAAAACGTAAACCGTGTTAGAGCGAGGCCGTGTTATAAGAAGCACGTGTTAAGCGAGGTCTACCTGTATGCTGTAGAAACGAAAATTTCTTGGCATATAATTCTACACCCGAAATATTAGTGTAGAGTCAAAAATGTTTGTGTGGAGAAAAAAGCAACTACAGTACGACCTAGCTCAATGCAACTAATAGAAATTCGGCCTGTTGACGTAGTTAATGTTGAAGAAGCGCAATTAAACTTCTAAACATAAAGCTTTATGGCTCTGAATCCTAAATATTGTGGTTTTATGTATTAAGATATGCACTTTGTTTCCTTAAATATTGTTTTAAGAGATTTTTCGTACATCAAAAATGTATTTTACAAGAAAAGAAGAACTCAAAATAAATAATATAAAAGTTTATGGAAGTGTACGCAAATGGAAGTTGCGATAATTGTGCATTTACTTTTAAGTTGCGTTTACTGAGTCAACAATGTAAATTTTTGAGTATTGCGATTATCGAGTGTTGCGTAAAGCGAGGTCGAACTGTTTTCTTATTGAAATGTCAAGAATATAGATAGATATACATATATAAGGGAGGGGGAACCCCCAGAATATTTATATAGCTCTCCCCCCATTTGTAGTACTGTTTCCAACAGTGACCATATGAACTAAAGTACTACAGTTTAGTCTGAAAAAACACAAACCGTCTGAAATATAAAATTTTCATTAATTTGTGGGCAGTAAAAAGAGGTGTGGCAAAAATGTTCACAAACAAACCATGGTACGGCCAATAAGAACACAACAAAGAAAACTTCAAGCAAATCGGACGGTCCGTTCTTAAGTTATGAAATTACAAACACAAATCACGACTATTTTTTTATATATATAGACATGGAAAAATCTTTAAAATTCCATATCTATGTAACAAATGGGCCAATTTCATGGAAACTTCCCCAACGTACCCTAAAATTTTGGTTGAAATCGGTCGACCCATTTCCGCAGTAAGTGGTGAAATCAAAATGTACACTACTTTTTATATAGATTTCATATTTACAACTATTAACTAATGCGCACATACTTTTCCACCTATAAACAATATAAGGTATTCTGCTATTCCTGGTTAGCTAATATGGATTTATTACTTTCATGAAATTAGCATAACCATTATTTTGTCGTAGCCGTGGTACCATCTATATATATAAAAAAATGTTGTCAAATCTGTTTGTGACGAGTGTTTGAGAGTTCGACTGGGTAAAAAAAAAATCTGCCGATACCATTTTGTAGGGTACGTTCTCTAGATGGTTTTAAAAAAAAAGTGTTTGAAAATGACAAGGGGGCGTGGCACCTCCCATACAACCCAAATCTACGGTAGCGAATAGCTCTGAAGTTATAGTTCGCATAGCATCGGAATTCGGTGTTCTACCTTAATTTACAAGAGCCGTTCCACAGGTAAAATTTTATGGGCGTTGAATGTGGGGCGTGGCACTTTTTCAGCAGACCAAATTTTCGGTATAACTTTCAAGCTATAAGTCACACATCAATGAAACTTGGTAGGAGCGTACTATTTAGTCGCGTCCTTCGACTAGCAAAATTTATCAAGTATAGGCCAAAGGGGTGTGGCACCGCCCATACAATTCAAATTTATGATATCGAATAGCTTTGGAACTAAATGCCGTATAATAATGAAATTCAGTATGGAGTTTCCACTTGGTGATATATTTATACTATAAAACTGGGATGGGCTTTGGAAAAGGGGGTGTGGCTTTGGAACTAAACGTCGTTTAACAATGAAATTCAGTATGGAATTACTATTGGGTGATATTCTTCTACTAGAAAACTGAGACGTCATTGAGCAAGGGGGTGTGGCTCCGCCCATACAAGCTAAATTTGCGATATCGAATAACTTTGGAATTATAAGTAGCATAGCCTCGAAATTTGGTTATCAATTTACACGAGTCGTTCCACTTAGAGATAGAGATAGAGATAGAGATAAAGATAGAGATAGAGATAGAGACAGAGATAGAGATAGAGATAGAGATAGAGATAGAGATAGAGATAGAGATAGAGATAGAGATAGAGGTAGAGATAGAGATAGAGATAGAGATAGAGATAGAGATAGAGATAGAGATAGAGATAGAGATAGAGATAGAGATAGAGATAGAGATAGAGATAGAGATAGAGATAGAGATAGAGATAGAGATAGAGATAGAGATAGAGATAGAGATAGAGATAGAGATAGAGATAGAGATAGAGATAGAGATAGAGATAGAGATAGAGATAGAGATAGAGATAGAGATAGAGATAGAGATAGAGATAGAGATAGAGATAGAGATAGAGATAGAGATAGAGATAGAGATAGAGATAGAGATAGAGATAGAGATAGAGATAGAGATAGAGATAGAGATAGAGATAGAGATAGAGATAGAGATAGAGATAGAGATAGAGATAGAGATAGAGATAGAGATAGAGATAGAGATAGAGATAGAGATAGAGATAGAGATAGAGATAGAGATAGAGATAGAGATAGAGATAGAGATAGAGATAGAGATAGAGATAGAGATAGAGATAGAGATAGAGATAGAGATAGAGATAGAGATAGAGATAGAGATAGAGATAGAGATAGAGATAGAGATAGAGATAGAGATAGAGATAGAGATAGAGATAGAGATAGAGATAGAGATAGAGATAGAGATAGAGATAGAGATAGAGATAGAGATAGAGATAGAGATAGAGATAGAGATAGAGATAGAGATAGAGATAGAGATAGAGATAGAGATAGAGATAGAGATAGAGATAGAGATAGAGATAGAGATAGAGATAGAGATAGAGATAGAGATAGAGATAGAGATAAAGATAGAGATAGAGATAGAGATAGAGATAGAGATAGAGATAGAGATAGAGATAGAGATAGAGATAGAGATAGAGATAAAGATAGAGATAGAGATAGAGATAGAGATAGAGATAGAGATAGAGATAGAAATCATTTCCGCTACGACAGCAACGCGTCGGGTATCAGCTAGTCACACATAAAAAGGAGGAACACAAAAATGGATCTTGATAAGTGTTTTATCAAAACTTCAACCTTTGTAATGTGAGCTTAGCAACACTGCTAATAAAAGCTTTTTATCAGCTACTTGATAAGAGATGGCAGCACCGCTGTTTATGTTTGGCAGCACTGAGTCTGAGACGAAAACAGCAACAACATTTGTCTCAGTTCCTCGTTTGTGTTTTCGTATAAAGGCGAAGAATCGCTTATTTTGCGAGCGTATTACGTCATAGACACTGAATTATATTTATTTACATATGCTTATGTTTACATATTTACTTATTTTTAGCATTTCACTGTAGGGAATTTCATTAAAAAAGAAATAGATTCTGTATATATAACAATTAACAATTATAATTGTTGCTTCATTAGCTCATTTTTTCTATCATGCTTATAAGCAAGGCGTAATCAAAAATAGCTTTTAAACACACAATGGAAAAGAAAGAAAAAGCTTTGTACTGCTTAATGCAGTGTTTATAATTAATTTTCCATGAATTATTTTAGATGGTATTTAATCTCAAATTTTAATAATTTTTTAGGGTAGGTTTTAAAAAAATAAAGTATGCAATAGCTTAAGTTAAGAATGACGCTTTGAACTAGTAAAAGATTTATTAAAATCGGTTCAGTAGTTCTTTAGTTTAGCGTACACGAAGATACGTGATAAGCCTTTTATATAATAGTATAGATATAGATTAAGTAAATTTTTTAAATATTTGTTTGAGTTTTTCTGGATCTTTAAGAGTGTGCTATTTCTATTACCAACCAAAAAAGTAGCTGCAAAGGCTAAGATGACTAAAACGAAACAAAATGTAGAAAAATGGTTGAAGTTTTTTGGTTTTTCAGAAGCTTCGATTTCAAAATGATGTGCTTACATTAAAAAACTCCCACACATTTTAAGGCAGAACGTGAAATCAACTTGGCTTGATAAGATTATTTAAATCTGTGTTACTTGGATGACCATGGAGATTAACTGGTTATAATTTATATGGATTTCTTACAATCAAGACCCGTTATTCATAATATAATGATTATATATTTCTGAAAATACCACCTATTAATAACTCTGTATTAAAGAGAGACTATTTAAAAACATGTTTTAATTTATTTTCATTGTTATTCATGCAGTTGTGTCTTTTATAATGTCTTGTATACTTTTAAAACCAAATGTTATTGTAGCATAGCGCGCTTTATGCTGCTGCGCTAAGGAAGGAGCCGACAAATACTACGCTGCACTTAGCTTCACACAAGTGCAGCCAGGAAACGTGATTAATTTTAAGTTCCGTTTCCATTTGCATTGCATCACACTTGAGCTGAGCTGCTTGCAAGTAGTCCTGCGAAGCGTCTTGCAGCATTCTTTTTTTGCAATGGCAGCATTTTTTCCCCGTTAATCTTTAAGAAATTGCAACCTATTTTTTGCATTTTTATTGTTGCTTCACAAGCAACAACACCAACAAAAACAACATCATGAAGTAAGTCTTGGCATAGAATTTTGCGGGTAAACCGCGTGTCGAATGCAACACTGCTGCAGCAGGGATAATAAGTGCCACAATATTAGATGAAGGATAAACGAAATAGCGAAAGAGAGAGAGAGAGAGAGAGAGGAAAAAAAACGTAAGGAAAGAAAAGCGAAGCTATAAAAACGTGCCAAGCGATTATTTAAAAAGGATTTATTTACGCTACGTGCAAAAGGGAAAATAATATTTGTTGTGTTTGTAATAAACATTAAGACTACCACCACTTCTTGGAAAAACAGAGTCCATCTCCAGAATGCTGCCAAAATACTTTCTTAAACTAATTCTTTTAGTGGAAAACTTTTGCATGTTTTTTTTTTTTTTTGCCGCCTAGTATTGGCAGTCATGGAGCACCATTTCATTGACGCCACCACAACAACCACACTGAAACACTGAATGGCCGCCAAACAGTTGAAAATATTTTGATTTTCTCTTAAGCTAATTGCATTGGAAGTTTGTTTTCCTACAGATTTCATTTTCACCGGCAGGCGACCGGAAAATAAGCTAAAGTTTTTCACGCATTTTTGTGTTTGGCTACGCTTTTGCGGGTTTTTAAGTGCCACACCGAATGGCATGCGGAAAGTAGTAAAGCAGTTGTAGTTGTTGTTGTTGTTGCTGTTATGGCGCTCACTGTGGCCAACAGTGTTGCCAATGTGCTGTGTCCCGCATACTAATGAGCTGCTGCCATTCGCTGTGCCAGACAATGAAATAACATAATTTTTCTACGCGCCAACCATTTTGTTCTCTCCTTGCCTTTAAATATCCTTAAATTTAATTTAACTTCAAGTTTTTGCCCAAGCTTAGACACTGTGTATATTAAAGTCCTTCATCAGGAATTTTTCTGCTGGCTTCATATGCAAATTTTATACAATTTAAAAATTAACATTTTTTTAACAGTGCTCCAGCCAACACAGACAACAGAGCAAACCTTTTAACTTGACAACTTCCACGGGGACTTCACAACCAGCTCCAGCTCCACAACCAATCTTGAACTCTCTTTTCAACTTGAACTCATTACAATTTCAATTCGTCTAATTACATTGAAATTAATTTATGCTGCAGCAGCCAGTGACTGAATTTTCATTTAATTTTCTTCGTCATTATGTCGGGCGACAAGAGAGAGCGTCTTCATAAAAAAAAAAAATTGAAAAAAGCACCAGCATATTACGTACGCGTGGCAGACATTCTGTAAATGAATTAACAAAAAATTTACTTTCACTCGAGTGCTTCATCATTAAGGGGAAGAAAAAAAAAATGTCGGGAACAAAGGAATCACCAGTGTTAATGTTAACTTTGTAGACAAGAGTTGTGCTGCTCAAGAATATGCTTTAAGACAGCGTAGTTGGGTTTCCGAGTATTTTTTACCTACATTCAAAAAGTTTTGCTTCGTGGTTTGGCGGTTACGCAATTAGAAATACTTCAAAATACTTCTGAGAATTACTTACGTCTAAATTTGACTACATGACTGTTAGAAGCTATAGAAAATACGTATCTTTGTTAACGTCAGTAAGTTTCTTTAGTCGTTAAGTTACAGTCATTCATATATTTTTAGACTTTTTTCCAAAAATAAAATCTTCTAAGTTGTACTAATAATTTTAGTTGAAAATGAGTCCACAAAAAGTCTTTATCACTAAAATTACTAGGTCTGTACTAAACATGAGGAAAAAAAGAGAAATGAGTTTAACATTTTTGCAAAAACTGTTGTGTCTTAACCAGGCCCGTAGCCAAAGGCAATTTTTGGTGTTAAAACCAAAGCATTAAAAATAATATGAAAAATCATAAAAAAAATCTTGTTTCCCGCTATTTGTGGTACACTATTTGTGGCCAACAATAAAAATGAATCAAAATTTATCAAAATTTTTTGTAATCGGAATGGGACACTAAAGTTTGTCTTGTTTGTATTCTCTTTCAGCATTACTTCACATTCGGAAACCTTACTTACTTTACTTATCTGGCGCTTACAACCGTAGGTCGGTTTTGGCCTCGTATAAGAAATTCATCATTATACATTCGGAAACCATCTTTGCATTTATTCAATAAAAAAGAGATGGTACAAGGCACGAGTGGGTCTTGTATCGATTCCTAAAAGTACAAATCTTATTTATTCTTCTATTCGCAGTCACAATTCTATTCGAATTCTAAAACATGTAGTAGATAAATAAAAAAAATTGTAAAAATGCGCACTTGGGAATTAAATTGGGTGAGATCACACAATATAACAAGTTTTCTAAGGTTTAATTTTTAAATAAAATGAATAATTGTTTGGATGTCTTTTAAATTTTAATTGAATTATAAAATATGATAAAATAAATATATAAAATACCTCAGCAGGTAGACCTTTGTCTTTTTTTCTCAATTTTTGAAGTCACTCTTTCGCATAGTTGGGGCTCTATTACGCAGATGGCGACTTTAATGTTCGCTTTGAAAGTTAGAATTACTTGCGAATGATAGGTATAGACTTTGCTCTTAACATAACCCCAAGAGAAAATTAACGTAGCCCCTCAGGCATGGCTCCATCCTGTTGAAAGAAGAGGTCGTCTGTGTCAGCGGGGAGTTTAGGGAATAAACCCCGCCTTCGACAGAATTTTTTGCACTGATTCCCAAAAAAGTGAAGATGGTAGAAGAAATTTATTGTGTGGGCTACGCATTAAAATTATAAATTTCGTCGTCTGGCAATATTTAATTTTTCCCCTTAAACTGTAAGATATCTACTGTTTAAAACTCTTAAAAAAAATATATTATTTGGTGGCAGCCCTATTGTTAAAATATCATAATTTTGAAATTCTCACACCAGATTCGGATTCAGCGACCCATTTTTACCTATTGGTAAAAAACAAATCATTGTTTGTATGCATTTCTTAATTTAACTGCAATAAAATATTTTTTAACAAAAAATGGTTTTTGCATTGATGTTCAAAAAGTTAGTGAATTATGATTTTTCTTTAGACATGTATATACTTGAAATTTTTGTAATAAAAATCTCTATAACATCAGAAGGCTAACTTTTTCTCTCCGATATAATTATTTCGAGATATAGGGCTTCAAACATAAAATATGTATATAAAAAAACGAAAAAAGTGATTTTTTTCACCTGTTTGCGATCAAAACAGCCATATCACTGATGCTATTGGCACATATTATACCTAAAAAATTTTTATCTGACTCTCCTCTACCACATACAATTAAATAAAAATTAATTTTAATTATATTAAATGTTTTTACAAGCATTTATGTGTTCGCAACAGTAGATTTTTTTAATTTTGCCATTTATATAAAAAATTGGGGCCAATTGAAACAAATCATTACGATATTCGAATTCTATGGAAAATTTTACTAAAGAAAATGTTATCGCAATTCGTTGTTGTGAAAGTTTTCGTAAATTTGTGGAGTAGTTATATTACAGTGCTCTTACAACATATACCGTCCTAAAAAAGTTCAGCCTGAAAGTATGCACATACATAAAAGCCATGCATGCCGCCTTCTTTTGTCGTTCAGATTGTAATCACGGTTGCCACTTGAAAATAAAATATGTGACCAAAATTAAAAATTAAAGTGATCAAATGCAGTAAAAAGTGACCAAAACATTATAAATTTGAAAATGTAGTACATGTAGGTGCAGTTTATGTAGTGGCGTAGATAGGGGATATATAGGGGATAGATCCTCCCTTCGATAGAATTTGTTGCACCTTCAAATTTTAAATTTCATCGTCTGGCAAAATTTGAAGACTCGCTGTGTAATATTTCCCTACAATACAAATGGTTGGTTGCATATTTCTTGCTTTATTGCTTGCATATTTGCATTCCTTGCGTATTGTTTGCTAAAGGTGGTGGACAAGGGTCTCAACCATTGCAAGCACTCAGGGCCGGCCCGAGAATTTGTGGCACCCTAGGCCAAGGGTCTAAATTGCGCCCCATATTATTTAACAAGCAAAAAAAAAAAGAGTAAGGAACCTCTTTTTAACCCTATTCATGTCACGCTATTTGAATAACGTAAACTGTCACGGTGTGACTTAGAGACGCTAATACAAAAAACATAATTATTTTATTGAAAAAAAGAAAGTTTAATACAAAATATCGTTCATAGAGAATACATTTCTTTTAATAAAAAGAAAAATTAAATTATTTATAAATAATGTGGAAATTGTTATTAAACTATTAATTTGTACATTTAAGGCAAACTACACTTTTCTGTGAATGCTTGTTACTCATGGGTTTCTGACTATTACCACGGAGTTGCTCAGAAAATCGTCCTTTTTTATAAGAGGAACAGTTAAGTTAACGCCTCTTCTTTGATTATACTGTCGATGCATTCTAAGCTGGGTTTCAAGATGAGTTTTCCATTATCACGTCTTTTGCAGATACCAGTGTCTTAGAGTCACTACGTGACAGTTCATGTTGTATTTTAATATTTTGTGTAATAGGTAAATATTATAAAAACATAAAAGAAAATAAATTGTATATTACAGAAATAGAATGACCAATAATAAAATACATTTAACATATTTTGCTTTAAAACAAGATTTAAATCATTTATATTGGTTTGAAATTGAAAAGTGACCCAAAGACACAGCCTGACATGATAAGGGTTAATTTGATTTAAGTACATATGTATCTATATTAATAAAAATCATTTTCTGTTTGTTTGACTACAATACAAATCTTAACGGCTGAAGGGATTTAACTCAAATCGGCTCACATATTACTTGAATCCTAACTTAGGTTATGGTATACTAAGTTTTGACCAACCCTCTTCCGCCCCTTTACAAGTAACGCAAATCTAACTCCTACGGTTTTTTGTCAAGCGAAAATGCTCAACTTATTAATTTTAAGGAAATCCTGTTATTTTGACACCAAAAACATTCACATATCTTTAAAATTGCACAAACTTCTGGTACAACGTCTTTTTCTAATAACATCGTTTCCTTAGAATAACAAAAAAACTATCAGAAATTCGTATATTTTACTTGCGATGCAAATAACTCCGTTGTTTTTGAATACATTTCATTCAAATTTTTTTCGTTGATAAACTCAATTCAAGCACTTAATAAAAACAATTTAAGGGGTACCGTTATCTTAGCGGATATATTTTAATATTTCTTTCAAAAAAATATTTTTACTCAAAAAAGACTTTTTACTCAAAAAATAACACAAAAGTTGTTTTTGTTGTTAAAATAATAAAAACTCAAAATTGCAATTTCCAGTACCTTCTACATGATATAGCGTTTAATAGCAAAAATACTTCCAATTTTACAAAAAAATTTAATAACTGTTTCTGTCATCAAAAAACATGACTGTCATCAAAAAAACCCAGTGATTTTTTAAAGAAATTAATTTTTTTCAAAAATTGTTTTTATTCTTTTCATATAATAGTTAAGCTTAAAGAACAATTTATGTGAAAAAAATAAACCAATATCTCTTTCCGATCAAAAGTAATCGCAATAAATATATTTTTAGACACAAACCAAGCTGTTTTTCAAATGCTTTTCTATTAAGGGGGGAAACGCAGCCAGAGGCCGAAAAAAGGTCATGTTTGTGAATTTTTTTAAGGAAACCTATGGGATATTTTTAAATGAGAGTTTTTATACCTAAAAATATACACATTCAAGAGTATTTTTAGTTTTTTTTTTATTAAAAAAAATTAATATTAAGGTCGATACAGCAGTTTTTGTAGAGCGCTCTGAAAAAAAAAGTGAAATGCGGTGACCAAGATTGCTCCTCCTAAATTCATCTGAAACAAAAAAAATGAAATATATTATTAAATTAGATACTTAAAACTCGAACTTGTCATAGCCGTTTTTGAAAATATTGATTTTTCACAAAATGGTGGACTTTCGAACGTGAAAAAACGATTTTCGACCAAAAATTCGTCATAATTTTGCCTATAAAAAATGCCTATAAAACGAAACTACAAAAAAAAGTCCTATGACAAGTACGAGATTATTATGAATAAAATAAGCCTGCAAGAAAACCAAAACGATCGGTTCACTGAGCTTCGAGAAATCTTGGTCACCGACTTTGAAAACATGGTTTCGAGAAAAACGCGTTTGAAAATGAGCGCCAGCACTGCGCGCTTTAGAAAGCGGTTCACTCACAAGGCTATAACTTTGTTATTTTTTGAGATATCGACTTGAAATTTTCACCACATATTCTTGAGACTTAAGGCTTTAATTTTTGAAAAAAGGTCTGACTGCGTTTCCCCCCTTAATAAAAATAATTTTCTGTGAACATTAAAACTACTGGGAAACTGTAACGGGCAGTGGAAAATGACAGTGGTGTCAAACTATGAGTCTAAGAAAAGTTTTGAATTCACCTATCATGTTTCCATATAGGTGCAGGGTGCATGCGCGCCGGGAAAAGGCTAGTTATGTACAAAACTCCCAACTTTATTTGTATATAAAATTCAATATTTAATAAAATTGGGCTTTGGTCGTTATTTTTCGAACTTTAAGTACAAAAAATAAGGCATACAATTAAATATATAAAAGTTTCTTTAAATCAAAATAAGGAAATTAACATATCTCAAACCACTGACTAAATTATGCCCTCAACCCTCAACCTTCAACTCCAACATAAATAAATTGGCCATTTCAGCCCTTGAAAGGACTTCGACCGAGCTTCTTAAGATCAAATTGTTTTGTGTGTGTTAGGAAATGATTGTACACAATTGATTGAGAACTGAACCGAAAAAAAATTTGCCGCGAGTGGGAATCAATCTCGCGCTCCAGGCATGCAAGCTACACACTCAACACGCATGCCACGACCGCCATATATGTTTCCATATATATTGATTGATATATTTTTTTTAAATATGTAAGGCGCCCTCATCTGTATGCGCCCCGAGCCCTGGCCTTACTGGCTCGGCTCTAGGGCCGGCCCTGCAAACACTTGTCAGAATAAAGATCGGCAACTGGAAGAAGGCAATATTGGTCTTTTCTCAAGGTTTTTAGTCTAGAGGTATATTAGTGTTTTTTTTTCGATGCACTAAGTTGCACATAATTGCTTTCTCTGAAATGAAATTTTTAATATATTGACTAATTAAAGAGATGTAAAAATGTCTGCTCAATAATGGGTTTCTTATTGTTGTATTGTGCTATAATTGGTGCCTGATTTTTATAATAACTTTTATAATTTTATTACACTTACCAAGAATATTAGACGAAGGCCTATTACAAAAGGGCATTCGATATGTGCATGAATCAAATGGCAGACATATTTTAAAATTTTCTAAAATTTGTACCGACAGTTTCAAACATAGGTCAAGTTTTTTCCTTTTTTTTTGACACATCGTTTACACACGTAACCTGGACGCTTCATTCGTGATCGGTCAAGGATACGACAGAACAAACAACATGTCTGGCAGAGTCCCTCTGCTAAACACGAAGATATACTAAAACGATTTAATATACTAAAGGATTTTCATCCCTCTTTGAGTTACAGAAATTCACAAATAGGCTGAGGAATTTAAAAAACCTTTAACTTTAACAGTAAATTTCATGACGTTAGCACTTCTAAAGTTTTTAAAGGGTTGGAAATGTGGAAGTTACATCTGAATCATAGAGGATCATTTTCCAAACATATACGCCTGAGGGTACCATTTCGGTATTGAGGAGGATAAAAACAATCCAAAGAAGATAAAAACAATATATTTTAATATATTATTAACAAAATATTTATAATAACTTATATTTTACCAATGTAGGACCGATTTAATGGTTTGACAGCACTAGCAATTTATCGAGAAATAGTTATATCGGCTGAAGAAATCCTTGAGTAAGCAAACAATCCAAGCCAGCTGGATTTTTCACTTTAAAAACATTAAAAAAAATATAAAAATAAAAGTTCAACTTTTTTTTCATTTTTACAAATTTTTTTTTTATGTATGTTTGTCACGAAAATAAATTTCATCCCCTCCCATTGCAAAAAGCTATCCACGCCACTGAGTTACTGAATTTCATTTTTGAGAACTTTAAATTCTTTTTTTATTACTTCGTAATAGTGTTGTCGAATATTCGACAATATGTAAAAACCTGTTTCTCGAATAACCCCAAAATGAACATTTTTTAAAAACTGGATTTTCGAATACTTAAAAAAAATAACCGGCTCAGACCGGTTAACCGGTTTTTAATAAAATATATATTTAAATTTAATAAAATATTGAGAGGAAAATAAAAGGCATCGTAAATATTTTTCTTTTATATTTATATATAGTCCATTTAAATAAAGATTTTATAAAGCGTATGTAATAGTACAGATAGACAAAAATAAAAATAGTAATTCAAATCCATATATGGGGCATTATTTTTGAATTGATCCACCCAAAATTTCAAAGTACTCCGATTTTGATGAAATTTTCACCATGTATAGTTCTTATGGTTATACGTTTAAGACGTTAATTTTGTAGGCCTAGAATGACGGAATAACTTTTTACAGGGTGTTTAATTTTTAAGTTTAGTGTGAGAATGTGAAAGTAAAACTGTCTTTAACTTTTCAACGAATGAACCGATTTGACTAAATGAAACGTCAAACGAAAGAAAATTAATGAACGTTTTAACTCTTTTGTAAGAATTTTGGAAAAAAGTTTTTTTCTATAAAATTTTTTTGAAAAATAAAAAAAAAATTATTTTTTCAAAAAGAATACCCCCTACGATTTTTTTCGCAACAATTTTACAAAAATAATAAACTTATTTACTTCAAAATGAGATATCATCCAGGATGGTATCTCTTAGGGTTTAGAAGTTATGAGCATTTATGCATGAAAACTTCCAACTATTTTATTTCATCATACAAAAAAAAAGCTTAAAGTCACCCAGCTAGCATTTTCAATTGCGTAAGAAACCTCTGTATGTTAAACCTTAGCTTATATTAACAAAAAAATAGATTTATTGTTTGATTTTTTTGAAATCTTTTTATTTATTATAAGAGAAATATTTATTTTTGCCCAATCATACAATGCTCTGGGTGTTAAAATGTGGTTTTTTGATGAGGCTTGTAAGCTAGCTCGTGCTGTAAGGCGTTTTAGATTTTCGCCTATTCCGTCGCATGGACCTTTACCATGGGCAGTGGCATGAAAATGCCATTCCGCAGCTATGCCAAACTCATATTCGTGATGGAATATTGAACATTGGTCGTTGTTCCAATGAAACGATTGAGCAGTTTTTTGTACAACAAATGCATGTTTTCTGCAAAGTCGCATTGAATTAAAAACTCGTTTTCCTTAAGACCATCTTTTAAGTTTTTCAGAAAAGAAGTCTGTGTGTTGGCTATGAAATCATGTACTTTTAGTTTTTCCAAAAGATCGCACACATGATCAATGAATTCTTTGATGGGCTTTGACGTTAAATTTATTTGATGAAGTCTTACAGAAGATTCTTACTCAATTGAAAATGCTAGCTGGGTGACTTTAAGCTTTGTTTTTTTGTGTGATGAAATAAAATAGTTGGAAGTTTTCATGCGTAAATGCTCATAACTTTAAAACCCTAAGAGATACCATCCTGGATGATATCTCATTTTGAAGTAAATAAGTTTATTATTTTTGTAAAATTGTTGCGAAAAAATCGTAGGGAAAATTGAAAAATAATTTTTTTTTTATTTTTCAAAAAAATTTTATAGAAAAAAACTTTTTTCCAAAATTCTTACAAAAGAGTTAAAACGTTCATTAATTTTCTCTCGTTTGACGTTTCATTTAGTCAAATCGGTTCATTCGTTGAAAAGTTAAAGACAGTTTTACTTTCCCATTCTCACACTAAACTTAAAAATTAAACACCCTGTAAAAAGTTATTCCGTCATTCTAGGCCTACAAAATTAACGTCTTAAACGTATAACCATAAGAACTATACATGGTGAAAATTTCATCAAAATCAGAGTACTTTGAAATTTTGGGTGGATCACTTCAAAAATAATGCCCCATATGTATGAAAAAAGTAAGGACTTGCAAGGAACATACAATAAAAAGAAATTAATCCATTAATATTAAAAAAATAAGTACACATCTTAACATTTCGTTTCACGTTTAAAAGGAGCATTCCACTGAAAATGGTAATTTTTGACAAATACATATCTCATTGTTTTTTATAAATTGATTGACGGAGTTGGTGGTAACATAACGCGACTTGTAAGCCAAAAAGCTCGATGCCAAGGAGATAGTACCGTAATCCAAAACGCAAAAGATTTCTTTACATTAGCAGCCACTTTAGTACCTTCTACGAAATAGCTGATAAAATCCAAAATGTTCATCCATGGGAAGCTGCAAGGCCTGTTCCAGGAATATCAAAATTTCATCATATATTAGTTGACGGTCATAAAGTTACATGCAAGAAACACGCTTTAGATAATCATAGTTTTAAGTTTTCATTTAAAAAATGATTCAAAACGAAGACTTAATTTCTGAATTTCGTACGAGTCCCGTACAAACGAAAGTGTCCCGTACAAACGATTTCATTTTTATTTTTTTATTCTCATTTTAATAGATATTTTTTTGAAATTGAAACGGAAAATACTCTTTCGCTTATTGTAAATGTTGGGCAAATAGTTAGTAAAGCAGTTTAAGTGTTGCACTTTAGTGGATGTGTTTAATGTGTTTAATAGACAAAATAGTGCTGCCACCAACTTTTATTTTGTAAATAATTTTATACGCTGGATATTAACAAAACAAAGAAAAAAAAAAAAAAATAGTACGTTTTTGTTCTAACTCCTGTTTTTACCCTTAATAAATAAGTTAAGACGAATTTAATGAACTTCTTTTGATGGACTGTACCAAAATGTAAAACTGTATCAGCCGCGAAACGACACCTGATTTGCCACATATGTAATGTTTGCAAAGCCAGCTTGTAATGTTGTGTATAAATATAATTTTCATGTTTTTGCACTTTTACACTTTTTTGCTCTAAATGCTTGCAACCCATCATACAAATTTGTAATAAAATTCAACAAATGCCGTTTATTTTCACTATAGAATACGAGTATGGGTAGCTGTGATAAATGTATGACTTTATTAATAACAAATGTAAATATTTAGTAACTCCGAAGGGACTAGTTAGTAAGTTATACGTCTTTGCAGCCCTACACTTCTTGTTGATACACCCATTATGCATATGTTTCACAATGAACATTTTTATGGAAATACATAAGAAACCTAATAAGATTATCTTAAATAATAAGTGAGAAATAAATGAATATGTTGCATTAATTTTTTTCATTTTAAAAACTAGATAGACCTCTTAAATGACTTTAGAATCTAAATTGTGGAATATACTTATAAATATTTCCTATATTCAAAAATGGTTTTAGCATGCATCTCATAAAATAATCAATAAAAGTTAAATATTAACCATAGGATATAGATATTTTTTATATTTTAAATGACGAAAGAAGTTAAACATCCACAACTATTTCCTTACAACTGTAGGTTTCCACCACACTTCATCTTGAATAAATGTTTCACCATAAAACCCACGATTTCATGTAATGATTTTCGTATTTTGTACTTGCTCATTGATGAATCAATAAATTTCAATTGACTTTATTGTGTGCAGAACCCACAACAAATTATAGCCTATTTAAGGGCGTGTGAACTTATTGTTTATCGGCATATAACCAATGATTGGTTGTTCTTTTGTTAACATTTTATTTATTTCGCTTAATGGGAAATTTTAATTTTATGTTTATGTTTCATGTTCATATGTACATACTATGTATGTGATGCAGAATTTTAAAACGAGGCGTTTTTTTTTTGTTGTTTTTTTTTAAGGCAAAGTGAACCCGCATTTTTATGAGCAAGTGCGCGCTGGGAAAAATTTAAATTTATGCACAGTTGATGGCTGATGATCATGGTATATCGCTGTCATCTACTTTGGACATTGCAGCGAGGATTCAATGATGGCATTGCTGTTCTTGATGTTGATGACGTTGTTGTTGTTGTTGTTGTTGTTAATGTTGTGGTGGAGATTTAAAATTATGCGAATTTTTTTATTAATATTAATGATGGCAAAATAAGTAGGCACAACAAAAATGCGGGTTAAGGCTCTGCTAACAAAGTGAAGTGCAATAATATTCCAAGTAGCTTCAAATGTCAAACTCAAGAACAGGCAGTTTGCTGACTTAATGACATTTCAAATACTTTTGAAAAAAATCTTATTAAATATGTCAAAGCCAAAAACACTTATGGAGAAAGTACGTGTTCTGAAACTGCACGAGCTTTTTAAAACTCTACAATTTAAGTCCAAGTTGTATGGATTTTAACTCATAGTAAGTAAGAATAGAAAGTGTAAAATTTTATATTCTCTGATCAACGTTATTTTATAACCACCATACTTAACTGTATATTATTGAATACATTGTTCATTTACATATCCTTAATTATTACACCAAAACTACCTTGTAATTTTGCCTCACGTATTGGACATTGCCCAACAGAATCCACCAAGTGTTAACATCTGCGCGCAATATAAAAACCTGCTTGAACATATGTTTTCATCATAGAGCACAGTTTGGATAATATTCATAAATTTGTTATATAATTTTATTCGCCATATCGTACAGAGCAATGGCAAAACCAAAATTTTACTTTTAGCCATATTGTGGCAAATGCAATAATTTGCAATATTTGCAAAAGTGTGCATTTCCGCCCATTTCCGGTTTTAATGAATGAAAATGTGACCAAACGACCGACTAACAGTTCGGCCGCGTGTCCGCTGTCAATTAGGTGTGATAAAGTGTGTTCTGGGAAAAAAACACCCAAATGCATACACAAAAACAAAACATAGCCGCAGCAACATACAATCAGGTCCGGATTTGCATAAAGAAATAAAAGCTATTGCCTAGGAGCGCCACTATTCGCTATTACAAATTTTTATATCAGCACCAACAGTATTTAAAATATTATTTCAAAATTAATAAAAGATTTTTTGATTACATGATTAAAATATAAATGAACTAAGAATTGAAAGGTGCTCTGAATATAATAGGCATATGTCTAAAGCAGACATGAGTTTTCAGGAGCACAATTGGCTCAGTTGGCCCAGCTACAAATTTGTTTTATTTTATCAAATTTGTGTTTGAACATTTGTAAGAACAACCCAAGCATTTGTAAGAACGACCCAAGCAACTCAATTCGTTACCGTGCTTAAGAACTCGACTTCTCCACGTCCACAATGCAGCGAATATTAGGATGGTTACGTCCTAATGACTCTTAAACTGCAGGTAGCGGACAACCAGTATGAAAAATTAGGGTGATTTATGCTAAAAAAATCTGTTTTCTACCGAAGTTTGTTTTCCATTTGCGGTTAATAAGCAAAAACTCCGCATTTGTTATTCCAAAACTTCCCGAGTGGTTCAGGAGCTGCCTATGCACTTATAGGGCCGTATTTTTATCGAAAATGACTACGGAAGAGCCGTTACAGTCAACGGAGTACGATACAGAGGCATGAAAAGCCATTTAAGTGATCAGAGATGAAGTATACTTACGTACCAAAGACAACCTCTGTCGCAAATCAATCGAGTTAGTTAGTTCGCAAGAAGTTCCCTGGTCGCGTAATTTCGCGTTTTAGAGACAAAAACTGGCCATCCAGACCTTGTGTTTTAGCACCATTAGACTTCTTTGGGATGTTAAGGGGTGGTCTACGCTAACTATACGCAAATAATTTCAACTTCCAAAGCCCACTGAAGATTATTTCTAAGGTAAAATTGCCATATTTGGAGACATTGCTCAGTCGTATATCTTTTCATGATGAAATTTCAATGTTTATTGAACATAATAAAAAAGAAAACCAACGAAATTGAGAACCTACTCCTTTTTGAAGATGGTTAAAAATGATTTTGATCTGTCAATACAGACGTCAGATATTCCTATTAGAAAAACTACATCGAATTATAAAACATCCTCTAATTGTTCTTTTTATTCAAAAACGCTAGATTTATATCTCGTGTTAATACACTACTTCGTTAAATATGATTTTTTTTTCCTTACAGACATTAATTTCACAATCATCAGGAATAAGAATATTTTAGAGTAGGCTTGAGTCAAAATTGAACTGAAGCAGACCAATCAAGCAGCTCCATCTCAATCCATGTCAAGGAGTCAATGGAGCCAAGTAGACTCAATGGAACAAAACTTATTGTTTTTGAATTTACTTAATTTAAAGGTAGCGTGTAATTAGACATTGCCTAGGGGCGCCAAAAACATAAATCCGGCATTGCACAGAGTATTATATGTAGCAGATAATAATAATATAAAATTTTGTTGAAATTTATTGCATGCAACCGTGATAGCTCTTAAAAGTTAATGTGTTCTAATACAAAAAAAAAAAAAAAAAAAAAAAAAAAAAAAAAAACACACACAGCAAATATACTCAAATAATTAAATACTAATGCAAAAATAAAAACATAAACGAACGGCATTTATTATGATGTGATTTATTATTTTTAATTAAATATTTCCACATTTTACCCCGATATATTAATAAAAAGTTAATATGCATGATTTTATGTTTAGGTTTCGTGAATTTATTGCTAAACGCCTAAATTTATGTGATTACTGCTTTTTTCCCGGTATGCTGCTTTTTTTCAAAGGTTTCATCTAGCATTATATATGTTTAATTTTTAACTAAATACTTACACCATTTCAACATCAACCACTGCTTAATAATTTTTTTTTTTGTCATGGATTTTAATTGTCATAAATATTAGACTTACCTGAAAATAAAAATAAAAAAAAATTCTATATAAATATATTGAATAAAGTAGAATATTTATAATTAAATCGAATAGAACAAAATTTATTTAAATATTTAAAATTTAATTAACTATGTAAAAAAGCTTAAATCGACATAAAACAACTTAAAATGTTTCAATATAAATATTACTTGGAAACCTTCCGAAAATGTATTTTCAAATAGACAATACAGTGGAATTTAATAGTATTCTTCGATTTTCAATTTGCCAGTTATACCAACAATTCGAAATAAATACAGTTTTAAGATTGTGCGTTAAGTTTAACATAATTTTTTATCAAGAACTACCACATCAATTATTATTTCTCTAAAAACAACTTTATTTTCTGTATTTGAAATAGTCCCTACAATTTATATTCAACGAGATAAATTATTTGGTTATGACCATTAACTTTTACACAACTATATAACTGACAGAAAAGATTTTTTTAATAGAGTGGAATCAGTGGCGGATCTACATACGGGCTGAAAGGGCTTTAACCCCCCCTTGGAGAATTTTTTGTATGGAAATGAAAAAAAAAGTAAAAAAAGACGTTTCAGACCGCCTCCCCTCCCCACCCTTCGGCGAATCCTAGATCCGCCACTGAGTGGAAGTACTCAGATTATAGGAGTTTAATATACTCTTTAAAGCTTTTAAACAAGCTCTTATAAATATAACATGTAAACTATATTATCTGTCAAAAACTTATTCAAAAAAAAAGCAAAATAAACGTGGGGGTATAAAAATAATACATATATGTATATAAAATTAATTGAAGTGATATTGTTACAACCCTTCCATATTTTCAAAAAAAATTAAAAAGACAATTCTCCAAAAAACATCGTCTTTGGGTGGAATTGAAACTCGCTGATGTAATTTTATGCAACAAAAATACAATATTGTTGAATAAAATTATTGAGGGACAGCAAAGATTGTTTATTTTGACATAGAATACGTGATTCTCGGAGCTAAGTAGGGTGGTTGATAGTGATCAGGTGTCGGTATTTATATCACAATTTGAGCCTTTCGTGTGCCTAAAGTACTGATCGTACAATGTTGATGTTAGCACTTGTTGGTCTGCTTGCTCCTCACTGGGAGAAAAATTCATGTTTGAACTCTCTAACTTATATAAATTTTACACAATTACATGAAATATAAAGCCAACATTTATGTTTTTGTTTGCTTAAGTTTTCTACCTATTTTTCGACGGTTTCCGGTTTTTTCGACGGTGAAGACAGCGCCATCAAGCGTGAAGACATAAATCTTATAATTAAAAAAGCATACTTTTAGGGGCATGTTGCTTTTAACAGAATCGCGTAGCCCAGTAATTCTGAGTAATTTTGAGGGGCAATAACAGATTCGAATCTGTTCGAATCTAATGTCGAAATTCCACAGCCAATTAAATATCCGAGCAGTAAATATCGACAGTAAAATTTTGACATTTCGACTCTCCACATGGGTTGTTGAAATTGGTAGCATTGAACAAATTTTGTTTGCTTGTTTAATTTTTCTACCTATTTATCGACATTTTCCGGTTTTATCGACAAAACCATAAAATTCCTTTGTTCACTGCACGCAAAGACAAAATGTTTATCGCCAGTTTGCCGCAACTTCGTTTGCCGTGCTTAAAATCGTTAATTGTAATCGTTTCAACAGTTGTCAGTCAGTTACGAGAAACGCGTCATTTAGTTGCAGGTAATTAATTTCGTTTGTCATATACTCGAAAGATTTTTCAATTGCAGCAATTGAAAAATTTGTTTTTTCCAACTGAAAACTTCGTTTTTGTTTCCTTTCGTTGTATAAACACAACACTTATAGTTCAGAGTTACTTTTTGGACAAATTGACGCGGACGGTGATAGCAACAGAGGTGCGATAAGTGCAATCCATAAAAAGACGGATGGACATAGGGACAAAGATAATAAATATAATAAATAATAATGACCGAAATAGCTTGCGGGTATATATAAATAAGATATATTTTTAAGTTGATGACAACTGAATATTCGTTTGCGGCAAATACAAATCACAACCGAAGTGTAGTAGATTAATTTTTCAGTTGCGGTAAATGAAAATTTTCTTTGCCAGCTGTTGGATAATATGCCTTTGCAACCCTACATATCTTGTTGATACACGCTTTATAAACGAGGTATTTTTAAAAAGTAACCAGAATTTTGAATTTTCACAGTTTTGACGTAGAATACGTCATTCTCGTTAGTTAGCACTTGTTGGTCTGCTTGGAGAAAATTCATGTTTGAACTCTCTAACTTATATAAATTTTACACAATTTCATGAAATATAAAGCCAACATTTGATATTTTATTTGCTTAAGTTTGCTACCTATTTATCGACAGTTTCCGGTTTTATCGACAAAACCATAAAATTTGTATATTTGCCCCATTAAGGAGTGGTTGGAGGGAATAGATGTGAAAGGCAAAAATGTTCCTTTTGCAAAAATAATGGGGTATGGAATAATTATACAAAAACCGTAAAATTTGTATGGGATCCTCCCTAAGGAGTGGTCGGAGGGAATAGGTATCAAAAGCAAAAATGTTCCTTTTGAAAAAGTAATGGGGGTCGGTCATACATATTAATCCTTTCCGGCACTCTCTTAAAGGTCATATGCTCAGGTGTATGGAATAAATATACAAAAACCGTAAAATTTGTATGGGAGCCCCCCTAAGAAGTGGTCGGAGGGAATAGGTGTCAAAGGCAAAAATGTTCCTTTTGCAAAAGTAAAGGGGGTCGGTGATACATAATAACCCTTTCCGGCACTCTGTTAAAGGTCATATGCTCAGGTGTATGGAATAAATATACAAAAACAGTAAAATTTGTATGGGAGCCTCCCTAAGGAGTGGTCGGAGAGAATAAGTGTCAAAAACAAAAATGTTCCTTTTGTAAAAGTAATGGAGGTCGGTGATACATAATAACCCTTTCCGGCACTATTTCAAATGTCATATGCTCAGGTGTATGGAATAAATTCACAAAAACCATAAAATTTGTATGGGAGCCCCCTTAAAGAGTGGTCGGAGGGAATAGGTGTGGAAGGGCAAAATGTTCCTTTTGCAAAAATAATGGGGGTCGGTCATACATATTAATCCTCTCCGGCACTCTTTCAAAGGTCATATGCTCAGGTGTATGGAATAAATATTTTGCTAAATATTTTTTAAAAAAGATGTCATCAAAACCGAATTGCATAATTTTTCGTCTTGTGTTACGACATAGTCGAAACTACTGTATCTTTTTTTTATTGCTGTTGTGTTGGCAAGCATGTCTATTAAGTATCCGTACAGTACTTGCAGCGATATTAGATGTTTACTTTTTGTCCGCTGTTGAAAGAATTACACTTGATGTGGTGCTGTTCGTTATTTTTTATTTTTAATAAATGATGGATCTGAAAATTTGCATTAAATTAAGTTCACTTTGTGTCCACTTAATTTCAACTCACCTGGCTGCTTTCTAAGTTACCCAGCTTTATTTCTTTTTTTCTATTATGAAAACCCTGGCTCTTTATAACTCTAAACTAAGAAGTTCTAGTCAGTCCAGTTTAATTGATAATGGCTGCTTGATCCAGTGATTCTATGGGTGCTTGGTCTTAAAATGATATTCTAACTGTAGCCTGTGGATCGTTGTTATACCAAGATATTCTAAAAACTAATTTAAATAGGTTTTATAAAACTTAGTGTAAGACTATAATAACAGAATAACGTTTCAATAGATTCTTCAACAGAAATATTGTTCATCTCAAGTAATTTGATAGGACCGAACACAACTTTTTTTAATTTCTTTAAAATTTCAGCAACACATTTCAGTAGATAACATCGATATAAAATGCAGTTAAAAGCAATATTACATTCTGCATCAGCTTTGTTTTGCCATAAACGAAAAGTCCCTTCAATTCGTTGCTGTATACACAATTTGACTTACTATTGAACTCTTTCATAGCGGTCAATACAGCTTGCCAGCTGTGACGCTCCAATTAGCAAGTAGTTTCAAGCCCATTGTTCATGGTGAAACTAAGCCTACTTCACTTATTTATCCCCTGCTTGTTCAGCTTTAAATAAGGAAATATTTCCTTAACTCCAAAGACCAAATTCCCAACTCCAGTCAACAGAAACCTCAAAAAGCATAGCTTTTATGTAAGCCTATGCTATGTCTAGTCATTATTTTTTATTTGATTCTCTTTTGGATACCAAAGAATAGTAGACCAAAACAGAAAAAAAAAACAACAAATAAAACTGTCAACAATTCCAAAGTTCCAAAACAACAACAAAAACAACAAGAGTGGAACAAGTACTCTAACAGGCACTTGTACATCGGCCTAAACCACTTAGCTCAGTGCAATATTTACCCTATATCAACATGGTATTTTGGCCAGAGTTACCATGCCATGCCATTCTTTGGTGTACTGCACTTTTTCACAGGCCGCAGGTAATTTGTTACCCATGACTGTCAGGATAGTTGTTTTCATATGTTTTTTCATTGCTCTGCTGCTTCCAACAATAACAACAAAAACAAATGTCTGTCGGTCTGCCCCTCCGTCTATTTGCCTGTCGAATGTCAAATTGTTGACTATGTGAAGAAAAGGATGAACAAAAATGTTTATTGTTAACATATTGATGATGTGCAACATTCGTCTTTTTTTTTTTTGTAAAGCGAAGAATTTCTAGTGTGCCCAAAATAGTGTTATATGAATTCTATGGAAGATTCGTGTATCATCAGTCTGACCGAGAAGAGGAGTCTATTGTCTGGTCATGTCCGGGCACAACGATCATGATGCTGTTGCTGCTGTCATGAGGGTAGATAAAAGAGAGGGAACAGAACAAATAATAGAGTTAAGGAACTGTCACAACTTGTCAAAACAGTTGGCAACAAGAAGGAGCAGAAGGGCTCTGCTATGTTGGTTGGCTGACGTACTGCCTGACTGGCTAGACGTTGCAGCCGGATGAGTTCTGTTTGCACATGGATTTGAATGAGTTTTAGAGGCTTCGCTTTGGTAATTACAATGACAGTGAATAATTACTAGTGCAAAGAAAGCGAAACATTTAGAAAAAAAAAAACAAAAAAAAAAGGAATAGAAGGGTTCATCATATTCAAGCGCCCGAAACTCGACACTATGGCGTTGAATGTTGACATATGTACGAGCGAATGAGTGAGTGAGATACCACCAGACATCACCACCACCTCAGTGAGATAGCAAAACAGGCAGAAGTTACAAAAATGTGCGAATTCTACCAGGAGAAGTTTGGGATAAAATTTAAGATTCATGCTGCAGCTGTTGAAAGGGGTTGACTTGCGATGCGAGGGATTAAAATTTGTGGAGTTTTAATTGTGCAGGGATAGTAAATAAGAATTAAGAGAATTAGCACCTTTGTTGTAATGAAAATAACTTCCATAAGATACTTTTAAGATGAAAGGGTTGGGCTTAATTCGCTGTTTGTTAAAATTGAATTATACAGCATTAAAAAGATAAAAAAACGTGTTATTAAAAGGGATGGATGTTCCTTATATAATCCTATCTAATCCATAATAAGAGATGTTATTGTGAATCACCCGTTATTGTGAATCGCTCACTTTTAAAGCTTTTATTCTTTGACATTTGACAAGTAGAAACTGTGCCATTACTAAAAAAGGAACGATACACGCTTCAACAACGCATTGAAATTATTAAAATTCACTAAAAAATTCCATCGAAAAATCATCTTGACTGATGAGGCCCATTTCCACCTCGGTGGCTACGTTAACAAGCTAAATTGTCGCATCTGGGGCTCGGAAAACCCAAGACTTATTGTTGAGAAGCCTCTCCATTCTCAACGTGTGACTGTTTGGTGCGGTTTATGGTCCGGTGGGGTCATTGGACCTTACTTTTTCGAAAATGACGTTGGATCAGCAGTTATGGTGAATGAATTGCGCTATCGAGAGATGATTAATGATTTTTTATGGTCGTAGTTGGATGGTATTGATCTGGACAACGTTTACTTTCAACAAGACGGCGCTACGTGCCACACAAGCAACGAAACCATTGATCTTTTACGGGAAAAGTTTCCGGACCGTGTTATCTCACGAAGAGGTGATCACAATTGGCCACCGAGATCTTGTGATTTAACACCCTGCGACTTCTTCCTTTGGGGCCACGTGAAAGATAAGGTCTACGCCAACAGCCCAGCATCGATTGAAGACCTCAAAGATGGAATTCGTGAGGCTATCGAGGACATAGGGCAGCCACTTTGCGATTTGGTTATAGAAAATTTCATGAAAAGAATATTGTCCTGTAAGCGTGGTCGTGGTGGCCATTTGGCTGATGTTGTTTTTCATTATTAACGGCATACCTTCCTTTTTATTATGAAATAAACATCCGATAATTTATCTCAAAAAATGGCATTTTTCTTTGAATACCAAAATAACACCTCTTATTGGAAAACCCATTATAAAAATAACATCAAAGTATATTTTTGAGCAGAGTCTAGACTGAAAACAGACGTCGGTCATTTTTTTATTTGGCGAAAATACGGATATATTTATTAAATAATATAATTATTAAGTTTAATATGCATCTTCATCATTGGGGCAAGATTAACTTACTATAGCTGTTTCTTGTTCAACGCGTCATCTTTTGGCGAAAAATACAAATAACTTAACCAATTTTTTGTCTCCTTCAGAAAAAATAAAATTCAAAATCATGAAAATTATAA
Organism: Pherbina coryleti; assembly: GCA_943735915.1. Taxonomy (NCBI): domain Eukaryota; kingdom Metazoa; phylum Arthropoda; class Insecta; order Diptera; family Sciomyzidae; genus Pherbina; species Pherbina coryleti. Next base: position 31,569,980 of record OX030949.1, read on the forward strand.
AGGGTGGTTAAATTTTAAGGACCGATGTTGATTTTGAATAAAACACAAATTGTTTAGAAAATTATTGTCATTTCTTTTTATTATGATAATATTGGTATAGTTCAATTATGTATGGAACAAAATATCGGCCAAATGGCCACCACGACCTCGGCGGCACACCTCCATCCGATGGTCCAAGTTTTCGATGACGTTGAGGCATAAGTAGGTTCTATGCCGTTAATGTGCCGAATTATCTCATCCCTTAGCTCTTGAATTGTTGCTGGCTTATCGACGTACACCTTTTCTTTCAAATAACCTCAAAGAAAGAAGTCCAACGGTGTCAAATCACATGATCTTGGCGGCCAATTGACATCGTCACCACGTGAGATAACACGGCCATTGAATTTGTCGCGCAAAAGAGCCATTGTTTCGTTAGCTGTGTGGTAAGTGGCACCGTCCTGTTGAAACCACGTATCGTCCACATCCATATCTTCTAATTCGGGCCATAAAAAGTTCGTTATCATCTCACGATAGCGAACACCATTCACAGTAACTGGCTGACCGGCCTCATTTTGGAAAAAATACGGCCCGATGATGCCGCCAGCCCAAAAACCGCATCAAACAGTCACTCTTTGTGGGTGCATTGGTTTTTCGACAATCATTCTTGGATTATCATTCGCTCAAATGCGGTAATTTTGCTTATTGACGAATCCACTGAGGTAAAAATGTGCCTCATCACTGAAGATGATTTTCTTCGAAAATTGAACATCCACTGTTGCCATTTGTTGCCACCATTCTGCCCATTGACGACGCTTGAAATGGTCAAGAGGCTTTAGTTCTTGAGTCAATTGCACCTTGTAAGCGTGTAAATGCAAGACTTTATGCATAATGTTCATCAACGACGAGCGTGAGAGGTGCAATTGTTGGGCACGACGACGAGTTTAGATGGACGGCTCTTCAGCCACACTATCGCGAACAGCAGCAATATTTTCTGCAGTACGAGCTGTACGAGCATGCACTGGTGTTTCCACATCTCCTACAGACCCGGTTTGATCAAATTTTTGCTCGATTTTTCCGATTGAGATCATCATCAAATTAACTATCTGTTCGGTATAACTTTCAAAAAATTTAATGTCTAAATTTTCAAAACCCTTGCCCCTAAGAAATTTGAATTATTAAAAACCTCATATAGGAACTTTTTAAAATTTTTTAAAATTTTGAATAATTTTGTAAAATATGGTTATCCAATCTACCAGTGGATACCACTTAAGTGAATAATCCTCAGTCGTGGATACCACTTAAATGAAATACTTTATCTCAGGTTATATAAAATCTGAAGTAATAAAATTCGGAACTCATCCACATGCATACTATATACAAAGGTATGATAATCATTTTGTGGAATGTGGATAGATTAAGGTGGTCCTTATTCATGAAAATGCCTATAGGATTCCAGACATCCCCTAAATAGTTTCCTCTAATCGAAAAATTCATGAATCTCAGATATGAGTTCGATCGAAAAAGATTGAGAGGTACCGACAAGCTTTCTTAGGTCAAGGAGATTTATACTGCAGTCCTAAGAAAGAAAGTCACATCTCCATTTTTGTAGTTTTGAGATAATATGAGATAATAACGTTTTTTATTTTTCGTTTTTTACACTAGAAGTAGAGTTGTGACCATTTTACTCTATGTTTTTAAGTCATTTCTAGTTGCAAATCGGTATTCTTAGCTTAATACAAAAATCAGAAACTCATTCACGGTTCCGAATCTGCCTTATCTCAATTTTGGAATTTTGGCGCTAATGACTTTCTTTCTTAAAGCGGCAGCATACGGGGAAAGTGTTTTTTTTTTTTTTCATAAAAACCCTATAACTTTTTTTAAGGCGGTAATCTCCAAAGATATATTAAAGATGTATTCTATTCTCTAATTTTTCAAAATGTGAGCACGATTGGACCATTTTTATTCGTATTCTTTCACTTGTCTCTAAGTTTGTCCTCATCCCAAACCTTATTCTTAAACAAGGTGCACCATCTTTTATATCAGTTGCCATGTGAATATTGAATAATAATATTGGTCCTTCACAATTTATTTGGATTAGTTTTTAAATAGAACATAAATCAAGTTTGACACAATTTCGAGCATCTTGGACAGTATAGCGATGATTTCGGTGTACAGCTATTCATGGTTACAACTGTACTAAGTTGACAGGATACTGAAAAAACTGTCTACTCAAGTCAATCAGCTGACAAATGTTAAAGTTATTCAATGTTTACATACCGACATAATATATGTTGCACCCTGTATTTTCCCTAAAATTGTTCTTGATCATTTCTTATGTTTTTTTATTTATAAAATTATTTTAAAATTAAAATTTAATTTTTGTTTTTGCTTTTGATATTGTTTTTGCTTTTGGTATTGTTTTTGCTTTTACTTTTGCTTTTGCTTTTGCTTTTACTTTTGCTTTTTCTTTTGTTTTTGCTTTTGCTCTTGCTTTTGCTTTTGCTTTTGTTTTTGTTTTTGCTTTTGTTTTTTTTTCTTTTACTTTTGCTTTTGCTTTTGCTTTAGTTTTTTGTTTTGCTTTTACTTTTGCTTTTGCTGTTGCTTTTGTTTTTTGTTTTGCTTTTACTTTTTCTTTTGTTGTTGCTTTTGCTTTTGCATTTATTTTACTTTTGCGAGGGTTCAGCCATTAATATTTTTTATAATGTAGTCGAAAACTACATGGTTTTTCGTTCCATACAAAAACCGTAGCGGCTACAGTCAACGGCCTATAATTCCATGAAAAGCTTTTGCATTTTTTATGGATTTTGAGTGGTATCGTCCGAAGAGAGTTTTTCATTGTGAGGTTAAAAAAAAAAAAAAAACAAGATACAGTAGTTTCGACTATGTCGTAACACAAGACGTAGAATTATTCAATTAGCTTTTGATGACATCTTTTTTAAAAAATATTTAGCAAAATATTTATTCCATACACCTGGCCATATGACCTTTGAAAGAGTGCCGGAGAGGGTTAATATGTATAACCGACCCCCATTATTTTTACAAAAGGAGCATTTTTGCCTTTCACACCTATTCTTTCCGACCACCCTTTAAGGGGGCTCCCATTCAAATTTTACGGTTTTTGTATATTTATTCCATACACCTGAGCATATGACCTTTAAGAGAGTGCCGGAGGGGATTAATATGTATGACCAACCCCCATTACTTTTTCATAAGGAACATTTTTGCCTTTGACACCTATTCCCTCCGACCACTCCTTAGGGGGGCTCCCAGACAAATTTCATTCCTTTCATTCAAATTCCATACATCTGAGCATATGACCTTTAAAAGAGTGCCGGAAAGGGTTATTATGTATCACCGACACCAATTACTTTTGCAAAAGGAACATTTTTGCCTTTGACACCTATTCCCTCCGACCACTTCTTAGGGGGGCTCCCATACAAATTTTACGGTTTTTGTATATTTATTCCATACACCTGAGCATATGACCTTTAAGAGAGTGCCGGAAAGGGTTAATATGTATGACCGACCCCCATTATTTTTGCAAAAGGAACATTTTTGCCTTTCACACCTATTCCCGCCGACTACTCCTTAAGGGGGCTCCCATACAAATTGTATGGTTTTTGTATATTTATTTCATACACCTGACCATATGACGTTTAAAAGAGTGCCGGAAAGGGTTATTATGTATCACAGACCCCCATTACTTTTACAAAAGGAACATTTTTGTTTTTGACACCTATTCCCTCCGACCACTCCTTAGGGGGGCTCCCATACAAATTTTACGGTTTTTATATATTTATTCCATACACCTGAGCATATTACATTTGAAAGAGTGCCGGAAAGGGTTATTATGTATCACCGACCCCCATTACTTTTACAAAAGGAAAATTTTTGTTTTTGACACCTATTCCCTCCGACCACTCCTTAGGGAGGCTCCCATACAAATTTTACGGTTTTTGTATATTTATTCCATACACCTGATCATATGACCTTTAAGAGAGTGCCGGAAAGGGTTCATATGTGTGACCGACCCCCATTACTTTTGCATAAGGAACATTTTTACCTTGGACACCTATTCCCTCCGACCACTCCTTAGGGGGGCTCCCATACAAATTTCATTCCTTTCATTCAAATTCCATACACCTGAGCATATGACCTTTAAAAGAGTGCCGGAAAGGGTTATTATGTACCACCGACCCCCATTATTTTTGCAAAAGGAAAATTTTTGCCTTTCACATCTATTCCCTCCGACCACTCCTTAAGGGGACTCCCATACAAATTTTATGGTTTTGTCGATAAAACCGGAAACTGTCGATAAATAGGTAGCAAACTTAAGCAAATAAAAATATCAAACGTGGGCTTTATATTTCATGAAATTGTGTAAAATTTATATAAGTTAGAGAGTTCAAACATGAATTTTCTCCAAGCAGACCAACAAGTGCTAACATCAACATTGTACGATCAGTACTTTAGGCACACCAAAGGCTCAAATTGTGATATAAATACCGACACCTGATCACTATCAACCACCCTACTTATCTCCGAGAATGACGTATTCTCCGTCAAAACTGTGAAAATTCAAAATTCTGGTTACTTTTTGAAAATACCTCGTTTATAAAGCGTGTATCAACAAGATATGTAGGGTTGCAAAGGCATGTTATGCAACAGCTGGCAAAGAAATTTTTCATTTACCGCAACTGAAAAATTAACATACTACACTTCGTTTGTGATTTGTATTTGCCGCAAACGAATATTCAGTTGTCATCAACTTAAAAATATATCTTATTTATATATACCCGCAAGCTATTTCGGTCATTATTATTTATTATATTTATTTCTTGTCCCTATGTCCATCCGTCTTCTTATGGATTGCACTTATCGCACCTCTGTTGCTATCACCCTCCGCGTATTAAGCAAATTACCAATTTGCTTATATAGCAACAATTTGTTCCAAAAAGTAACTCTGAACTATAAGCGTTGTGTTTATACAACGAAAGGAAACAAAAACGAGGTTTTCAGCTGGGAAAAACAAATTTTTCAATTGCTGCAATTGAAAAATCTTTCGAGTATATGACAAACGAAATTAATTACCTGCAACTAAATGACACGTTTCTCGTAACTGACTGACAACTGTTGAAACGATCACAATTAACGATTTTAAGCACGACAAACGAAGTTCGTTTGCGGCACACTGGCGATTAACATTTTGTCTTTGCGTGCAGTGAACAAAAGGACAGACTTCCTTAAAATTTATTACATAAATTCGCGTTCAATTGCAGTAAATATGCAGTAAATATGCGCTAAGAGGTTTTCTTTATGTAAAAATGGTAACATTAAGATCTAATTTTTTTTTGTCATGGTAATGACCTTGTCGCGAGTTTCAAGTTTTTCCTGGTGTAAAATATCATTAAACATAATTTTAACGGAGCAACGCTTTTTAAAGAATATTCTTTTAAGGAGGTTGATGGTTTCAAAGGCGTATTATTTAACAGCTGGTCCCTCGGGAGTTGTCAAATGTAGATATTTGTCATACATATAATTAAGCATAAAACGCTACACATTGAAAGAAAGCTCAGAATACGTTGAATTTTATTAAGAAAATTCGAGTTCCTTCGCAGTAACGTACACAAAATTCAAGCACATTTTCCTCGTAATCATGTGCCTTCTAAGCCGAAAGTGCGTAACGATAGAATAAAAATGAGACTGTCTCAGAGAAAGTTGTGAATACAAACAAGAATTTTTTTTTATTTCTACTTTTATTTATTTATCGAATCTTCTCTTTAGACTAACAATAAATTCTGTTCAAAATTGAACTGGACTGTGCAAATAAAACAACAACACTTAATTACATTGCTTTACAAATAACTATTTTGGAAAAATACAAAGTACGGCACATATATGGGTGAGTTAATTTGGACCTCCAGAGTACAAAAAATCATTATATTTTTTTCGTTTGTAGGGGTTTTAAGATAACGGTACTTTTGTATTTCTCGAGAGATATTTTCATTCAACTTTACTTGCAGCTTAAATTACTTCCGCTAGAAATGATAGTACAGTCTGTTAAGTAAGAGCGTGTAGTGCAACCCTGAAATTTTGTCAACAGGTAGACATAACCTCATAAAAAAGTTAAATTGGTGGTAGAAACTTTGTCAGAAAAGTGTGTTAGGCATAATGAGTACTGCATACGCAGAACACTTCGAGGCAGTTTTCCTGTGCAACCATCCAAAAGGACCAAAAATGTCCTATGCAGCGGTGGCAAAGTATTTGAAAAAGTCTAAGGTTTTTGTCCAGAAGTGGGTGCAATGCTGTAAGGAATCTAAAAACGTCGATTACCTCCGATTGGAGTAACGTATTCTTCTCCGACGAATTTTCTGTTTGGGGTTATTCGATCATACCCCAGGCTTGGTCTTCGTCGTCAAGTAATTTTGTCCAGCGCACCGTTAAACATCCCATTAAAATTCATCTTTGGGCATGCTTCTCAAAAAAGGGCTTCGGCACTTTGCACCTCCTTACCGAGAACCTTAATGCTGCCAGAATGGTCAAAAATTTATGAAAAAGCTTTATTACCGACTGCCAAATGCCAATTTATAATCAAAAACGAAGTCTGGATTCTGCAGGAGGACAATGACCCCAAACACCGCAGCCGCCTCTGTACCGACTGGAAACGCGAAAAAGGCATCGTTACATTAGATCGGCCTGCACAATCGCATGATGCTATAGTATAATCCCATCGGAAACGTCCGGTGCTACATCAAGCAGTAGCTTCGAGGGAGACCCACCTATACTTTAAAACAGCTTTCCCGAGAAATTCGACGCATTTGGAGAGCTCTTCCTATCGAATTAGATGAAAATTTAGTGGAAAGTATGCCGCGGAAATGTCAAGATTATTATTAACGCTGGTGGTGATTGGACATCTTATTAATATGATTGCGTCATGCTTCGGAACATGTATAATGAATGTATGTATAGAAAAATTTTCTTAAATAAATTTTTAGATAAATTATGCCGTACACGCTCTTACTTAACAGACTGCATATGACTCCAAAGACAATTAAATTGCCTTTCTATTGATATAGCGATGGTATATATCGGATACAAAATGTTCAAGTGAGAGCTCGTCAAAATTAAAATTTCTTGCAATTTTCATGTTTTTTCTTTTATATTCCATTTTTAAGTAACTTTTTATTAGAAAAAGTTCGAATCAGGAACATTTTATATATTTGAAGTAAAGTGTTTTCAACTAAAAATATTTAAAGTCTAATTTGGCAAATAATTGGATGAAAATAAATTTTTAAAAATAATTTTGTAGAATAAGTTTAATATAAATTTTATTGCTTGAGTGTCTTCAATATTTATTTTTGCATCTTTAAAATAATGACGATAGGAGGCGATACAGATATGCTAACGATTTTTTCCATTCTTGAAAGCATTCCTTGTAGGTCGACTTCGGAATGGCTTTTAGCTCCTCCTGCGAATTCTCTTTAACAACTTCAATCGTCTTAAAAACACTCAAACAAGATTCCGAGTTCACGACACCTCGAGAATCGAAGAAAGCAGTCAACATCACCTTAACTTTTAAACGATCTGTAGTGGTTTTTTTGATTTTCGGCGCATCTGGATTCGACGTCATACTCGTACACCCAAGTCTCGTCACCAGTAATGATGCGCTGAATGTGCGTATCGACCATTTAAAGTATCTTCCGAGCAACTCTTTTGCGAAAATTTTTTTGTAGGTAATTGGCACTAGTCGCGCTGTAACTCGTCTCATGCCTAATACTATGTTCACACTAAGGCCGAAAAGCCGCTTTTCGGACAATAATGGCTTTTCAGTTGAAAAGCTACATGATATTGAGTTTTTCGCCATAGAAGAACTGTCAAATAAAAAGCAATTTTTTCGTGTGCTTTTCAGCGAAAAACTCTGAAAAGCTAGACCTGATTTGAAGTCTGAACAACCCTGAACAATTTGACCAACTCTGATTTGAAGGGTGTTTTTGTAAGTATAGTCAAAATCTATTACTAAAATTCAGGTTGTCACTGATATTTGACATTTCGTCAGTCAGTTTTTTTTAATGTGTATCCAATAGCCAATTGTAGCCAATAGGAGCATCTTATTTTCTGAGAACAATGAAACAAAACTCAATAATAAGAAACATATGACTAGTGTGTCAAATGAAAAGCTGCTTTTCAAGTGTGAACACCTTTTTTTGAAAAGAGATTTTTCAATTGAAAAGCCTGTTTGTGAATACAGTATAAAACATAATGTGATGCCATGTCTACACAGAGAGTTTAGTTTGAGTTTCCAATACAAAGTTGAGTTTTGCAATTCAACGCAAAATAAACTCCTGAGTTCCCCAATACAATTATGCAGTATGAAACTCAACTAAACTCAACTTTGTTTCTTTGTTTATCAAAACTAAATTTGAGAAATCCCTAAAAGTATGCTTATGTTCTTATAAAGAGGCACGTTCAGATGCAACTTGTACAATTTTGTGGTGAGAAATGTCACAAACAGCTGTTCTAAAATTATGCAATTTACTATTATCAAAAAATGAACAAATGAGCGAAGAAAAGAACTTGGGCAAATGTAGAAGATGAGGTCTGATCATATCAGTATGGGCTGATAAAAAAACCGATATTTCACAATATTTCGTATTTCACGGGACATTCCGTATTTTGCATGATTTTTTAAGTGTCCCGGCGGGACAAAATTTGTCCCGTATTTTTGAAATTTTTGTAAAATATCTATGATTTCAAATACGCATTCACATGTACTGAGACATTCAGAAAAGAAGTGTAAGTCGACCATAATATGTATAGAACTATTATATAGAACATACATTTCAAGCAACACGTATGTGAAATATATGTGAAGCGCACATTTGACATTATATTTATTCTGGGTACCTAAATAATTTTTTTTTTTTTTTAAATACATTCTTGCTAAAAATAACTTTCTCTTTTTTTATAGTCTCGTAAACTTTTCGAAAATCCCGTTTTTTTTTTACATATTTTGCATTTGTCCCGTATTGTTGGAAAACAAATCTGACAACACTATTGTCGAGCAATAATTTTCTTTACTTTTTTGACATTTACATCGTTTATTGATGTTGCTAAACGAGAAGGGTGAGGCAAGTTGTCAACTGATGTACGACCCTCTTTAAACAATTTGTACCACTGAAATGCCTGCGTAGGTGATAGAGTAGACTTCCAATAGGTTTCCTGTTACATTTTCAATGCATCCGGACAAGAAATTCCGTTGCTTCGACACAATTTCAAACACACTCTGCTCAACTTTTTTTTTCTACTGTGAAATTGGCAGGCCAGACTTAAGGGGACCTTATTTGCAAAGCAATAAGAAAGAAACTACGTGACTGATCACGCTAAAAATTAAAGCCCAAGCCTATAACCATGTTACCAGCCTTAAAAAAAACAATATTCACTTTTTGACAACTGTGGTTGTTTCATTCGCACAGTCCGGTTCAATTTTGAACAGAAGGTATGAATCCTCTTCGGATGACCGACAAATTTTTAAGGCTATCCAAGAACTGACCCAATTTTTGACATCGTCATTGGATTCGTCATAAAGCTGAACAAGTTGTAGTTGGTTGGAGAAATATCGGTTGAAAACGGAGGGTAGGGTCATGCCATTTGGCATTGCCAGTCATGATACCATGCAAAAAACCTTTCCTTTTCTGCTTTTGGAGCAGATGTTCATTCGTGAATAGACGCCGTTCAATATCTCTCAGGTCGATTCCGATCACATGGTGCAATGCTTTTAAACCAGTGGTCATCAAACTCTATACAAGCATACTTTGTGTATGTATAAAAGCTCATTGAAAGCTTTCAACTGAAAAAAATACCACTTAAGTCTCAGTCCAGCTTTCATGCAAGACGATGGTTCGCTTGTTTGATTATTCAGTGGCGCCGGAAAAATTTTTCATCCGGTGTATTACAAATCTATGGGAGAGGCGTGAGGGGGAAATGTTTTCAAAAAATTTTGCGATTTACGTATGCTTACTACTGTTCATAATAACATAATTCATATCGAAGAAACATATTTACATTCACTATTTTATGCACTGTTACAAAAAAGGAGAAAACTTTAAAATAGTAAAGTTAATTTCATAATTTAATTTCAATTTTTGAAATTCAATTTTTATTTAGAATTGTCAATACTTACTACACGAAACTGTGTCTTTTTTTCTGTTTTTTTATTTTTTTTTTTAATTCTTTAGGTTTTTTTCCGCTTTTTAATTGGTTTTATTACCATACATTGAGGTTCAAAAAAAATATTTTCTGCAAAAAAGAATTGCAACTCCCATTCAAGTAGAGACATTTTGCTTAGAAATAGCAAAAACTGATATTTTTATGAGTATAGCATAAGTTGCGTAAGCGCAGCAAAAAAACAATCTAACAAGCATGCATGTGCCGCAGGTTTGTTCTGCATGAAATTTCAATAGATACTGACTAGAGGTGGGTAACTCAGTGCTGTGCTATGGCACTGTGCTGACTCTCTGCAGTGTGCCATGTGTGCTAGCACACTACATTGACTCACTTAGTGAGTCACGATGAAGACCAGCACTTTTGCGCTTAAAGTGTCTATTATGTATTGTGTGACACTCAGTAGTGAGCTTGTGTGCTAGTACACTACGTTGACACACATAGTGGCACACCCAGTAAAGTTGGTTTTTGTTTCACTTTGGCTCACTTGCTATAATTGACAATATGCAATTTGTTTTATAGCCTATCCGCATTAAGTGCAACAAGAACCGAGCGCCAACTGTCAGTTTTCATTTACAACAGTGTTAACCCCGTACTACACACGCGTGTGAAGCAACCTTCGTCTTTTTACGTAAACACAAAAGAGTAAATGAGACAAATGCGGTTGCTGTGGTCGCAGCTGATTTGCATGTATTTCTTATGGGACGAATATTCGACTGCTTTTGCTTTTCGACTGCGAAGTGCTTTTTTCGACTGTGACACAATTGTGCTAGCACAGTGTGCTGACTCCTAAGGGTACACATGTGCTAGTGAGTCAGCTCACCAAAAATTGTGCTATTACCCACCTCTAATACTGACGCAGTTTAGTGCTCGTCCGTGAGTTAATATGTATACAGAAAGCTTTTAAGCACAAAACCTCAAATGCCCGCGGGCATATGCTTTGATGATCACTGTTTTAAACCAATGTCGGGCATTCTGTCGCTCGCGGGCAAAGAGCTTTCTCTGCCGCCACACGTACGCTTCACACGTACGCTGTTAAAGCTTTTTACACACTGTTTTAGCATTGGACAGCTTTTGAATGCACAAATACACATAATCGCCAAGTTTGCGGCTGTGTAAGAATGCCCACCAATGTTTAAAACGTTTGGAAATGATGGCCTGATCAATTCCTAGTGAGTCTGCAAGTACAGCTTTCGTCTGGCATAGATCTTCGTTTTCTCTAAAGCCTCCTATTCCTCGTCTTGAAACAAATTATCTTGTGAAACTCCTTCAACCAGTCAAATATTAAAAATTACAACCGATCAAATATCAAGTATTCTGTCAATCATAGGTATATGTTAGAATAAGATCTTCTAATCTCTTAAACATACACATTATTTGTACTACAATAGCATGAAAAGTAATCTGGTTGTGATTGTCTTTTTCTTAATTTCCCTCACCTTGCGCACTCGCCTTCACAATAACGATGCATGTCAAGTAGACGGATAATTTGTCTTATTTAAATCCTGTTTTTTTTCTACAGCATTTTAATTAGCCATTATGAGATAAATTAAAAAACTAATTATTCTAGATAAGCGAATAGGTAGGTACTCCTAACAATGGATCTAAATTAAAATATTTTTTATTAAAAGACGACACACTTCTGCTGCCGCTACTGGTGCTCGCTACTGCTGTGTATTCAATGTAAATTTATCTTAAAATATAAACTAATTAATTTATACAAATTCTCTTTGCCCTTCATCACTACATGGAACTACCTTCCAAACACTTTGGCTATTCGTTCTTTCACTCCATTTGAATTTGAATAAATTCATCATTCTACAGTGCGATCTTCTCAAGAGACTTCCAGGCGACTGCAGCCTGTTCCACCATTCAAATCACTCAAGCGAATCGAAGTTGAACAGCAGAATCAGTCATCAGCAGGTTTACCCAGCCCATCCCAACAGCCAGCAGCTAGTAGCTAGTAGTAGCTTGCTGGCTGACTGCTACGCACCGTCACGACGGTGATTTCTTTTGCGCACTTGGCTGAATTATTGCCTTCATTAATGTTATGCTGTTGTTGTTGTTGTTGGTGCAATAACACCACCCCACCTCCTACTGCTACTAACTTCTCCTGCTTATATCACCACATTCAAGGCATGAGAAACAATCATTCATTGCCTGCTCATGGTAAGGGACGCTCGCACTTATGTCAGGCTGCTGTCAACTTGTTGGAATCTGCATTCCAGCATTACTTCATACCTACGCATTGCTTGAGTTCATCTTTCAACGTCTCTGGGAGAAAATGTTGTGTTTAATTTAATGAAATGTCAGTGAATACTTGAGAAAAATTAAATCAACTTTTCAACGCACAATCTTTGCAGTAAGTATATAAAACATGGTAAAGCTGTTGAAATGTCAGCTTTAATTATTGAACTTGTTGTATCATGTCTCTTGGGTAGAGGAAAAAGATTGAGTTAATTCTCAAAAGACAGAAAATTTGTAAATAAATTCGAAGAAATTGAAATATACTCGTATTTTAAAAAAGTCACAAATTATACCGAAGAGTTCAGTTGTAAAGGGTGTGTTTTTAAGAGCTTGAGAACTTTAAATTATAATACAAGACAGAAATATTGTTGGAATGAATTTTTTATTGTTATAATCTGGTAGATAATTTTATGGTATTTATTTTTTAAATATGATTTCCGACATATGTCTTCCGCGGATACGAGTAACATATGTTAGTCCATTCGATCGGTTCAATTTTTTACTACTTTTTCCAATAAGTCTGGTCGTATGGCTTCAATTGTGGCTTGAATATTGGCTTCCAATGCCTTAAGAGTTGCTGGCTTGTCGGCATAAACCAATGACTTAACATAGCCCCATGAAAAGTAACCGAGAGGCGTTAAGTTGCACGAACGAGGGGGCCCGTTAACAGGACCACTTCTGGAAATAAAGTTGTCAGCAAATTGATTTTGCAATAAATTGATAGTTAATGGCGCTGTATGGCAAGTTGCGCCGTCTTGTTGGAATGAAATGTCGTCGATGTTTAGATGATTAATTTTTGGAAACAAAAAATCAGTAAGCATGCCTCTATAGCGCTCGCCATTTACCGTAACGGCAGCTCTTTCCACATTTCAAAAGAAATAAGGACCGATGATGCCGCCAGCGTGTAAACCGCACCAAACAGTAAATTTTAATGAATGTAATGGTGATTCGTTAATGGCTTGAGGATTTTCTTAGCTCCATATACGGCAATTTTGCTTATTGACGAAGCCATTTAACCAGAAATGAGCCTCATCACTAAACACAATTAATCGGTAAAAGTGCTCTTTGAACTTCAAAGTAAATTTCCACAATTTGAAAGCGTTGTTCTGGCGTTAAATGATTCATGATGAATTGCCAAACCCTTCTGATAAGAAATGTCAAAACAGTTTGACATTCTCAACTGTCAAATTATAGACAACAACCATCGAAACCTCTCATATAGCTAAAAAAAAACACCCTACATTAAGTAGCTCAGAGAGTTTTCGTATTTCGTGTAAAAGTCAGGCTAATTAATAGAAAAGGGATTTTAGACATATTCAAGAATTAATGTTAATTACTCAGGCTTCAAATTGCGGCATCAAAGAAGTAAAAGACAAATACATAATTGAAAAATTATTTTGAACCAGTTCAGAAAAGACTAGTTTAGTAAAGTTTCTATTCTTTAAGCAAAAGTATGGTGAAATATAAAATATGTGCTTCTAATAAAATTATTTCCCGTCAATGCACTGCTTAAAATTAACTTCAATTTTTCTGTACAGAGGCAATGTTATCATATTCTGTTAGCCTGCAGCTACTGCAGCATTGTGTTGACGACAAGTTGTTCTGGTTTTTTTAGCCTCGATTTTATACCAGCGGCTGTCTGACTTTTTGTTCCGTCTGCAATTTCTTTGCTTACTCCTGCTGGCTTCCTGTTTCTGTCTGTTATATTTTCCTCATAGCTTTGCCATCAAGATGACAAAATCGTGTCTGTAATTATGTCGGAACATATTCTCTTTTTTTATCACTCCCTAGCATTCCTTCTTTATTCTTGCTTTTTTTTCGCCTCTTCCTTTTTATGATAATGACTTTATTTAAAGAACAGGAACATGCACAACATCGATTACAACAAAAAATGTTCATATTATTGAAGGGATATATTCGAGACGGTGAACTTATTAAAAAGTGTTGTAGAGTGTAAAAATTCTATAAATACATCAATTTATATGCAATGCAGAATATTAGAAAATGACTTTTACTTTCTGTTAGATTTCAGTTGTTTCTGAATACCTACTGTAAACTTTTCCTGAAGATGGGGTGGTAGTATCCATTTAAAGAATACGACAGACTTTCGAATACGATTGACTTTCTTTAACGAAAAAGTTGAATAAAACTAATCGGAAGCTTTCGATAATAAACGAGCATATGAAAAGGGCTTTACACATGTCGAGGTTAAGCTATCACAATAGAGTATAAGGAAATAAGATTGGTACAGCCGTACACAAAAGAAATCAATCAATATGCAGGTGAAATAAAAGGCATGCATGGCTGTCAGGATTAAAATTTGCAGAAATAAGAATATATTTGTTGTCCTGAGGCTATTTTCTACATTTTGAGGACCCACACATGCATATACATGTTTTTATCAGGGATACCCGTTAACCCTTTGACGACCGCTCCTGAACCGCTGGAAAATTCGTGAATTTGACACCGGATTCATGTTTAGCGATCCCAAATTACTACTGTTGTGGGAAAAATCATTGGACCTGCCAATACATACACTCTAAAAAAAGATTTGAAAATTACGACAGTTATATGATAAAGTTGTTATGTAAAATTACATATTTGTGTAATTTTCGTACAAAATATGTGTAAAAAATGCGTTTACATAATGGTTGTGTAAAATTGAGAACATTATTATAGTAATTTTACACATCATATGTAGTTTCAAAAATTTTTTTTATTAAAATGACATTAACCCGCATATTTACACAAAAGCTGTGTAAACTTGCTTACCATCTCGCTTATATTTACATAAAAGATGTGCATTTGTTTAAACAACACCATGCGCTCGGCACGAGGCGTCATTCTTTTAAAACATTCGGTAAGTGCGGACGCGTGGAAAGGTTTTAAATAGTGTTTTAAATAGTTTAATAGTATAAAAATGGAAAAATCAAACGACAAGAAATATAATTGTTTGCAGTGCGCTAAAAAATATTTTTATGATTCGGGTCTGAATAGCCATAGTTTTAGAAATCACGTGAAAGTGGAAAAAGCCAAAAATTGGTTAAAATTCTTAAGATATAAAAAATTTAATTGCAGTGTTTGTGACTTTAAATCGGAAGCCAAAGAAATGATTAATCATTCACATATTCATTTGGTTTATAAAATGCAAGTAACCGCGGTTTATTTTGCTATTGCAGTATGATGACGCTAGGCTCACCCGGGTAAAGTGCCGAATTAATTATCAACAGGAACATAGTAAAGCAAGCGGTATCGATGTACCCTGACACCTTTTTACTCCTTTTTGAAACATAATTTTAACTACCACCGTCCCGCTTTTGACTACGATGCGCAATTGCAACAATTTTTTGAACCGTGTTCCGAACAACAAATGATCTGCCTTAAGCCCGAACATCCCCAACAAAAACTTGGAAACAAACTTGGTCTAGAGTGACGTCATGATCGTAAAAAATACTTTGTCCGTAGGTAGTAATGTCAAAATGAAAAGTAAACAACATAACGGAGCTGCGCAATGCGTAATCTTTTTTTTCTATCATTCTTGCAAACGTACGAAAAAGTATCCAATACCTCCACCGCTAGTTCTCATAGAGTTTGAGGGTTGATTGAAAGAATGAATATTAAAATATGAAAATCAGAATATAACACTTATAACGAACCTTACAATCTTTTCCGAATATTGTATATCGGCTTTCCAACAGGGATATCAGGTTGATTCTATCTACACAGACTTTTCGAAAGCCTTTGACAAAGTCTCTCACGACATTTTATTGAAAAAATTAGCGAAAATTGGGTTTCACTCAAATTTATTGAAATGGTTTGGGTCATATCTTAGTAACAGGGTATGTCATGTCTATATTGAAAATAAAATTTCAAGGCCATTTACAGCTTCCTCGGGTGTTCCCCAGGGAAGCATTTTGGGTCCGATACTGTTCATATTATTTATTAATGATATTTCATCCAAAATAATAAATTCACAATGTCTTTTATATGCGGATGATTTAAAAATTTTTCGGAAAATTAATAATTTGTCAGATGCCTCCTTACTGCAATCAGATTTAAATTCTTTAAATGTCTAAATTCGAAAAATAGTCTACATCTTAATCACGACAAATGTTTGTTCACTACTTTTACTAAATCTTCATGTCCACTAAGAACAACATACTTTTTGGATAATTTTCCTTTGAAATGTGTTCATGAAATTAAAGATCTAGGTGTGGTTTTTGATTCAAAATTCACTTTCATTTGTCATCTGAATTACATTATTCCAAAAGCTTATTCGCTTCTTGCTTTAGTACGGCGAAATGGTTCTAATTTTAAGGACCCTTTCACATTAAAATTACTTTATACATCTATTGTTCGTTCGAAGTTGGAATATGCTTCATTTATATGGAACCCTTTCTATGCATCTCATACATTACGCCTAGAACGAGTTCAGAAAGCTTTTACTAGATTTGTTTATAAAATAAATTATCCAAGAAATCCAGTTCCTTCTTACAACGATCGTTGTAGTCGCACAAATTTAAAAACCCTTCAGAATAGAAGGACCATTTTATCTCTGTTGTTTATTTTTGATATTGTAGCTGGAACGATTGATTGCCCAAAACTACTTGAATTTATAAATTTTAATGTTCCTTGTCGAACCTTACGTCATTTTGATGTGTTTTATCTTGGAGTATGCAGAACCAACTATGCCATTAATTCACCAATGTATAGAGCAATGTTAGAGTTCAATAACTGTATGCTTTATTGCAATATCGATCTTTCTAATTCCAAAGAATTATTAAAGAATGTGTTAAATAACTATTATTAAACTTCTTTTTAATTATTTTATAAATACTCCTATTGAATAGATATTACTATTATTGTATAGATTACTATATTAATTATCATAGTCTGTAAGAACCACTGTTCATTGACTTGAAATAATAAAATAAAAAAAAAAAAAAAAAAAAATATATTTACTTTTTATGTACTTTCAGAAAATGAATCCTAGGAAATTCAAAAAGTCTACGTTTTTATTGAGAAAACCGTTGTTTCGGACAGATCAGCACATTTTCTAGACGTCATCACCGAGCTTATATGCTATTTTTACGTTTTCAACATAAGTTTCCCACAAGAGTTGTCGCAGACACTCGAATTTATTACTAGGTTTTTTTATAAATATTACCCCGATGTCAGTCGAGGACGCAAAAAGCAAATTAATAATTTGCAAAAAGTTAATAACTTAATTTCTAAACTCCATGATTTTGGTTTTCACAAAGTTTAATAAATCTTGGAGATTGTAAATTAATAACAGTATGGCTGAATTCCTAAACGTATTAATGCAAATACGTTGATAAATAACAATCCAGTTGCGCAGTTTTGGTGAATCTTCTAAGCGAAGATTCAAAGAAAATTCACACTGAATTTGTATACAAGTTGGTCTGGTTGTCTTTTTAGTTTTATTACATAATTGAATTATTGCTTTTTTATTTTACTTTTTTATATAATTTTACATTATGAAATAAATATTACTAACAAATTCATATGTTTTTATTTTTCTTTTTAGCAGACTCCTCAACTTTAACCGTTGCTTGGGTAACTGATTGGATTTCCATTTATTTGATGTTCACTCATTTTCATATTTTCAAATTAATTCATAAACATTTTGTTTTATATTTTGAAACTTTACAAATATTCTGAAAATTTACTGAATATCAATAATGTAGAACTCAAAACACCACCCTAGTGGGCAGCTCTCAAGCAAGGGTGAATTCGTAATGATTCAACAAAAAGTGTGTAAATTTCGTGAGTAAAGTTCAAGATAAAGTGTGTAAATTTAAATTTTCGTATGCCAAATTCAACAAAAAGTGTGTAAATTTAATACCAAAAGTCGTAAACTTTATGTTATTATGTACAATTGTATGTACATTTACATACTTTTTGTCATTCAAAAAATTTGTGTAAATTTAAATAATTTTTGTGTAAAATTTGCACAAAAGATTTGTATTTTTCACGCGATTGTAAATTTAAGGCATTTATGATAGGAAAATAGTTTGTCGTTTAAAAAAAAGTAAGGCATTTATGATAGGAAAATCATAATTGTCGTAAATTTACACAAATATTTTTTAGAGTGTACGTACAGTCATATAATTAAGGACACCAGTTAACGCTTTGAAATATCAACCCTCTTTTTATTGTTGTTTATTTATCTATTTATTAATTTACAAGTAGTTAATATGTATTTATATAAATAGTTAGCAACAAAAAAAAAAAAAATTAAAATGAAAACATTCATAGCAACGTAAAAAATAAAATTAGTAAATGTTCGCCATTTTTTTTTTTTTTTTGTGAAGAAAACCATCTTCAGTATGCTCTTTGCAATATGTTTTGGGTCGTTATCCTGAATAAAAACGGATGAAGCAGGCATATGTTCGTCGGCAAATGGCTTCATTGTGTTTACCAGTATATCCTTTGGTCCATTCGCTCTGTTATCTGACGAATAGGGCCCGCTCCAAACCACGAAAAAAGCTCCCTAAGCCATAATATTTCCTGCATCATGCTTTATGGTCTTTAAAATATAGCGAGGATTGAGTTCTTTGTTTGGAGGTCGACGCACATACTTTTTTCCATCTGATCCAAATAAGTTGAATTTTGATTCATCACTCCAAAGTATGCCCTTCCAAAACTCAAAAGGCTTTTCGGCATGTTCCTTTGCAAACTAAATTCGACGTTTTCTTTTTTTTTTTAAATATGTGGCTTTTTCCTTGCAATACATCCGCGGCGTCCACAATCAAGTAATTGACATCTTAACCCATTAATGACAACGTATGATATATCATACGCGATGAAATTTTTTTACGCATTTTTCGAAAATTCCTCAAAAATCCACCGACAATGTAAAACTTTTGATTTCGACAGTGTGAGAAAGCTAAAAGTATGCTTTTCAAAAAGCACTGAAATTGACGCCAAAAGCTCTTTTGTTTACATTGAGTTCAAAATGATGAGCCCATCGAGTTCTGGTGGTGAGCATTAATGGGTTAAGTTTCTTGTTGATATTCTATTACTTAATTGTTCCTTTATTTGGTTGTGGATTTGCGGAGAAGTCAGAAAAGGATCAGCTTTGTTTGATCTGCAAATTATTCTATCTTCTGCTGCAATCGTTTTTTTTTTCTTTCTGGCCGCGGCTTCCTTTTTTTGTTTTCTTGATTTGGAACACAAAAGTTATTTTGCAATTGCGCAAATAAAAAACTATTATTTTTCGTAATTCTGGAGTACAGATTTTCTTACGACCCATATCTAAAAACAAATTAGATCGTATTTAAGAGGAATACCAGTAATGTAGAACTTACCTCGATTTTCGTACTTTGTTAAGAAAAAAACTTGAAAAACTTTATATGTCCCTAATAACGTGACCAACCGAAAGCACATTCAACTCGCGACTCTGTTAATACAGACAAGCAAGTAATTGAAGTGACAATTTTTTTCCTTTTTAAAACACGTGTCTTATTTGTGTTTACTGTTACATTGCACAGTGGCGTCATTATAAAATGAAACAACTAAAAAAATTAAAGCATTACTTTAGAAGTCTACTTTTATTTTTGAGTGTCCCTAATTATAGGTGTCCCTAATTATATCAATGGAAAAAATGTATGCGACTATTTTCTCTCATTGACAGTACGCGAACGAAAAGTTTGGGGTCGAATTTTGATTTACTTCATAAGAACTCTTTATTTTTAATTTTAAACCAATAAACCAATTAACGTTTTAAAAATAACCTTTGCAATGGGAGTACTTCGATTTTTATATGTATATTGGTTTAAGAGATATTCCCAAAATAATTAAAAACTTCGTTAAAAAATCCCAAAAAATCTCGTATCTGGCCTTCTTTATTTGCTACGGCGTTATTTCATCTGGGCATCCAATGAAAGGTTAAAAAATAACCTTCCCAATGGTGGTAATTTGACTATCTTTAGGAAAAATTAATATTTGAACATTTTTACACAGCTGTCCTAAACAAATCCTTCAAATGCCTCATTTGGTTAGCCCTTTCTATATGCAATTTTCGAACCAAAACAGGCTTAACCAAAAAGATCATCTAAGATTTATGGCTCAGGGAATGACCTTTATAAATGCAAAAGCATTGTGTTGATTCGAAAACGGTAGTTGATAGTTAACTGGAGGATGGAAATATGGAGTGGTCTCGCGCAAGCGTGCGAGGTCCAGGGCTAGAACCCTACCTGACATAGGAAATATTTTCAATGGAAATTAATTATTCTGATCGGCAGCCACTGCTTTGCAGACAATGGCAAGTCTAATTGAGTATATAAATGTACTAAAGCCATATAAAGCTTCTTGAGATGATGTATATTGGCCGTTCGAATGTCTGCATAAAAACTTGTAGGCCCAGTTCTCGATCATTTCAGCCCTTCAAAGTACTTAAATCGAACTTCTTACGATCAAATTGTTTTGTGCATGTTATTAAATGTTTGTACACAATTGATCGAAAACTGGACCTACTAGTTTTATGGCAACTCCTAACGGCTAATGTGCATGTTCTCAAGAAGCTTTACATGACATTTTTTACTCTCTCATTATTTACGGTCGAACAGCAAATTGAAAAAAAACTTTCTGTGTCAGATGGAAATTGAACCTGGTTAAATCTTCTCTTATCTTCTTCTCTTATCTTCTCTTATCGCGAATTCGATACAAATTGTTGAATTACAATTAATAAAATGGTCATCAGCAATTGAATCACCTCCATGGAAAACTATTTATTTGAAAATATCTCTCCAATTTCACAGTTCCAAATATGTTGATACAGTGCATTTCACGTTGAATCTACTACATTCTAAATGAGCTTAGATTAAATGTTCACCAAATATGCGAGCATATATTTCTTTTATCATGGAATGTAAGCCAAAAACGCGATTTCATGCTATAGAAAAGCGCGTAAATCTACTTCAAAATGGCATGTTTTGCGTATCAACATATTGGTTACCAAGTTTAACTCGTCTCTGGTTACAATCGGCAATTGAAATGGAAATACCATTTAGTTAATGCATTGAGAGCAGATATCAGAGAACGATATGATTTGGAATTATAAATATAAAGGGATGGGGGGTGAAGAAGAAAGAAAAAATTAAAACGCACTTCGGTGCAGTCGTTGCATTAAATTGGGCAATCACTTGTTAGGTGTTAAAAGCAGGGTATTGCAATGAAATCCCTGGATATTCCGTTGCAAATTGAACAGATGTGTTGCATGCGTTAAGGAACTTTAATCAGCAACATGAATGCTGCTCTTGCTGAAAAGCGGATTACGGTCTGTGTGGCGGCGGTGGCGGTGGCGTATTGTATGGATTTGTGATGAAATTTTTGATGTGATGTCTTATTGCGTGCATGGCATATTAATTGAGTGATGTTGTTGTTGTTGTTGCTCTTGTTGCTGCTGCTATTTCCATGAAATTTATTGACAGAAACTCTGTTGTTGTTTTTGGCGTTGATTGGTAGTCTTAGTGGTAGATGCTGCAACTTTGTAAATGTATAAATGTGTGTGTTTGTGTGTATGTCTATCTGTATGTATTTTATTAATATACAACACAAATGCACTTTCGGGTGGTGCCACTTTAATTGATACCTTGTCAGCTCGGTATTGTTAACTATGTTGTTCTAGTATCCTATGAATTAGCTCAGACTTCAGATTAGCTTTAATTTCTGAATTCATAGCTCACTCTGTTTTTGCCCAACTATCTTGTTAGTTGTGCTATACAAATATGTGCATATGCCTAAATTTTGGCAATTAAATTCATTTGTCTCAACTGACAAATAGCTGAGTAATTTGACTGACTCATTGACATATCGGGATGATTTTGGATAGAGCAAAATTGTTGCAAAATTTATTTAACTAGAATTGGATTGATTATATCCTCAAAGTTGCGGTCGATGATGTGATTATTTGCAGCTTAATGCTCTCTTGTAAATATGTCGATATGTGATCATAGAACAACGTAATAAACTTCAGTTAAGCCAGTGTGTGAAGGAGGTTGAAGTGTGGATGTGGTCATGTTTTGATTGATTAATATTGAGTTCATGATGTTTCCATCTGAAATTGCGTAGCAAATTGATGGATCTATCTATCATCTTTCAGGATTTACAATTAAAGTTTTATGACTATTATAATTAAAAATAATATTAGAGACTTGTAACAATTAATGAATCGTTAAAAATTAAAATATAAATGATGTATTTTTATCAGGGTCGTAGCCAAGGGGGGGTTTTCGGGCTTATATATACATTACTCCCCCCATATGATCGAAAAGTATAGGAATTAAAAAAAGAATTAAAAAAAATGTAAGCCATGAAAAATTTGTATCCTATTATATCCCAACTTTAATTTCTAAAATTCAAAAATATATTTAAAAATAATCTATATATGTGACCCGGTCTACGAAAAGGGACCTTCGGTGTGAAAATATCATTTTTCACTTTTTTGGCGATTCGGATAGACTAATGTGTGCTCTTTCTAATGGCGCAAAGCAGAAGTTTCCAACTCGTAAAGAAGTTTGTCAGGAATTTTCCAAAAAAAAAAGGCGCCATTCAGTGTGCGACAATTAAACGTTTACAAACAGCTGTTTTCTCGAAAACTTGTTTTTACACCGAAGGTCCCTTGTCGTAGACCGGGTCACATATATGTATAAAAAAGGAGCTTATGTTTGTAACTATGCAATAGACTCCTTAACTACTCATCTGATTAGCATGAAAATTTGTGCATAGAAGTTTTTTGGTACAGTGCGTGTTTGTGGGCTATCAATTTTGATACACCTTGAAGACCAGAGGGCGCTGTAGTACAAATTTTTTACAAAACTGCCTAAAACTCATAAAACGCTTATACGATTAGAATGAAAAGTGGTATGCAGTGGGTTTCATATACGTTGAGTGTTTTGGTGCTATCTTTTTTGACCTATCTTGAATTTTTTTTTTTTTTTAAAGCTCCATCAAAGTACTATGAAAATCTTATTGCAAAATACCGTTAGTTGAGTATACATATTTTAAATATTTTTTCCAAAAAAGGTCTGAAATTTTGGAGTTTTCCTCAAAAAAAGGCTCACAATTTGTTTTTGTTGTAAAAATAATTTAAATTCAAATTCGCAAATTTGCAACTCTATTTAAAAATTATAAAATTTATAAGCAAAAGTTATTGCAATTTTACGCAAAAATTAAAAACCATTTTTGTGATTCAAATTCTTGATTTTTTCGAAAAAATTTTTTTTTACAATATTGTGTTTTTATATTTTTGAAAAATTATACAAGCTAAAAAATTATTTTTTTAGAAAAAACTATCTTAGTATCTCTTACCAATCAATAGTTATAGCCAATAATCTTTATCCAAAATATAAATACAAAACGCTGTCTATGTGATGGCTGGAAACTTCAAAATTACTGAGCCGACAAAGCTGAAATTTTGGCAGTACATTTATGACAAGTACGAGATGGCTTAAATTTCTGTCACACCCCCTTTTACCGCCCACAAATCAATAAAAATGCTATATTTCCTACGGTTTTCGTCGATTTGGCTACATTGGTAATTTAGTTTGTATGCTCATTGTCGGCAACTGTACTAAAACTGGGCAAAGTCCACTGGGATGGGCATTATATAAGGGGGTGTGGCTCCGTCCATACAATTAAAATTTGTATTATCGAATAGCTTTGAAAGTAAAAGTAGCAGTATTTACATACAAACTCAAAATGGAGTTACTATTTGGTGATCTCCTTCTACTGGGAAACTATAACGGGCAGTGGAAAATGACAGTGGTGTTAAGCTATGAGTCTAAGAAAAGTTTTGAATACACCATTTATGTTCCCATATAGTTGCAAGGTACAGCAACGCGCGCCGGGAAAGGGCTAGTATAAAAATAAAAAATAAAACTTTCATAATGTTAAAAAAAGTCATATTGGCTGAATGTGCCCCATATTGGGGCACCTTCGTCTTTCTTGCTATTAAGTTATAAATATATAAATATATAACTTAAAACTTCTTCAAAATATTTTTTTGGTACTTAACTTATTATATAAAAATAAAAAAACAAATAAATAAAAAAAACAATATTTTAGAATTTAAATATATAAAAAGTAATATCCAAGAGGTGCCCAATGATCTTATGCCATGTCTACACATACAGTTTAGTTTGAGTTTCCAATACAAAGTTGAGTTTTGCCATTGAACGCAAAATAAACTCTTGAGTTCCCCAGTACAATTATGCAGGATGAAACTCAACTTAACTCAACTTCGTTTCTGGGTTTATTAAAACTCAATTTGAGAAATCCCTAAAAGTATGCTAATGTTATAAAAAGACAAGTTCAGTTGCAACTTGTAAAATTTTGTGGTGAGAAATGTCAAAAACAGCTGTTCTAAAATTTTTCAATTTGCTATTTGTAAAAAGTGAACAAATAGCGAAGAAAAAAACTTGGGCAAGAGTAGAAGATGAGGTCTTCATATCAATATGGGCCGATAAAAACTGTGTTCGCAGAGATGGCTGCAGCCTTGTCCTCAAGTGGAATTGATGTCACGGTGGTGGATGTGATGAAAAAAGATGTGAACACAAAGGTAAACAAAGAAATGTCACACTAAACACGATTCTGCTAACGCATCTCTGTGTGATATGACATGCTATTATAAAGGTAGGAATTGTGCATAGAAAACATGTATCTGATGTTAAAGTTGATTGCCTTTGGAAATTTTGTGCGACTACGAGACGTTGAAGCCTGATTTGAGGGTGTTGAGAGCTTCAATTCAATTCTGCTTCTTAATACCAGGGCCGGATGTGCCACAACATAAAATGCCGTATCTACCCCGAAGTCACTTCTTTAAATCATTTCTGTAACAATTTTCTTTTAAATCATGAAAAATTGAGAACACAGAATACTTACGTATAAGAATCCTAATAATGCAAAAACTAACATAAAAACAGAAAAATATGTGTAGCTTTGCCAGCTGATTTGATAGAGATGTCAAACTTGATGGGAATTATTTTAACTAGTGATGGATAAATTTTCACTAATAAACAGTGTTACCCGATGGCTCCTCTATACCAAAACTGTCATTGCCGAATGTACCTCAAAGACGAATGTAAACCGGATAAAGGGATTAAACTTAATTTTCGGTCGTAGAATTGAGTGGCATAGCTACTCGGTTTTTTCCAATAAAGAGAAATTCTTGATATATTCGCGATTTAAATTTAGTCACCTTGGACCGTTTTTATGTATATATTTTTCTTATTTTTGGAGAAAATCAGATCAAAATCTCTTTTGAAATGAAATAGTTTATTCTTTGTTAATTGAAACTTAAACAATGATCATCGTTTATTTTCAGGCGTATATAATTTTTTACCTATTTTTCACAATTTTCCTAATTTTTTCTCATAAAAATTAAGGCTATGACTTTTATTCGAAGTTTTTGAAATTCGAAGTATTCGAAGCTTCGAAGTTCGAAAAAAATTCGGATTTACGAAGCTTCGAAGCTTGACTATTCGTTCAACATAATAGGCGGTAAAAAAATTCGAAGCTTCGAAGTTTTTACTCAAAAATTTTTCATAAATTTTTTGTGCGTGTGATACACTTCGATATAAGAAAAAAACATGAGATTCTGGGTGTGGAGCTATTATGCTAAAAGTTCTGATACTCAATCACCGATTTGCAATGTATGCGAGCAAGTATTACAGTGGCATGGATCTATGAGTTCACTACGTGCGCATCTAAAGATGCATTCAATTTTTCCAGAAGAACTACAAAGAAAACGCCAGCATGAGGTAGAAAGGAAGAAAGGTAAGTTCACGGTGGGATGCTGTAAGGCCAAAGGTTCTAAGGCCATATTGCCTTTATAATATTATTGTAATGATGAAAAATCAAAAACAATGTTTCATTTGCAGAAAGTCATTTTTGGCTTTATAACCGTACCGCTGATTATTTTTTTAAGTTTTTCAGGTGAAAACCAAAATTTGGCATTATTACTTTTGGCCTTATAGTATCTCTCCTATGTATACATGTAGAATATTGAAAAAATAATGATTATTGGACAATGGGCGGAGCACGGAACATACATTTCAAATTTTTGATGTCAAATAGCTTTGGAACTAAATGTCGCATAACAACGAAATTAAGTATGGAATTACTATTGAGTGATGTCCTTCTACTAGAAAACTGGGACGGCATTTTAAGAGGCTCTGCTCATACAAGCTAAATTTTTAAGATGGAATAGCTTTGCAAGTAGAAGGAAACTGAATCTCAAAATGGAGCTTTTATTTGGTAATATCTTGCCTGTAGTAAAGCGTTTTATAGAAACCGTATCTTAGTACAGGGATAAGTACATTTCAGAGAGCTTACGTTTATAAAACGCGTTCAATGTCGCATTAAAAACTGACTGAAACAAGTAGTAGCATTTTTTTCTGCATCTATGAATTACCCATTCAGAAAGCAATCAAAAATTGTTTGCCAAATTAAAATAAATAAATATGTAGTAACACAATATGTATTTCAAACTGGGTATCATTCGAATACTCGAAGAATTGAGTTCTTCGAAGTTTTTCCTATTCGAATAGTAACATTTGAAGCTTCGCCTTAAAAACTTCGAAGCTCCGAAGAAAAAAACTGAACTCTCTGCGAGAGAGAAAATGAACTTTGAATACTTCATAGGCCCATATTACACGGTGTCCGTAGGCCTGGCGTGGAATCGATTTTGATGTTGCTTTCAACGTCAAAATGTCAAAAACCATTGAGAGTGTGAGAGGATGAACATTTGGAACAGCGGGCAAAATATGTTCATTCTTGCACGGTGTCGACACAGCGTACATCGTGCAAATTGTGGTGAAATTCTAGATTTGAGCGTTTAAGTAGCTTAAAAGTACATTTTTTAAGAAAAGTGCTAATATTGTAATATAACAGTATATAGAAAATAGTTGTAGGAAACCTTCGTTGGAATAAAGTGTAAGAGAAAAAGTAATGGAACTGAATGAAATGTCAAAACTTGTCCGCCGTTCTTTTTCTGTCGTGTAACATACCAGCGTGCAAAATGTGGAAGAGAGTAAAACAGATTCATTGCACGCCGGGCAAACGGACACCGTGTAATATGGGCCATAGCATCAGTCAAAATTTTGACCACTCTCTAGACCTGAATCATTCAATCAAAGCGTTGCAAACTTTTACTCTTCTGCTGCTTAAAGGTAAGTTATTGATTGAGATTCAACAGTAAAGTGCTTTTATGAGTAGAAAAAGCATAAAATAGTGGTACTAATCGCAAACAGTAGTTAACAGAAAAGCCTGCGTCTGCGGTTCAATCGAACAACCACATGTGAGCAGACATCAGTCAAATACTCTCAGAGAGAGTATAAAGAACAAAGAAATCACGTTTTTATTCATAATTTGATTGACGTGTGAGCACAGCCTATGGGAAGACATGATACAATTATACAAGGTAGGAGTGACAGTTCTTTCGTCTTGCACCAACTGTCAAAAAAAGTTTAAATTAGAGAACGAAGAAAGTGCAAAAGAAAAAAGAAGGTAAAATATACACGTCAAATGACAGTCGGTGCAAGACACTCGTGAGGAAATAGCCAGCTGTCACTCCTACCTTATATAAGTAACTGTATCATGAGCTATACAATATATGAGCGGTGCAGTTTATCCCAATAAGGATCGCACCATTAGATAATTAAAGCTTATTGAAAACATTATTATTTCCCCATGTTGATGCCCCACCAAAGTTACAATTAACATTATCTGCGTATATGGCAAGCAGTTTATTGCTGGCATAAAATTTAGTTAATAAGTTGTAATATATTTCGTCAAGTTGTCAGATGATTTGCCTGGCAAGTCATCAACTTCCAGTATTTTAACTTGGACTCCTTTATACGGTAAAAAAAATAGCGTTTAAGCACTGGATGTATTTTAGTTCTATCATGATTAGAAAAATCAGAAAAAACTGTGATAAATTTTGCTGCACATAAATAACTTTTTATTTGCTGGATAGAATGCGGTGTAAGCAGTAGAGTGTCCCTTATTTTGCGATTTTTGGAAATGTCAAGGGGCTGAAAGGTTTTTTTATGCGTATTTATATTCTAAGAACGAAACTAAAAAATTTTTTTTTTTATGACAACGTTTACCCGTGCCAATCGGGCCCGAAAGTTTCGAAAAAATGCCTATATTAGACCATATTTGCACAAATTAAAAAAAATCTTTTCTCTGCTTTTTATAAATGTTTTTCATTTTTTGGAACACATACATAAGAAATATGATATCTACAAAGTTTTTTTATGGTGGGCGTGGTTACCGCCCCTGCTGCGTCGAAATTTCTCCCGCAGCCTTTTGCCACTTTTTCATGATATTAGTGCAATTTAGGTATTAATATCAACAATAAATAAATACATTTTTATTATGCTAAAAGTACGTATG
Organism: Pherbina coryleti; assembly: GCA_943735915.1. NCBI lineage: Eukaryota > Metazoa > Arthropoda > Insecta > Diptera > Sciomyzidae > Pherbina > Pherbina coryleti. Next base: position 31,598,849 of record OX030949.1, read on the forward strand.
CTATATGTACTTACAAAAATTAACAATAAATTAAAAAACTAGTATTTTAACCTGCGGCGGGCGCACAACAAGCTAATACCTACAAGCAGTATTATTGCGGCTTTTCAACCGAAATCATAGTTTTTTTTTATAAATAAAAAATATCAAAAACCAAAAATGTATGCCCCTGGAGGGTCAAATTATAATAAAAAATACAAATTAATTAAAAAAGACAGATCCTTATTTGGAGCTTTTATGCTATTCATTATTATCGGAATCCGTCAAGTCTGTATTTTCGTAGTTCTACTATACATCAAAGTCTGGTTTGTAGCTACTAATAGCACACGCAAAGAAATTTTTCGTGTACCACAACTGAAAAATTCACCAACTATACTTCGTTTGCGAGCTGTATTTGCCGCAAACGAATATTCAGTTGTCACAACTTAAAAATATATCTTATATATATAAACCGCAAGCTATTTCGGTCATTATTATTTATTATATTAATGATCTTTCTCATTATGTCCGTCCGTCTTCTTATGGATTCCACCTCTGTTGCTATCTTCGTCCGCGTATTAAGCAAACTACCAATTTCCTTATATAGTAACAATTTGTCCAAAAAGTAACTCTAAACTATAAGCATTATGTTTATACAACGAAGGGAAAAATAAACAAAATTTTCAGTTGGGAAAAACGAAGTTTTCAATTGCTGCAATTTAAAAATCACTCGCGTTTATGACAAACGAAATTCATTTCCTGCAACTAAATGACTCGTTTCTCACAACTGAAAATTTTGTTTATTTTTCGTTCAACGTTTATGACAACTGTTGAAACGTTTGCAATAAACGATTTCAAGCACGACAAACGAAGTTCGTTTGCGGCAAACTGGCGATAAACGTGTTTTTTCTTTGCGTGCATAAAAGCTCCAAATCAGGATCTGTCTTTTTTAAAAGATTTGGTCGCATACAAGACAATTAACAAAAAATATCCATTGCTGCCAGTCAAAAATTTGGTAGGCATCTTTGATACCTTGGCGAAGAACTTGTAGCACTCGCTTTTTTCGATGATGCAGTTTCTATTGAGAGAAAACGCAGTATGATGACAGCATTGCAAGGTCAGAAGTTTCCATGTAATCATCCAATCGCAAACCCAAATTCTTTAAATGAATGGACAAAAAAAGATTTAGATTGTTTTGCATCTTGTCGAACAACAAATCTATTTTGTAGGTTTAGTTTGACATGCAATTTTTTAGAATATGATCCTGACGAATGGGAACAAGATGAAGAATACCAGAGAGTAAAAAATTATTTTAAAGATCTTTGTGTTGTAAATGATGTTGCGGAGCGTGGGGTACAACTTGCTCAAGAATTTCTCGAGCTTACAAAATCAGAAGCGCAGCTACAAAACCTACTTATTGTGGGCCAAAATAATCGAAAAATATACTCGAACTTTAAAAAAAAAATACATGCTCTAAAAAAACTTATAATTAATTTGTATTTCTTATTAAAATTTAACCCTTCAGGAGGCATACATTTTTGGTTTTTGATATTTTTTATTCATAAAAAAAACCATGTTTTCGGTTGAAAAGCCGCAATAATACTGCTTGTAGGTATTAGCTCGTTGCGCGCCCGCCGCAGGGTAAATACTAGTTTTTTAATTTATTGTTAATTTTTGTAAGTACATAATGTGAATTTAATGAAATATTATAATACTTTTAGCATAATAAAAATGTATTTATTTATTGTTGATATTAATACCTAAATTGCACTAATATCATGAAAAAGTGGGAAAAGGCTGCGGGAGAAATTTCGACGCAGCAGGGGCGGTAACCACGCCCACCATAAGAAAACTTTGTAGATATCATGTTTCTTATGTATGTGTTCCAAAAAATGAAAAACATTTATAAAAAGCAGAGAAAAGATTTTTTTTAATTTGTGCAAATATGGTCTAATATTGGCATTTTTTCGAAACTTTCGGGCCCGATTGGCACGGGTAAACGTTGTCGTAAAAAAAAATTTTTTTTAGTTTCGTTCTTAGAAAATAAAAACGCATAAAAAAACCTTTCAGCCCCTTAGCATTTCCAAAAATCGCAAAATAAGGGACACTCTAGTGAGCACGCATGGTCACAGGATGCAATCCCGCAAAACTAGCTCATTTTGGCATTTGGCAGGCATTTGAATCACTGTAGAATCGCTGTAACTTGTGCATTAAATCGGGAGGAGAATATTTTGAATTAACAAAAACCCGGAAAAATAAACAGAAATCATGTTTAATTATATTTTCTAGAGCCTGTCTGGGATATTGTTTGACACACTATGTATATATAAAAATATGATACTCCACCGCACTAAATTTATTAATTTAGTTAAATAACTAAACGAATTTTTTACATTTCTCATATAAAATCGTTTAAATCTATTCTATTAAAAATTAAATTAAATTTAAAGTGAAAATAAAATAAACAAAAATTAATTGAAAATGTGGCTGCCCTTCAAGTACCGCACAATAATCATAATAATAATAATGAAAGCTCCAACGCGCTGCAGAGGTCTGTGGTAAAAAAAGCAAATGGTAACACTTAGCCAATTCATTGCTGGCAATGCCAGAAAACAGAGTGTGAAACTGAAGGATACGTTAATTATTGAAAATGCTCTGCAAAAATAATTACATGCATTATTTATAAATGAAAAAAAAAAATGTCAACCAGCGAGATTGAGTGAGAATAACGGTAATACGAAGCCATGCACTTTTTTGATGGAAAAAAACAATGAGTATTTTTGTTTTATTTACAATTCGTTAAAAATATAAAAAACATACCTCCAGATAGGCGGAACGATGGATGACAAGAGGTAAAATTTTGCAAGAGATGAGTATGATGGGGATATAATGGCAGACAGTTTGAAGTGAAGTTCATATATTAATTATTAAAACGGTGCTGCTGGCAGTCATATACCGCTTGAGTACAAATAAAAAACAATACCACTGGAAAAGTGAAAGTTTTAATTCTTAATTTAAAAATCTTGACAGCATGCACATTTGCTGACTCGGACTCTAAAACAAAAATAAACTATAAGGTCCGGTTTTCGATCATTTGCGTACTAAAATGGCAAATTCGGGTTTTTTTAATATATTTAAAGTAATCAAAAATAATTGGTCTGCATTTTTTTATATTTAATTTTATATTTTTTTGCAGTTGTGTACTTTTGAAAAATTTTTGATTTGTGGACCACTTTGGACTTACTCAAAATTCTGTATTTTCGGAAGTTTAAATCCAATAAAAAGATTTCATTGAATTGGCTTTATTGGAAAGGTATTAAAAATAGCTTTACAAAAATTATTGAGCTTTTTTTTCCAACTCATCAAATGATCAAATGAGAAGGAAAATGGTTTACAATGCATTAAATAATTAGACCAGAATTAAAAAACTTAATAATTAGACCGATACAAACCATATTAGTTTTATTTCAGGCTTTACAGGCACACTCCACCCAGGCTTCTATTCCACATTGAAACCCGAAATTTTAAAAAATACTCAAAAATGGGCTAACGTCACCATTTTTCCATACAAAGACCAAAACATATGTAATCCACGCTTCATAAAAATATAAAAAATTATCACAAAATCTCTCATGTGTAAAACCATAACTTTTAAAGCGATAGATTGGCGGGGGTGAAAGATGCTGGATTCTATCCGTTTTTTTTATAATTTACTGAATACTACTTCATTGCGTTTATTTTTTGAATTTATGAATTAACCATTTTTAAAAGGGGTCGAAAACCGGTCTTATTGATCCTTCTGTCCTTTTTGCGGAGAATTAGAAAATAGTTTTTACACCAAAAATTATCCTTAACTAGACCTTAGTTCTTAATTTCTATAGTAGTTCTCTGATTCTATGGTTATTTTTTTTTTTCAATATTTTCAAAGATATGTTAAAAATTTTTGAGCTGTCGCCACACAGGGAATTAATTCCCAACTGATTTCGATGTGTTTAGACATTGTTTGCAGGTCCTTTTTTTATTACTTGAATTTAACTCATTTTTAAGCAATATAGGGAACTTTCTTTTCGTTTCTCACAAGGGTTTAAAAATTCGATAAAAGAACATTCAGATACTGTAACATCGAAAATAAGTTAGAATCTAGCAAGGCTTGAACGAAATGCAAATATTACCACAGCTATTTTTAAGTATTTTCGAAGTTTGAATGTATTATTATTTTGATGACGTAATTTTGTATGGAGTGAAGGTGTGGTTTTCATATTTTCTTTTTATAAATAGACGTTTTCAATAACAAAACTCATGTGTTAAATATTAAATCAATACATTAATTTTTATGATATATATGGAGGTTTTACCATTTTGATGACGTCACTTTTCATTAGATTTTGCGAAATTTAAATCACAAAAATATATATGTAAAATCCATTATGCATATTGTGCAAAATTTTGAAAGATTTGAATAATTTTTGTGGAACTTGAGAAGACTTTACCTTTTCATAAAGTCACTTTGCATGGGAAATAGGCGTGGTTTTCATCCTATTAGGCTTAATTTCAAATCTTATCTTTACATTTCTTTACATTTACAATCTTCTATCTAGATTATATGTAGCATTTAACTACGAAAAATCCAAAGCTGTGGTCAAAACCGTGAATTCATACTGCGGGCAGACAGACGAACTTAATAGATTTTTGACACCCGCCTCTTCGTCTTCCTTGTCCAAATTGTAAATTGTAAATAGGGATATGAGGTTTTTATAAAAAAAAAACTGTTTCCGGTTTTTCCAATTTTTTTTAGCTGTTAAATCAACTGGTTAAAACCGATACAAAAAAATCCGGTTTTTCAAATAACTGATTAGATTTTATAAAATTTTTTTTGTATTATTTATAGAATAGAAAACAAAAAGTTAATCTTTTTACAAGCAACATTTTATGAATACATAAGCTTATCAGCCCAGTATTTACCAGAAATCTGTTTCATAAACACTCGTTCTGTTTTATGTTCATTTGTTAGTTTGCTTCTCTCATCGCTTACAACTTTATTGTCGGTTGAAACCAACCTCTCTGAAGGTATGAAGCTGCCTATAACTAGAAGATAGTTTTTAACCGCAATGGATAAGGCAGGCATGCCACCCATTCTATCTTGCGCAAAAACAAAGTGGGCTTTTGCGATGTTCTGGGCAATACGGGTTGTTGCAAATACAGTTTTAGTTCCTCAGGAAATTATGAATCTCTTTCAACTGAACTCACACGTTCCAGTTGGTCGTCACGAGTAGACCAAAAAGAAATATTTTCTTTATTAGGAATTTTTAAGCAGGTTGGACTTGTAACCACAGTTGGATAGTAATTATTTATTTCCTTACTGAGCTCTGTAACTCCTTTGCTAGCAACGAGAGGAGCCATATAAGTTTTCTTGAATGTAGGGTCACAGAGAGAGGACTGACAAAGAACAGTATTATATAGATATATTATAGATGATGTTGACTTCGAATTTTCAAAACATTAAGTAACTTTTCTCTCTTTGTAATGGTGTGATTTTGTTTAAAGTGGGCTCTATACAATTTATCATTGGTTGCGCTAAATTACCTGAAACATAGTTAATACCAGAAATGTATGTTCAAATGGAGTCAGTATTTCCTTTACTTCAAAAAGTAAGCTTATTGGTTATCATACGCGGACTAGATTTTAAAATCGGTCTGGCAAGTATTCTAGCAATAATTGGGGACAGTTTAATAAACCATTGTATCATATAAAATACAGAATTCCAACGGGTTGGGACGGATTGGATTAAAAGAAGAACATTGAAGCTTTATTATTTTTATTATTTATTATTTATTTAACTTAATATAATTTGAGCGCTTACAAGAATAAACTTATAGTTAAGCGCCGATAACATATTTGGTGATAAAATCAACTGAATGTCAGATGTTAAACATAATTTTATATAAAAAATTAAAAATTAAAATTACAAATTTGAATTTAAAAAAACCATTAACAATTTGGTAAAATTGAAACAAAGATATTAATTTGAATTTATGAAAAATATTAATAAAGGAAAAAGAAAAAAAAAAAAAATTAAGAAGTCAATGAAGTAGAGAATACAATAAATATATTAAGAAATTATAAAGAGGAAAAGAAAATAGCTTGTTAAAGAGAAGACAAATAATCTGATAGCTTTGATTTAAACACACTTGCATTGCAAATACGCTGTAAATAGGATGGAAGCGAGTTCCAAAGACGTATTGAATTAACGAAGAACTGCCGTTCCGACGATAAGCAGGCATGCCTAGGTTGAACTAAATTGTTACCACGCTGCGATCTTAGAAATTTTAATTTTTCGTATAAATAAAGAGGTTCCTTAGTAACGATAATTTTATGCAAAAAGACTAACGCCCTCATGTTCAAAACCTGGTCAAAAGACATACTGAATATTTGTTTTGTGTACTGTGATATGCGGTCTGTTCTTTTAAGTCCAAAGACATAACGAGCGATATTGTTATAAGCAACGTTCAGCTTGCGTTTACTTGTAGCATCACAGCAAGCGAAAATTTCAGATCCGTACAGTAAAGTGGGGACGAGATACGTTTTTGCCAGTAGCATTCTTATGTTAAAGGGGATAAAATATTGTGTAGCCCACAGACTACGTAGCATGCCATATATTTTTCCTACAGTAATATTGACGTGATTCGTCCAATCCAAAGTATTATTGAAGGTGATACCCAGATTTTTTGCTGATTTTACAACTTCAATACATGTTCCATTTAGTATGACTTCGGGGAGGGTCGAGCTGAGATTTGGTTTTCTGGCAATAACTAGACATTTCGACTTATTAGGGTTGATGCATAAACCATTAGCAGATGCCCAATCATTAATTTTACGCAAATTTTCGTTCAAACTTGCAACACATGAGTGAATATCAGATTTGCGACAGCTAGTATACAATTGCACATCATCAGCGTACATTTGGATGCCACAACGGTGTAGAACAGAAGGTAAGTCATTAATGTAGACCGAGAATAAAAGCGGACCCATTATAGATCCCTGAGGTACGCCACGGTTCACGCTTAAAAAATTTGAGGTCGCGCGGCCGATTTTCACTGCTTGTTTTCTATTAGCAAGATATGAGCTCATTAGTCGGGTAGCAGTTGCGCAAAAATTAAACATGTTCGACAATTTTGAACATAAAATTTGGTGATCGACCGTGTCGAAAGCCTTCGAGTGATCAAGGAGAATCAAGAAAGTAACTTCATTTCGATCAAGATTATTTCTAATTTCGTCAGTCACGTCTAGTAGGGTAGATACACAACTGTGTTTTGGTCGGAAACCGGATTGTCTGTCAGTTAAAAGTTTATTACACATGAAAAATTTGTTTGTCTGTTTGTACATAAGAGATTCAAAAACTTTAGATAAGTATGGCAAAATAGCGATGGGACGATAGTCGTTTCCAGTTTTAGGAATGGGAATAATTTTGGATTTTTTCCAAATTGCGGGGAATTCTGATTTGGTAATAATTGTGTTGAATATGTGCTTAATGAAAGGTAGCAGTGCGGGCAGGAGTAATTTTAAAAACTTAGGATGAATTCCATCGAAACCGACAGCATTTGACTTGACCTCTAAGCAACTTCGCACTATTTCGTTGAATATCAACGCAATGGAAGCTAAAAGAAGAGTTCGAGCTAGGATTTCTTTGTGAGTAATGACAAAAATTTCCATTTGGCAACGGCATTGGAATATCAATAAATTTATTATTTAGGTCTTCAACATCTACGCTTGTATCAGCGGACGGAGAACTTCCACCGACTCCGATTTGCCGAATTATGCTCCACTTCCTTTTGCAGTCTATAGCCGAACTAAATTTATTTTCGAAGTATGTCAACTTGGCAACCTTCACCGCCCTAACTACATTTTTTCTGCATATTCGGAAGAGATTATAACGTTCCGGTGTTTTCAGACGTTTCCATTTGTTGTAAGCTACATCACGTTTCTTGATTAGAATTTTAATTGAACTTGAAAACCAAGGCCTTTCGCGATATTTAATTACTTTAGTCTTAAGTGGGACGCATTTTTCAAATAAAGCATTGACATTACGTTGCAAGAATTCTACCTGGTCATTTACAGATAGCATGGAGAAAATTTCTGTCCAGTCGACAAGATTTAGCTCTACCTGGAGTGAAGTGTAATTAATTTTTTTAAAATCACGATAAGTTATTTTTTGTTCAGGTACATGAAGCTGGAAATCATAGCAAAGGAAAATAAGGTCATGCTTGGAAAAAACGGGAGCGGAAAGTTGATCATAGAGTAAGACTTTATTACGATCACCAACAAAAAAGAGGTCTAGCAAAGTATTTCGACTTTCGGTGAAATGCGTAGGTATTGTATAGTTAGGCGATGTAAGACCAAGAGCACACATGTCCTCAGTTAAATGTGTTTCTACCAGTAGATCACTATTGAAATCACCACATATTACAATATCATCATAAGAATTTGCTACCGACTCTATTTTCTGCAATAAGTTTTGTGTATTGATGTTACGATTGGGCCTATAGACTGCACCAACAAGCAATTTCTTAAAATCATAAATTACCCCAACAAATAGGATCTCAATGTCATCATGTAGATCTGATTTACTTATAAAATTGCAAGTAATACCATCTTTAACAAAAATTGCAACACCACCAGCATGAGATTCTCGATCCGCACGAAATATTTTATAGCCCTTTACACTAAATACAATATCCTGAACACAAGGCTGAAACCAAGTTTCGGATACACAAATTACGTCCATACCGGAATTCTCAAATATGTACCGAAACTCATCAATTTTTTTGTTTAAGCTTTGTGCATTTAGGTGGCATACCTGTAATCCCTTCGCCTGCCTGCTTAATATTCGGATTAAAGCATAAATACTGTCCTTGGAACTACCACGATTATGATCAAAAGAACTCATCACGGAGATACGCTAAGCTGAAAAAACGAGCATTTGCAGAGCGGGTGTTTAAAATACAGTTACTGTAATACAATATAGTGAACAAGAGAACAAAAACGTTAAAATAGAAGAAAGAGATCAGTGTAAACATATTGTAAGGAAACAGAATGAAGAAATCAAGTATGAATAAATAATAATATAGTAGAATAATAAAGAAAGATATGTTAAATGATGCAAAAACATTCAGCTCAGGCAGTAGCAACTTCATCAGCCTTATCATCAGGGCTCGTTTCAGGGCTAGTTTCACTACTTCTTCCAGCAGAAATAACAGCACTATGAAGTTCACAAGTATTGTTGATGGGAATACTGGGAAAACCTTTGTGTAGACGAATGTGAACACAACCTCGGATTGTGAAAGCGTTGTAAACACATTTACGCCTCTTAAATGCAATAGCGGCATGTAGCAGCTTTCTAGTGTCAACACTGAGACACTCATGGATAAACACATTGTGATCAGACTCAAAACCAGCATTTCTGAGATTCACGGGTTTCTTAACTCGTCTTCGATAATCACCGAATGCTTTTAGAACCCGATTTCGATCGTAAGGGGTGTAAAACTTGATGATTATCACGGGATCGTAGTTTGGATTAATCGTTCTGGGCTTTATACGAAAAATATCTTTCAGTTGTGGTGGTTGAAACTCAATAGAGTGGCAGACCAGATTAAAGACTCTCTTAATATTTTCGTCTGCTTTGAAAGGTACTCCAAAAAAAACTGCATCGTTGTTTGCATTATTGTTTTTGTCGTTGTTAGTGTTTGATGTTGAAGAGCATCGTTTCAGATCTTCAGCAAGCTCATCACAGCGCGAGGTTAGAAGTTCGATGCGATGTTCAAGAGAGATGAGTTTTAAATCGTACTCATTAAAATTCTCTTTAATAGTTGCAACTTCGCTTTTGACTTGGTTGCTTAGTTTAGTCTCAACGTTTGCTATCTCAGTCGAGAGACGATCGAAAATGCTGTCGGTGTGCTTTCGAAGACGGTCCTCTAGTTGTTCTATTTCAACCTTTAGCTTTACGCTCAAACGATCTTCCAATGCATTAAGTGCAGCGCTAAAAGAAGTTAAACTGCCACTCTCTGACTTCGGTGTATTTTCGTTTTTTGGACGAAGGCCTTGTTGCCGTAGTTGCTCACGTGTTAGTCTTGGAGTCGGTGTCATTTAGGTCGTTTGAAGCGTGGACAGCGCGAACTCGAGGAAAATGTTAAACACGATAACTGCTGTAGTTGTAGCTTTGAGTCATCTGCTCTGCCTTTATATTTGTCTTTTGAAATTGTTGTTGCGTTCTAAGCTACCGACGGCCCGTTTGATCGTTGATACGTTTGATCTTGCAAACGAATTGAACTCGCGCAGCACAGATTTTTTTCTGTTGATTATTGTTTTTGTATTCAATACTTTAATGTTTAATGTCACCGATCAAGCTAACTAACTAATTAGCTAATTAGATCTTGCGCATTTTTATTTAAATATTAATCAGAAAAATCAATATTAGAGATGACTTTCCAATCGTTCGATCTTTCACAGGATTGCACTCGCGCAGCTCGGATTTTTTTCTGTCTGTTGATTATTGTTTTTGTATTCAATATTTTAATATTTTAATGTTTCATGTCACCGATGAAGCTGATTAGTCTTCATACAAGAGTTGCACATAAATGTTATTTTGTGATCTTACGCATTTTATTTAAGTATTAATCAGAAAAATTAATATTAGCGATGAATCACCCTTGTTATAATAGTTTATCAAAGTATTTATAGAAAAAATATCGACAAAAGAAGGTTTTTTATTTAAAACTATGCGCACAGAGAAAAAAAAAACACGTCCGCCCACAACTTGTTTGAGTTGAGTTTTTTTTAATTGGTTAAAACATTGTCCTTTGGTTTTCCCTCTTTTTCTTGTTCTTCCCGAAATTGATCCATAAATATATTAATATATCATACTTAAATATAAATAAATATGAAAAAAATTCTAATACGCTCTGAAGTTCAGTTGCAATGTACTCACTAATGTGTCTTTCCGAGAGTCGGCGAAATCCTAACATGATTGTCTCTATGTCATGCCCTATGATCACCTAGCAAAATTGTTTTTATTATTTAAACACTATTTTAATATCGCCAGTTTTTTTGTTACCAATGAAATATGCAGTTACTAATAAACAGCTGCCACTGGTTGTTGTTACCGTACAAATGTCAGCTGTAATTGAAATATATTCGACATCCAGAATTTTTTTTATGAACAGTATTTACAGCAGCAAGGTACCGAGCGCTGACCATTTGTGTAACCTTTAAATTAAGTAATTTAGTGCTATTAAATGTAATGCTAACTTGGTTCAATGTACCGTTTTCCTAGAAGGTATTTTGTAAAGTGGTGCAGTTGTTTTCGTTAAATGTCGAAAACCTTATTTTTCAACGACTTTATGTGCAGCATTATCCCTACAAATCATATAGATTAGTGAGTTTGATATTTCAACCTCTCGCAGTCCACCGCCTTTGAATAAAAAAACACAGGTGCGTCACTGGACACACGAGAGAAGCGAAGCATTTTCGCAAATTCATAGATTTGATAATTTAATAGCGTTTTTTCGATTAAAATAATTTTTAAATTCAAAACTTTAAAATAACAAAGTATATATATCATATATATTAACCCTCTTCGGCCCTCCCTTAAAGCCCCCTGTTCAGTTGTAGGGAATAAATATACAAAAATCATTAATTTTGTTACAATTTCATCAACTTACAGGTTGTTTATTTTTAAAGATATTTATAGCTACCTTTAGTAGGAAGTAGAAACAACATCTAATATACAATCCTTAGTGAATATTTCTTTTAGTTTGTTCGTTCTTTTAGTTCGTTCGTTCTTTTAGTTCGTTAGGTCTTTTAGTTCGCATGGACAAACCGAAGATTCAAACCATAGCTCGGTAAATTTAGTTATCTTTGCTCTAGTTCGTTTTGTTTGCTACTTTTGTCGGTTGGCTAGCCAATACACAGTCCTAGAATAGCCAACACACAATTTTTTCTTAAAGTAATAGATTATAGTGATCTGCTGAAACATAGCTTTAGCTAATGTTTATCACTGAATCAACAAAATTATTAAAGAAAGGGTTTTAGCGTAATGGTTAGAGGAAAGTACCAACAAACGATAGAACTGTGAGTTGTGGGTTCAATTCCTGCAGCGGGCAAGAAATTATTTTTAATTTAACATTTTCTGGTTCAATTGAAGCAAGCAAAAAACAATATCAATTCTAAGAAAAAAGGTGTCGGAAAAAAGTGTCGTTTTTTCTGATTTCACTCTAGCAAATCGCAGAACGAGGCGTAAAAAGCTTCGCTTCAAAAATGGAAGAAATACTGATAAAAAATATATCTAAACCACCTATCCTGATTCTATCACCACTTACTTTCGTAGCTTGATTGCCTACCCACCAATTCAAACAACGTCGGTTGTCGTCTTTTGAAAGGTTGCGAGCTAGCAGTTTTTTCAGTCGAAGGCCTCGGGGATCATGACTGACTGCAAGTGGATGTACTTTCACAAGTCGCTGCTGAAGACGAATGCCGATTTTCACATACGAATTTTTGTTTAAATTTAAGTTGGAGAACTGACCCTGTCTGTTTATCTCTAACTTTAGGGTGTTTTCATTGAAAATGATTAGCATGTTTGAAGTCCCACCTCCTGTTTATAGGCACTTAGAACAAAATTTAGATGTAGCTTCATTTTTATGTTTTTTTAAAAAGAATTTCCACACTATGGACGATATTTTTTCATTTGTCAATGATTATTTAACGGGGGGGGAGGGGTAAGGTTTGTTTCGTCTAAAAATACCTTTTTTCATGAATTTTTTTAGAAAAAATTATTACAGTAGGTTTATTTTACATATTATTATATAAAAGTACAACATTTTAAGAATATTTAAAAAAATTTTTGTTAAAAAATAGAGAGAAATAACGGATTTATTGAAGATCTCCGCAGGTGCCTCGAAAAAAGTCTTTGTGCGGTGACCAGCCTACAGCATCACTGGATCATTTGAAACCAAAAAATCAAAATGCTTTCTTTAGTTTCTTACTTTATCTCTCCAGTGACGTTGAGGTTTTTTAACTTTTCAATTTTTCAATTTTTGGCACCATTTCGAAGCCAAAATTACGATTTTTAACGAAAAAATCTACCTATTTGTTATTGTAAAATTGTTAGTAATTAAAAAATTTAAAAAACTCGACGTCACTAGTGAGCTACTTATATGTAAAATATGTGTACAAAATTTCAAAACGATCGGTTCAGTAGCTTTTTCTGTAGGCTGGTCACCGACTTTTAAAATTACATGTTTGGGAAAATCGATTTAAAGTTTTGTACACTAAGCAACACTAGTTGGAGGTACGGTCATTCAACCTACTGTAACTTCGTTAGTTTTGCTCCGAATGACCTAAAATTTAATACAATACTATTCAGATGTTGTACTTTCAGAAACAAAAATAAAATAAATGAAAAAAAAATTGTCAAACCTTACCCCCCCTTAAACATAAAACGATTTTGCAAGAACATTGTACTTAACACTGAAAAAGTTATCCCCGAAAAAATATTTTAATTAACTTACTTTTACAATGATAGCAACTATGAGTAACGTTGGCAGCCATGGAAGTTGGCATCACTAGAGATTGGCAGCTCTGCATTGTAATCAAGTAGTACACGTTTTTACGAGAAAAAGAAGATGTGTGATTTCCGCTAGTTAAGATTTACTTATAATATATTAGGAATTAATAATACTTATTGAACTGTATACATATATCGATATGTTGATTAATTAATACACAACAAGTAACTATTTTCTCTGTTTGCCTTGACCAAACATTCTTATTGGGATGACATATAATTTATCGAAAGCAATGTTGCCTCGCTCTAGCTCACTGCTTAGTTGTGTTTGTTGCAGTGCTGCCAGATAGTGTGACACGGAACTAGTGTTGTAAAGTTGGACATTTAAAAAAAAAAAATGAAAATATTTTTTGAGCTTAACATATATTTTAAAGTTTTATTTCTAGCCTTCGATTTTTTCGGTTTTCTAAAGAAACAAAAGGTTAACTTGCATAAAAACCTTAAAACTGGTGAACCTTCAGAAGAAAAACCGGTTTAAAGTTTAACCCTTCGGTTTTTCCTATCCCTACTTGTAAATAATAATCGTCCAGAGATCAAATCAAGAACCAAAGGGTCTTGCAGAAAAACCTTTTTTGATGATTTTTAAAAAATTGGTAGTGTTGGTTTTTGTTTCGGTTGAAAATGCCTTGTTTAATAGCGTACTTAGAAAGTACTTAACTTTGGGAGAACTTCATATAGAAACGGCATCGTTAAATATTACTCTTCGCTAGAGAATTAACCAACAATATGAAAACGAATGAAAATATGAAAAAATTAAAGCAGGTGTATTCTAGGTTAAAGTTTTAAATAAGAACTAATTTAAAAATTAGGCGCATGAATTTGGTCCTAACGAAAAATTCCTTGACAAGTTTTATTTAATTTCAGTACCTTTCCAGTGAATGCAATTTTTCTTAATCGGACTTATAGTTTTGAAGCTATAGCACTTTGAATACGTGTAAAAAGTGGGATTTTTTCACAAAATTAAAATTTTTCAAAATGGCTTAGTAATAAAGAAATGCAGGTTATATATTGTGGGCCACTCAACATGTTTGCAAAGTTCCCCAGTATCGGAAGACAAAAACCATTTTTCATTGAATGTGCTCTGCTTGGCAAAGAATGGCTAATATTTGATGAGATTAAACTTTTGAACAATCAAAATGTTGCCATATTTCTTGCAGTAATAAGCTTTCTCAAATAACCCATTTCCCGAATATCTAAAATCCTTAAACATTTTCCCCAGCCAAATTAGATTTGTGGCCTCTTATTTCTCTTTGATAACATCCACTAATATCCAACATTAAATCAAATTACATTATCTCATCCTACAGGCTTCATTCAATCAAATTTATTAACCAACAAAAGCGCACTTTTCAGCACCGCAATAAAACACCGCAATACAAATCCAAAAAAAAAAAAAATGGGAAAAAAAACCAGCTCATTTCAATCATAGCCACAAATTTAAAAAATACAAAAATTCAAATCCACAAAGAATTCCTAATGAGCTCACATGTAGATATGAGAAATCACAAAAAATATCGAGCTTATATAATTAGATTTGAAATTCTGTAAAATATTAGTACCCAGAGCTACCGTTATTATACAATCAACCAACATCATTTCATGCAACCAAAACTCAGACTCTGCAAGCCCCCGACAGGCAGTCAGTCAACCAGCTCTGTGACTCAGTCAAAGCATTACAAAGGAATCAAGCATGAAGGGCAATGCCAGATTTATGCCCACCAAGATGAATGAGGGCAATTTTTTACGGACTTATGAGCGGCATGCCAAAAGAAACGCACGTGCATGTGATTTCGTGTTGAATTTGATATGATGTGGAATTTCCAACAATTTTTTTTTTTTGTTCACATCTAATTTTTGCAGCTCGTATTTTGGTTATTTTTATAAACGTCTGTGAAAAGTAGTATAAGGTGTGAGTTAGTAGTAAGAAAGAAAAAACCAAAAATTATTGATGCCAAATAACGACTTAATATGAGGTCAGTACAAATACAACACAAACTGACAGTTGTGCGGCAAGCTTGGACAGTCGAAAGTTCCAGCAGGCAAGTGGATTTCCTGATAATGATCAGACAATAGTTTTGGTCAGGCATGAAATGAAAAGACAAACAGAAAACTAACCGAGATGAAATTCAACACGAAGAAGAAGTCTAATTCAGATGGCGAAAGATGGTGCAGAAGAAAGTGAGCAGGAAATTGGCAATGTGAAAGAAGAAAAGTTTCATGTTACAAGCGATTTGAAAAAGTAAACTGACAGATAGAAGATAACTAGGAAAACCTTTTTGTTCAGAAGAAAAAATAAATCATTCAAAGCTGACCACAGAAAGCAGAAAAGATTGAAAAAAAAAAAAAGAAAATCTAGAAAAATTTCTAAAATTCACGAGATGTAGTGGAAATGTAGTGTGGATGTAGTAGGAAAAAGTACATTACTCTCGGCTACCCTTAATGCGCAGTAGCTCAACTTGACTCTGGCCATGCATGCCGGCTACCATCAGCATGCAGGGGTGTGAATTTGGTATGTGCCAAATCCCAAGGGCATCCATCCATTCATTTTACGTGCATTCGTTGGTAATCAAATAA
This sequence comes from Pherbina coryleti, assembly GCA_943735915.1. Lineage (NCBI taxonomy): Eukaryota > Metazoa > Arthropoda > Insecta > Diptera > Sciomyzidae > Pherbina > Pherbina coryleti. The sequence goes on from OX030949.1 coordinate 31,615,014, forward strand.
AAGAGAATGTCGAATTTCAAAACGCCGAACAGAAGTAGCAGTAAAGCTGAAGATAAGCAAATATATATATATATATATATACTACGTATAGGAAAGTACGTGATTACGGTTAGGGCTGATTACAAACGGTTTTTTGGGGAGGGCAGTAAAAGTCTTTCCTGCACGCTTGACAAATGTAGTGAAAGCGCACAGATGATTCATTACATTAGAATTTGCTGCAATACTACGTCCCTCTCTATCATAGGTGTCTAAGGACACTAGTATTTTGTCTTTTTGTTTTTTTTTTTTCTTACACCCGGGGGAGACCTTATTGTTTGCCGGACAAACTCTTGGTGGTTGTTCTTGCCTGACTAGCTATAATAATGTGTGACAGCTAATGGAATTAAGTTAATTTTGCGTTTATTTAAGTAGCAGAGTAGGTACATTTTTGATATGAAAACTCTCAGAGCTTTTTAATGGTGAATTGATAAGATACGGCAAAGGATGAAATTTGAAATAAAAGGTAATAACGCTTGTGTTTTTGCTGTTATATCTTAGTAAAATACTGTTATTTGTTTATAAGAACGTAAGCGGCTATTTTTTTTTTTTAAGTTTAGAGTGCCTGTTTTGGTTCATTTGGTAGAACCAAGAATTTCAGCACTTACATCTTTTCAGTCAGGTTTTCCGTGGTTCGAAATTGGTTCTTATTATAGAAAAGTTGAAATGAAAGGTTTCAATTGGATCATATCAATGATATTCAAATTGTGGTGAGAACCTGTAAAAATATTTTGAATGTGAATGTTCTCCACAGATTTTCCCTATCATTAACTGCAAATATAACTACAACTTTAACGAAACTACAACTACAACTTTAACTATAACTACAATTACAACTACAAATAAAACTACAAATAGAAGTGTTACTAAAACTTCACCTACAATTACATCTAAAACTGCATCTAAAACCACAACTACAACTTTAACAGCTACTCAAACTAAAACTTCACCTACAACTATAACTGCATCTAAAACCACAACAACAACTTTAACTGCTACTAAAACCGTCACTTCAGCTACAACTACAACTGCATCTACAAGTATTGTTAAACTGGAACTAAAATTGCAACTATCACTACAACTACAACTACGACTTCAACTACAACTACAACTACAACTACAACTACAACTACAACTACAACTACAACTACAACTACAACTAAAACTACAACTACAAATACAAATACAACTGCAATTACAACTAAAAATACAACTACAACTACAACTAAATCTACAACTACAACTGAAACTACAACTACATCTACAACTACAACTACAACTACAACTACGACTACAACTAAAACTAAAACTAAAACTAAAACTACAACTAAAACTATAAGTAGAACTACAACTACAATGACAACGACAACTACAACTATTATTATAACTAAAACTCCAACTATAATTACAACTTCGTTTATCACTACAACTACAACTACAACTACAACTACAACTACAACTACAACTTCAACTAAAACTAAAACTACAACTAAAACTAAAACTACAAGTACAACTACAACTACAACTACAACTACAACTGCAACTGCAATTACAACTTAAAATGCAACTACAACTTCATCTGCAAGCAATTGTTAAATTGGAACCAAAATTGCAACTATCACTACAACTACAACTACGACTTCAACTACAACTACAACTGCAACTATATCTTCAACTACAATTATAACTACAACTACAACTACAATGACAACGACAACTTCAACTACAACTATTATTATAACAAAAACTCCAATTGCAATTACATCTTCGTCTATTACTACAATGAGATCTGCAATTACAACTACAACTACAAATACAAATACAACTAAAAATACAACTTCAACTACAACTACACCTACAACTACAACTACAACAACAACAACTACAACAACAAATACAACTATAACTACAACTACACAACAACTACAACTACAACTTCAACTACCACTACCACTACAACTATAACTACAAATTCAACTACAAATACAACTAAAACTTCAACTACAACTACATCTACAACTACCACTACAACTATAACTACAAATTCAACTACAACTACATTTACAACTACAATTACAACTATAACTACAAATACGACTACAACTTTAACTATTATTACACTAAGGGAAATAACGAATATTAACATTATCCACGCCTGAGTATATATTTCATATAAATATTTACGTGGATAAATCAAACATTTGCCTTACAACTCGTTTTTTCCCGTATTTAAATTTTATTTATGCCACACACTGACACACATATTCCATACAGCTGACAAGTAGCCGCCAAGCAGCAGCAGCATCGCACTCTGTTCCTGTGCGATGCTGCTGCAGTTTCTTCGCACCAGCAGTTGCAGGTCTTATAGTTCTCATTTAGTTAATGTTTCAAGGGTAATATATCATGGATATTTGGCAAATATGATTTGTGAGTGCGGTAGTGAGTGCGATGCATGATGACTTCATGTAAGAAGGAGTGATAACTCGGAATTTTCTCAAGAATGTCACTCCACTCTACATGATTTCATCATGCATCGCACTCACCGCCGGACTCACAAATCATATTTTCACAAAAATAAAATAAAATATACCACTAAATGGCGTTTGATATGGACGCAGCTCGTGGGAAATATTCAAATAAATTGTTTTTCAATTTCAATATTTTTATATAAATTTTCCTTAAATGCGATAGTTTTATTTTCAAATAGTAAATATTTGAAAGATATTTAAATATATTCGTGCATAATTTTAATATATTTTTTATTAATTCTGTTTAAATATTTTAATATTTTATTTAATTAAAAAAGTATTTAAATAAATTTTAAATATTTACGTAGTCGATTTAAGTAAATGCGTTATTGGTGCAAAAATGACTAGCTTTTTGGATAAATTAAAAAGGTTTTTGGATAAATTTAATATGTTTTCCCTTAGTGTATAACTAAAACTCCAACTGCAATTACAACTTCGTCTTATACTACAATTATATCTACAACTACAACTCCAACTATAGCTAGAACTAAAACTACAACTTCAACTACAATTATAATTCCTGGCACTAATACAACTATAATAACAATTCCAAGTACAACTATGACTACAACTAATACTGAACCTAAAACTAAAAATTCAGCTACAACTAAAAATACAGCTACAATGATAACTTCAAACTACAACTACAGCTATAGCTAAATCTACGGCTTAAACTTCTACAAAGTTTAGAACTACAACTACAACTACAACTGCAGATACAACTAACTAGATTTGGATTCTTGCACTCTTATAAAATTGGATGACTCTGATGGAGTTCGTTAGAGACATCAAACGAAAATTAAAAACAAACACTGCACCTCAATGCAACCTTGGCTTAATTGAACTGAAATAACCTAAGAAAAAAAATTAATATAATCCTTCTTCTAAACCTTCTTGTCTCGCGAGAGACAAGGCCCATGCTTAATTTATTATTGGCAGGAGATGAACCGCGATTGCTTTTGACAACCGGTTGTGTCGATTTTCTATTTATAGATAATCGTAGTTCACCAACTTAGTTATATTAACTTGGAGCATGGATATATTAATAACACAATGCAACAGCCAAAATGTGCATAAGAAATTGACAACTGTTAAGAAGTAGTTCAAGGAGCCTGTTCACACTTCTGGCACCCAAAGTTCAGCCAAAGATAAGAATTCTGATCTGCTTATTAGAATCTTAAGCTTTATACAATTCAATACTTAAATCTTTACTTGAAAATAGTAACTAATTGTTTCAGAAACTTAGACCGGAGTCCGAAAAACAAAAACGCTATAAGACCATTTTTATTAACAAAGTTATAGTCCAGCAAGTCTGAGTTTTGTTTAATATGCACTGAAGGATTACTTTTCACTGATCTTTCAGTGAATTAAATCTCAGAAATTTAAACCAAAAATTAATCTTATAACTTACAATTTTGCACATAAGTCCAAATACGCCCTCTTAGTTCCAACTTCATGAAAGTGAAGAAAGCGGAATTAAATCTCTTAAATTAATACTATTTTGAAAACAATACAAACACCACAACAAAAACTTCAAAAACTACGAAACAATATTGCGCAATAAAGCGCATTGTTATCCAATTTCACACACAGCCACAATTCAAATGCAAAACTTCTGTATCTTTGTATCTGAAATAAAACTTTTGCCTAAGAAGATGCCAAATAATTTCATATTATTTGTATTTAATTTTCCGAATTTCAACTATCCAACAAAGCTGCAACTCAGCTGCAATACGAAAGAGGAAAAACTTTTCGGACAATTTTCATTTTTGTTTTCTCAGCTGAGGGTACTTAAAATTGCGGAAATTTGTAAAATTGTCCTTTGGTCGTTTTAAACCGTTGGTGTAGCTTCATCTTATTATTATTATTATTTTGTTGCTATGCAGTATAATCGTCTTTTTGCAGCGACATCTTCTCCTGCGCTCCTGAATTTGCAGCATTCAGAATGCATTGGAAGAAAATGCAAAATGGCGTTAGAGGAATAGCAAAACTTTCCGCGAACAGCTAAGAACCACACTAAAAACAGCTGAGAATAAGAATCGAAAAATAAAAGTACCAGTACGTACTTCACTTTTATACAAATACTTTTGCTTTCCTGGCACAGTAACTAAAAGTGAAAATTCGACGGGATAGGAAGGCACAGAACAAACTATGACAGAAAATATAAGGACGAATAAAATGTTAACCTCAATTATAGCATCACTTCACGCGGATACAACAGAAGTGTTCCCACCAACAACCCATAAATTTTTGCTTACAGGGTATATTTTTGAAATGAATAAAGTTTTGTTAAAACAGCGTAGTTGGATTTTTTTTTTTCAAAAATTATGCCGCAAGCTGTAAAATAATAAGCAAGGGGATCCTTGCTCATTGGGAAAAACACGATGGAAATAAAAATAATAAAAAAAAATAATAAAAAAAATACAAAATTTAAACTCAGCAAATGACAAAAGCAGTCATGATGGCAACAACCTATCGAGTTTAATTATGAGTAACCACCAACCACCGTGCTGAACTCACCTCCTCAGGTTAACGCTTTATTTCTCTTAGTTTTTTTTTAAGCTATTAAGGGGCTACCACCATTTCTAACATTTAATTTTCACCGGTTTTTTGCATATTTTTTAGGTATATTTGCAAATACTCACTCCGAACGAAAATTGATTCGTTGGGTAGACGATTGAAGTTGGAACTTTAAATGCGTTTCTTTCAAATGTGATTTTTTAAATCGGTGACAAGAATTTCTCAAAAACTACTGAGCTGATCATTTGAAATTTTCCAGGCTTATCCAATACATATAAATGTAGTGTTTAGTCGTTCAATTTTTTTTTTTTAATTAACCCTTAAATGCCCAGTGTATCTTTTTGGATACAACCGAGAAAATAAGCTATTTATTTCAAAATATTGCAAAAATTAAAATTCTGGATATGTAGTTTCACTCAGAAAATTGCAAGTATAAAACAAAAATTTAAGTATTGGCATAACTTTGTTGGTTTCGGAAATATTGACCGTCAAATTCAAAAAATAGTTTTTTTAATTTCTACGGAAAGTTTGCTTTTAAACTATGAACAATTTTTAAGTAAAAAAAATTACTGGTAGTGTTAAAATGTTAAAAAGAATCGTTTTTACGTTTTGCCTTGAACCCCTACAGCCAAACTGGAACCAAGTCGGAATGCCCACTGTATCTTTTTGGATACAACCATGTTTTCTTTAATAACTCGTAAACAAACATTTTTTCCAAAGAAATAAAAACGGGGTCGTATTCAGGGCATCATTTAGCACAAAATGATTTTTTTTTAATGTAATCGGTGTTGTTGGACATATAAGGGTTAAAAAATGGCCTTTTTATAGGCAACAACGACATTTTCTTTTTAATAAAAATCGATACATTAACTTTAACTGTCCACCATTTTGTCAAAAATCCATTGATCCATTTTAAATTCATCGATCAAACACTAGTTTATATTGTTATCAAGTAAATCCACTGAAAGTTTTGGTTTCAGATGATCCAGTTCGCTACAAGATTTGTCACCGCAAAACGCAAAAATACAAACACGATTTTTTTACGGGCATTTGTTACAAAACTATGCAATATTTTTCCATAAAAAAATTAATTCTATAAAGATGATATAATGATCGTTTAAAGAAGTTTAGTAGTTTTCGTAAAATAAATTTATGAAAATTTCCTATTTTTTTGCAATACAAGTGGAAGTGACCCCTTAAGAGCATGGATTCGAAATGCTGGAAAATTTTTGTGCGCATTAATTTGAAACTTCCGCGTAAAAATTGCTTGAGGAAAAATAAGCATGGCTATGAATGTAAAACGGGCACCGTTTAACAAAGTGGAACAGCTTTTTAATTTGGGAATTGAAGAAAAAACAAAAAAAAAAAACGTAGTTTGTATAACAAAATTCGCAATTATTATGTTTGGCATATCAGCATAAATTGTATGAGTAAAAATTTCTAAATTATTGTTTGAAATGTATTCCCTTGAGTGTTTCAAATATTATCCCTGTTGATTTCAATGCAAATAAATGAAATATTTATCATAACGAATGCAAGGCAACTAGTTTAAATGAAATTTTGTACCGCGGGATATTTTACAAAAAAAAAAAAAAACAAAAATCCTGTATTTATCCGGGTAAATAATGTAAAATAATAATAATGAGGTTTCTGCTCAAAATTATGAATTTTAGAATATAAATATTTTCCCAAAAATGCCTGACGTCTTAAATTGCGCATCACTTCTCTGTTCACAAATATAGAGAAACTAGCGATTCCCGACGCGCGTTGCTACAACCGGCAAGTATATTGAAAAATAATAAGTAAATTCAAAACTTTTATTAGACCCTTAGTCTGACACTACGCTCATGGTCCACGGCCCGTTACAGTTTCCCAGTAGCAGGACATCACTCTCAGGTGACAATTCCATTATTTGTTTCAATGTTCTGTGACTTTTACTTCCATAGCTATTTTGTATCGAAAGTTGAGCCACACCCTCTTTTCCAATACACGTACCAGTTTTCCAGTAGAAAGACTTTGTCAATTGGAGTTACTCCATACTGAGTTTCATTGTTATGGGACGTTTAGTTCCAAAGATATTCGATAACAAAAAATTGGCTTGTATGGTCAATGACAATGCTTGTATGGTCAAAGGGGCAAGTCAAAACCCCCTTTTTCAATGCCCGTTACAGTTTGATGGATATCACCAAGTGGCAACTCTATACTGAATTTTATTGTTATGCGGCATTTAGTGCGGCACTTAGCAAAGCACTAAAATAAATTTGAGTTGTATGGGCAGTGCCATGCCCACTTTTTCAATGCTCACTCAACTTTATCAGTCGAAGAACACAACTATATAGTTAGTTATGTGTAAATTGATATGTGACTGATAGTTCGAGAGTTAATACACTAAATTTGGGCTACTGAAAAAGTGACACACCCCTCGTCGAACGTCCATACATTTTTACCAGTGGGACGGCACATAAAAATTGAATTCAAATAATGAATTTCGATGCTGTGTGACCTATAATTCCAAAAATATTCGATATCGTAGATTTGGGTTGTATGGGAGGTGCGGTTTCTTTTGCTGTAGCCGCCCCACTATGCCTATAACCATCGTGCAAATGCAAGCAATAAGTTGACAAAATTTTATCGGAATCGGATGATCGCAATTGCAGCACATACGTTCAGAAAGTAATTGTGTGCCTACACCGCCACCTGTTGAGAATTTTTCGACTTTTCTTTTTTCTTAAACCTTCGTTTAGCAAGGTTTACGTACGAACCCTCAGAAGGAAGTATCCAATTTCGTCCAGTCGTTTTCAAGTTTTAAGCATCTGAACAAACCAAGATTAATTTTTATATGTATAGATAAGAATATAGATAGATATACATGGGAAACTCCCAGCATATTTATAGAGTTCCCCGCCTATATAGTAGTACAGTTACTATACAGTGACTATATAACAGTGACTATATGAACGAAAGTACTAAATTTTCCTCTAATAAGACCAAAGCCGTCTAAAATATTAAATTTTCATTAATTTTTAGGCGGTAAAAGGGGGTGTGGCGAAAAATAATGACGTATGAACCATGGTACGGCCAAGAAAAACACAACAAAGAAAACTCCAAGCAAATCGGACGCTCTGTACATGAGTAATGGAATTACAAACACAAATTCATATATATAGATATTCATATTTATAGATTCATATTTATAGATAAGGGAAAATTTTTTAAATGCCATTTCTCTGGAACCACTGCGTCGATTTCATGCAAATGCACATAAACTATCTATAGACCATCCCCAACGTACCCTGAAATTTTAGTTGAAATCGGTCGACCCGTTTCCGCAGTTAGTGGTGACATCAAAATGTACACTTCTTTTCATATATATAGATAAGTCTTTGGTAACTGTCATTAGACTTCATGGGGGCTTAGTCATGGTGCATTACATAAACGAACATCTTCTGCAATGGGCCTTATATTCAGCTTAATAGCTTTGTAAACAAGCAGAACAGTAGAATTCTGGGGTCCAAAAACCAACGGAACAAAGCGGTAATTGAATCACAATCATTGCACCCACAACAACTCACTATTTGGTGAGGAAAAGGAAATTAATAATTCTAATTATTTAATATAATTTAAAATTATAGAGATACAACAGGGTAAGCAAGAATCAAACATTTAACAAAGCCTTTTGCAAAATATCTGATTGACGACTATTGATGAGAGAATGCCAGCGGAAGTTTATTTCATTTTCATTTAAAAGCATCTTCAATGGTCAACTGCGCTGTCTTAACTTAAACAATAAAAGCTTATAGAGCCCAGAGGCTCTATAAGAATGCTTCCTATCAAAATTAAACTCACTTATTTATCTTTACTGCCCTTAAAACATGGAAATTCAATTAACAAATTGACGCCTAGTGGCAAATATTACGATTATCCTTGCATTATCCTTTTGTTCTTGTCGCTTTTTTGCTGACATGGCAGTGTTTGGCAAAACGTTAGCAAATAATTGTATTGTAAGCAACAAGAGAACGTGTTAGAAATTTAATTTTGTTGTTTAGCATTTTTTTTTTTCTGGTTGGGGTGGTGCTCGTAGCTGTCAAACAGGCCGAACGAAAAAAGGCTTCACATTAAAGCGACGGCGCCTAAAAGCATGACAAAAACTCTGTTCAAAATACATATCAACGAGACAATTTGTGCACCTGCTACACTGCAATTGCGGTGGGTGGGTGGTTGGTTGATTGTTGGGTGATTTTTCTGCATATGGCACTTCTGTGTGTGGCACCTCCACACTAATCACGTGACGTAGCTATGCAAACACAAAAGTCCAGTCAACGCTTTGTTGCACTTGGTTCGTGTTTTGACACGTGCATATAATGGAATTTTGCCTGAGAGACTAAATTGCAGGTATGTTTGTGTGTGTGTATGTATGTGTGTATTTTACTATAATATGTATAACCATATGATGATGGATGTAGTTGTGCTATAACTGACAATCATGTGTATTGTTGACTATAGCCCATAGGCTCCATTTACAAACATGCTTCTGCTTTCGAATGCAAGCAACCACAATAGGGCGGCAAAGCCACACCCTATCAACCAGAGGTGGGCACTAGTGAAGCCGAAAAGAGCCACATTAAACTTTTCACTACTTTCCAAAGAGTCACACTGTATTTAATAAAAAAAGGAAAATACCTAAAACAAATTTCTACATAAATTATTAATATAACAAAAAAAATTAAATAAATTACTTTGTTATGTACATAACACATGTTTAGACTAATAAAAAAAAAAAGTAATTAATTTGAAGGCTTTAAACGTACATAACATAACAAAACATATCTCTGGTCAAGATTTTAAAATTTGGTCTTGTTCGCAACCTTTATATCAGGTGCTGATAAGTCAACTGTGAACGGAGAAAAAGTACAACATAATTGAAGAGAACAACATAATTGAAAAGAAACAGAGCGTTTACATTATTAAATTTCTCGTCAAATCGTAAGTCAAACAAATGGAATGATAGATGAATGGAATAAGTATGGCGGAAAGCCGTTTAAATATGCGAATTAGAATCGGAGTCAAGTGTTATGCCTTTACTTCAGTAAATTCAAGTTAATAAGTAATCTTCTCCATAAATTTTCTCTACCATCAAGAACAACTTTTAATGTAGTAAGAATTGATGAAGTCGTGATATCTATTGATTAGAAATATGGAAATAAATAAAGAAGATAATAGCCTGGCCCGGATTCGAACCCGAATTCTCTGAGGTGGTAGTCAACTGCGCTACCACTCGACTACCTCGGCCGCCATACATACGGACCCATTTACAAGGATTGCCTTTTAAGTGTTTTTTTACAATAAAAAAAAGTGGTTTAAGTGGCGAAAGTGCTTTAATTTTTTTTCAAAGTATTCTCTAAGATGATCAATGCACTTTTGCATTCCTTTGAACCCATTTCCGAAACAGTTGTGCCACTCTGTAGTTGGTACCTCCGTAACCAGGTTTTTGAAGGCCTCAGCGGCCTGTTCGAGTGTAGAAATACGCTCGCCACTCATTTTTTTCTTAATGTGAGGGGAGAAGAAGAAGAAGAAGAAGAAGAAGTCATTGGGTACCAAGTCGGGTCTGTAAGGTCGGGACAGATGACTCATCAGTTCCACATTTTAAGTGCTCAAAAACTTTTTTGTTATTGTGGTGCTCATGTAAAATAGAATGCATGCTAGTCCCACTAATGCCCAAGGATGACTACATCTCACTGTGAGAAGCATACTGCAAAATTTCCCTACAGTAATATTCACATGATTCGTCCAATCCAAAGTACTGTTGAAGGTTATACCCAAATTCTTAGCCGTTTTTACAACTTCAATAGGCGATCTGTTTAGAATGACTTCCGGAATGGGCGAAGAAAAATTGTGTCTTCTAGCCATGATTAAACATTTCGACTTATTGGGGTATATGCTTAGGCCATTGGCTGATGCGCAGTCGTTGACTTTACTCAAATAATCGTTAAATTTTTCAACACAGGAAGGAATATCACATTTGAGACAGCTCGTATAGAGTTGTACATCATCAGCATACATTTTTATTCCACAGCCTTGCAGTACTGTTGGTAAGTCGTTTATGTAAGCTGAGAATAAAAGTGGGCCCATTATAGAGCCTTGAGATACGCCACGGCTCACAGGTTAAAAATTTGAGGTCGCGTTTGAACGGCTTGTGATCTGTTTGTTACACTAAGGGAAATAACGCATATTAACATTATCCACGCCTGAGTATATATTTCATTTAAATATTTACGTGGATAAATCAAATATTTTCCTTACAACTCGTTTTTTTCCCGTATTAAAATTTTATTTATGCCACACACTGACACACATATTCCATTCAGATGCCAAGCAGCAGCAGCATCGCACCAGCAGTTGCAGGTCTTATAGTTCTCATTTAGTTAATGTTTCAAGGGTAATATATCATGGATATTTGGCAAATATGATTTGTGAGTGCGGTGGTGAGTGCGATGCATAATGAATTCATGTAAGAAGGAGTGACAACTCGCTATTTTCTCAAGAATGTCACTCCACTCTACATGATTTCATCATGCATCGCACTCACCACCGGACTCACAAATCATATTTTCACAAAAAGAAAATAAAATATACCACTAAATGGCGTTTGATATGGACGCAGCTCGTGGCAAATGTTCAAATAAATTGTTTTTCAATTTCAATAGTTTTATATAAATTTTCCTTAAATGCAATAGTTTTATTTTCAAATAGTAAATATTTGAAAGATATTTAAATATATTCGTGCATAATTTTAATATATTCTTTTATTAATTCTGTTTAAATATTTTAATATTTTATTTAATTAAAAAAGTATTTAAATAAATTTTAAATATTTACGTAGTCGATTTAAGTAAATGCGTTATTGGTGCAAAAATGACTCGCTTTTTGGATAAATTAAAAAAGTTTTTGGATAAATTTAATATTCTTTCCCTTAGTGTAGGTATGATCTCATTGAACGAGTTGCAGTGATGGAGAAATTGAACAAATTGGATAATTTTGTGCATAAAGTTTGATGATCGACGGTGTCAAACGCTTTTGAGTGGTCTAGCAGAACCAAAAAAGTAATTTCATTCCGATCAAGACCATTTCGAATTTCATCTGTGATGTCTAGTAAAGCAGTTACGCAACTGCGTTTCGGTCGGAATCCTGACTGTCTGTCAGTTAGCAAGAAATGTTATGTAAGAAGAATTTTTATATATGCTTGAACATCAGTAATTCAAAAACTTTAGATAAATATGGTAAAATCCTATGGGGCGATATTCGTTACAAGTTTTAGGAATTGGAATAATTTTAGCTTTTTTCCAATTTGCAGGGAATTTTGATTTTATTATGATGGTATTAATAATGTGGATAATAAAAGGGATCAACAAAGGAAGAAGTAACTTAAAGAACTTGGGGTGAATTCCATCGATTCCATCAGATTTAATCTCTTGGCAACTTAGCAGTACTTCTGTATATTCAACACATTGGAAACTAAAACCAGAGTTCAAGTGAAGTGTACTTTGAGGGTCACGATACAAGTTTCCGTTAGGCGTTGGCATAGGTAAATCTATTAATTTTTTATTAAGAGCCTCAACGTCTTTTGCAGTCTACAGCTGAGCTAAATTTGTTTTCATAATAAGGTAGCTTGGCAGCCTTAACCGCCCTGACTACATTGTTCCTGCATGTTTGGATTATAACGCTCGGTTGTTTTTAGACGTTTCCATTTGTTATAAGCTATATCACGTTTTTTTTTTTATATTACTTAGAATTGACGTTATATTTAAGAAAATCTAGTTGATCATTTACAGATAGCATGTGATAAATTTCTGTCCAGTCAACAAGATCAAACTCTGTCTGAAGTGAGTTAAAATCGATATTTTTAAAATCACGGTATGTTATTTTTTGTTCTGGTGTAAGCAGTTGAAAATCATAGCAGAGGAATAAGAGATCATGCTTGGGAAAAAACAGGAGCAGATAACTAATCCTAATGTAAAGCCTTATTTACTATGCAGTGCAGTATTTGTATCAAATACCAAAATATCTCTTCATAGTAATGCTTGTAAAAATGCGACTGCAGAAAATATTATGTTTTTGAGGGCATGAAAGATCGCTTCAAGTCATTTTTGTAATGCCTGGGTAGCTTTTTAATACATTAACATTTTGGTCTGTAAAACAAGTTGGAAGTTTGTGGTTGGATACAGTTTTCTGCCCCTTTTGCTATCGAATACTTTTGACTAACGAAGAAAGAACATGTATGAAACATTTTGTATAGTTCCTACGCTCTTATATCATTTCTATGAAAAATGTAAACAAATATCTGCATTATATCACACGCACTTCAGGATTTCAACTCAATTAATCCTGAAGTGCTCAAGTACTCAATTAAACTCTTGTTTAAAGAATATTGCTGCTAAGTTTGGACCATTGCTTCGCAAATTTTGATTATTTTTCATCACGAATCTTTCATTAATTGTTAATTATATTCTATTCTCTGACTCAACTTAAATTTACTAATTTCGCAATTTTGGTGAAGATTATTTTTATATACAATAGGGAATTGTGATATTTTCGCATGATAGCTAGTCGAATTTTCCTTCCGGGGTTCCATTAGAACAGTACAAAACATTAGAATAGTACTTAAACACTGTAGAAAACTCTCGCCAACGTGCACAACAAAATTCTCTTTGTGGAAGCTCAACAAAAATATTTCACTTCCGATAGAGAGTGAAATGCCAATCAGAGCCTCTGATGGCAGTTGGGCGCAAAGTGAAGAAGAAAACGCGAACATATATGCTAGTCACTTGCCTTCAAACCAAAGTCAGCTACTACTGGATTTGAGATCCCACTCATAATAAATAATCCCAACGAAGAAATTCAACCAATTATTATTAGAAGGGATGAGGTAAATAATATCATATCTAAAGAACTTAACCCAAAGAAGAGTCCTGGTCATGATATTATTACTCCTAAAATGATCAAAAAACTGCCTAGTATAGCTATTGTGTTTCTTACACAATTATTTAATGCGATCCTTAGATTTGGCCACTTTACATCGGTTTGGAAGAAATCACTCATAATAATGATTTAAAAACCTTGAAAAGACAAAACCTTACCTTCATATCGACCTATAAGCTTGCTTCCGTGCTTGTCAAAGCTGTTCGAGAAATTACTGCTTCTAAAACTTTCGGATCATCTTAGCAACAATATCATTATACCCTCCCATCAATTTGGATTTAGCAAGCAACATGGAACCATTGAATAAGTGAACCGTATAACTAATGAGATTAGAAAGGCGTTTGAGTTCCGAAATTATTGCTCTGCTATATTTCTCGATGTTGCCCAGGCATTTGACAAAGTATGGCACGAGGGTCTTATATACAAAAGAAAGTGTTTACTTCCTCCTAATTCCCATAAAATCTTAGAATCCAACCTAACAAATCGTTTGTTTAAAGTTAAATACAAGAAATTTTTGACGTATGACTATTTAATAGAAGCGGGTGTCCCCCAAGAAAGTGTGCTCGGATCAACACTTTATGTTATATATACCTCGGACATTCCCCTAAACAATAATCTTACAACATCAACATTTGCGGATGATACTGCAATTCTAAGCTGCAACAAATGCCCAAGAAAAGCTTCAAGAGAATTAGAAGAGCACTTAAAAGAAGTAGTAGAATCATGGTTCTCGAAATAGCGGATCAAAATAAATGAGCAGAAATCCAAAGATGTTACATTTACTCTTCGCTCGGGAACATGCCCCACAGTTCTTCTCAATAATACCACTATTCCGCAAAGCAATGAAGTCACATATCTCGGCATTCACCTTGACCGACGATTAAAGCCGCGAAAACACATTGAGGCTAAGAAAACTCATCTTAAGCTCAAAGCGAATAGTCTACATTGGCTTATTAACCACCGTTCTGCACTGAGCCTTGGAAACAGAGTACTCCTGTATAAATGCGTTTTAAAGCCATTATGGACATATGGTGCCCAACTATGGGGAAATGTTTCTAAAAGTAATATTGAGCTTATACAGAGGGCTAAATCTAAAATACTCAGAACAATTACAGGTGCACCTTGGTACATGAGGAACGAAAAATCTTTTATCATTGGTAAAAGATGAAATTATCTGCCTAAAGCAATGCTACCAGGAAAAACTACAAATTCATCCAAACACTCTGGCTAGATTTTTGATAAATACAGGCCAAATATCGCGTCTTCAAAGAAACGATCTACCTGCCCTGTGAAAATGAGGACCACTTATCCATAATATCTCAAAAAATAAAATGCGGATTAAGTGATTTCGTTTTTAAGATTTATACACTTATTGTTAGTTCATAGATTAAGAACTATTTAATAAATATCCATAGAAAAGTTAAAAAAAAAACTTAAACACAATTTTTTAAATACTTAAAACGCAATTTAAAGCAAGTTTGAATTCTAATCTGAATTCTAATGTAAGCAAAAAAAAAACAAATTATTTCAAATTTATCTCTGGAAAGCTACGCTTTGATGCATTAATTTTTTCATATTTTTTAAAATTTCTTGTGTTGATATCGATGAAAGTTTTTGTTGTACCAAATAACCGTTCGTATTTGATGCATACTTGATTTTTCATTCTGATTCTTAATTTATGCTGCAACCAAATATTCGGTGATGTATGTAGACTTTTGTCCCACTATGCATATCTCTATTTCTATATTTCTTTTCATTTTCATTTAAAAAATTTCAGCCTCTTGATGACCTCTTAATAAGGGTTTTACTAAATTTAAAAGTTTCTACTCTCCCTTCTTTCTGGTGTTTCTTTCACTCATTCCAATAATCCTGTGTAAAATATTCGGTTTCAACGTGTTCAGTATCCATAAGATTTTTTTCTTGCTAGTCAGTTTTTGTGTCCTTTGATTTTTTCCAGGAAAAAATATCTTATTGTCTATCTTTTCACACAACTACAAAGCCATTTATGGACAAGACGATTGCTGTAGTTTTTTTATTTTTTATGATCGTAAACGACTCCACGCTACATTAATCAGCAAACGTTTCTTTTTTTTTTTGCTCTGGAAATTATTCTGCTATTTTTCGACGCTTGTTTGTATTGCTTCATTTCGCAGAAAATCGAGAGGAAAAATTCACAAAAAGTCTAATTTACGAATATGGCTTACAAGCATTCTCGGGAGAAGAGAATTTTTTTTTAACAAAAATTCATTAAGTAGAAAAATTATTGCAGGAAAAAAAATAGCTGAATACAATTCTGTGGAATATTAAAATTATTCTAAAAAAAAAAAAAATGCCAACATCATCATCAACTGGCTTAGAAATTTTTGTCATTAAACGAAATGTTTGAAAATTTCCAATTTAGTAATCCGAGAAATTTTTATTGATGTCCAGCCAAGTGTGGCGTCTACGCAAGGCATTCATTATGTTCTTAAGCAATGCCAGCTTAGTCGAAATAATCATCATCGTTATCCTGAGACAGCAGATAGTTTTGGAGGTAGCAATTTTTTTTTTTTTTTTTGTCAATTACACAGTGAAGTAGACACGTTGGTGTCTAAGACTTAATCTACACCTTATTTTTTTCCGTACGCCTGATTACATCGACAGGTTTGTGTGTAAAAGAACAAATGGAGGAGATGGTTAAAACAGCTGCATCGGCAACCACCGTCAAGATTGATGACTTAAGAATTAATGGTCATTATGTAATGGGAATGCAAAATTATATCACATGAGAGTACAAATTAAATAATATCGTCGTTATGTTAAGCAAGAAAATTTAAAAATTTTTCGAGACTTAGTCCTCGATATATAAGTTTTGAACCAAGGATTTCAGGTGTATGACCTATAGAGTCAAGTTTGTCTTGATTCGAAATGGGGTAAGAGATTAGAGGGAAGAAAGGGGTAATCACGTAAAGCATGTGTAGGATAATCTTAAGCAAGTGTTATGCCTTTTCCTCATGTAATTCAAATTATAAGGCACTCTCATGCACAAACTGTTTTATGACCAACTACAACTTCAAGTTGTAAATATTGATGAATCTTCAATTTCAGTTGATTAGAAATGTGTTTAGAAAATGTCAAAAGGAGAATGCGCAGAACCATGACCTAGCCGGGATTCGAAAACGGGACCTCAGAGGTGGCAGTCGTGGCACGGCGGACTACAGAGTCCGCTAAATGAAACATATTTTGGACATAACATTAAATAGAATGCACTTTCTCTATGATATTATTTGTCACGGCACATGACATGTGATATGTCCTTTTATGTGGCATAAATATGCCATGTGATGCTCTCAGTCATGTTATATGTCATTTCATATGGGATGTCGTATGTCAAATCATATATCATGTCATATATCATGTCATATGTCAATTCATATATCACGTCATATGTCACGTCATATGTCATCTCATATATGTATCATTTCATGTATCATGTCATATGTCAAGTCATATATTATGTTATATGCCATCTATGTACTATGTCATGCCATATCATCTCTTGTGTCATGTCATATTTCACGTCATATGTCACGTCATATGTCACGTCATATGTCAAGTCATATGTCACGTCATACATGTATAATTTCATGTGTCATGTTATATGTCAAGTCATATACTATATCATATGCCATCTCATGTACTATGTCAGCCATATCATCTCCTGTGTCATGTCATATGCCACGTCATATGTTAAGTCATATGTCATGACGTCACATGTCACGCCATATATCACGTCATATGTCACGTCATATGTCACGTCATATGTCACGTCATATGTCACGTCATATTTCATGTCATATGTTATGTCAAATGTCATACCATATGTCATGTCATCTTATGAATCATATAAAATGTCATTTAATCGATAATTATGATAACGATGATAATATATCGATACGCGTATATTAAACTTATGGTAACTTATCGATTAAAAACCATTCATTTTTAATTCACATGTTTTTCAAATAATTTTTTTTTGTGTAACATAAAATTAAATACTATTAAAAAATTTCATTCTAAAATATAACATTTATCGATATCTTTATAAAACAGCTAAGGCTTGATGTATTTCAAATTGCAAACAAAACAAAAAAAAAAATCACATTAATCGAAAGTGTGTATTGATAGTAGGTAAATAAATTGTCGGCACACTTTCAAAACAAAAAAACAACGCGCTCAATGTTCACTAACCGTTGCACTGATCAGCTAGTTTGCGTTGCTTAAAGCAACAATAACAACAGGAACAACAACCAAAACATATATTTTATTGCCTACAATGGAATTTTGCTGTTTATATTCAGCTGATGGAAAGTGTGCGATATGCACGCAATGGTGGCAAAAAATCAGTGTTGCCATCACCAAACGAACAGCTCAGCAACACCTACCAACCAAATTGCCGCCACTGGTCATCGCATTACTTTTTTGTGTAGCAACATATTTTTGCGTGTTGTTGTTGTTGTTGTTGTTGTTGTTGTTACTGTTGTTGTCAGACAGACATTAAGTACCATTTTAAATAACACCACCAACATTTTGGCCCATCAATTATACGGCAATCTTTTCTATTTTTTTTGTGTGTTTTCTTTTGCTCTTGTTTTGGCCAGATTTTTGTTGTAATTACTTGTTTTTTTTTTATTTTTACGGTGGTTATGTTGCTGCATTGTTTTTGTGAAAAATAGATTTTCTGCATTGATGACCACATGGTCATGAGCAACGTTGTTGCGCCACATTCAGTCAGAAGCTAGCTTAAATCCTGACAGTTTTTCTGACTGTGTGTCTGCATATCCAGCTAGCTGGCGCAACGTCTGCCGTTTCTGGTCGATTGTTGAAAAATCGAATTTGGCGCTCGGACTGATTCGATTTGGCGATGCAATTTCACGGTGATATTGAGAAAAGTACTTTTCACTCTTTTTGTGGCGCCGCCAGATAAAGACAGACAGCCAGATACAAGCACTTACATACAGCAACAACAAACTATGACGATGACGACGACAACACCCACTCATTCCAACACTCAACCGCTTCCGCAACATTCTAATAGCAATTTAGCCACATCAGCTATATGCTGGAGTTGTTGTTGCTGCTGTTGTTGGCAACTTCGCATATTGCTGATGTGCATGCAACTTCATGCAACAATAACAACAACAACAACAACAATAACGACAACCAGGCGCAAAAAACCTCATTTAGTGACGAATTAAGCGCATCAGACAGTAGACAGCAGTCAACAGCAGTCGCTATAGCGAGAACAGTAACAGTACAACGAGAAAGAGAGAGAGAGAGAAAGAAGAAGCAACACAATCAGCAGCAGCAGCAGCATCATTTATGTTGCCAACACATTGGTAAGCGTATCGATCGATTGGTTTCGTCTGGACATTGGTCTTTGGCCTCGACCGTGGATATCAAATGTTCATTAAACATTTTGTTGTTTTTCCTTTTATGGCAGTTTTTGCTGTTTTCGATGCTGTTGCTGTTGCTGTTGCCGGCAAGGGCAAGTGCAGCATTAGATATGATTTATTTATGCAATTTTTTTCTGCAGTTGTTTGCAATTTGTGTTATTTGCTTTGCTTTTGAGCAACCACAGCGTGAAAATGAAATTTTTGGCAATGCCGATATGAAAATTGTTGATTGAATAAGGAAAAAAAACAAAAAAGAATTTAAGGCGCGTGTATTAGGCATTTTATTTCAAATAAGCAAAGTATTTTCAAAGCGTTCAGGATATGCAAATTTTTCATTAAGAATATTATGTTGCATTGAATCCGTTTAAGAAATAATGAAACACGCAATAAAAATTTAAACAATAAATTCGGAATTTACTTCTTTAAATTTTAATCTACGTTAGTTTAATTAAATTTAATTTACTTTTGATTAGAAGTTTAAGAAGTATTCAAGAGATAAAAAAGATTAGGTGTATTTTCTTGAAGTGCTTTCGTAGCTCTATGTAACCTTAGATAACTGTTATGAGATATGGTGCATGTTAATAAGATCCTCATAGAATTATTGCATTTTCAATGAAAATCTTTATAATGATAGTCAATAAACCATTCATAATTAAATTATTAAGTTATTTCTTCAAAAAAGAAAAAAAAAGAAAAAAAAAACATTTAGCAATTGATTAAGATTGATCAACAAGAAGTGTAGGGTTGCAAAGGAGTATTATTTAAAAGGTGGTCGCTTAACAGTTGTTTAATATTATCATTTTTCATTTATACACGTGGAGCATTTAAGCACAGTGAAAGAAAGAAAATAATTCATTGAATTCATTTTATAACAAAAATTCACGTTCAATCGCAGTTACGATGCGTAAAATTCGCACAACTGATGGACCAACGAAGACCGCGAAATTTAAAAATTCCGTTGCTTTATGAACACACCTCGTAAACTTTTCAAAAACGTTACCAAATTTTAGAAATCGGCCTGTAAATGGGATAAAATGATAATATGCCTCTTGATTTTTTAAAAATAAAGAATTTAACTATCAACGTATTGCAGGCCAACAGTATTTGTGTTATAAAGGACATACAGGCGGCAGTGGCGCAGTGGGTAGAGTGCGTGACCCATACACCAGAGAGCCCTGGTTCGATTTGCATCTGACACAGATAGTTTTTTCAATTGAATTATTTTTTCTCTGCAGACAATGACAAATCTCAGAGTAATTAATGCTATGAAAAGCTTCTTCAGAACATGCATATTAGCCTTTCGGAGTCGGCATAAAACTAGTAGGTCCAGTTCTCGATCAATTGTGTACAAACATTTAACAACAAGGGCTGAAATGGTCTGTTTTATTATATTATACTAGCTTTTTTCCCGCCCAGCAATTATATCGCAACATAATAATTATATTCGAAACTTTTCTTAGACCCATAGTTTAACACCACTGTCATTTTCCACTGCCCGTTATAGTTTCCCAGTAGAAGGAGATCACCAAATAGTAACTCCATTTTGAGTTTGTATGTAAATAATGCTACTTTTACTTTCAAAGCTATTCGATAATACAAATTTTAATTGTATGGACGGAGCCACACCCCCTTATATAATGCCCATCCCAGTGGACTTTGCCCAGTTTTAGTACCAATGTAGCCAAATCGACGAAAACCGTAGGAAATATAGCATTTTTATTGATTTGAGGGTGGTAAAAGGGGGTGTGACAGAAATTCAAGCCATCTCGTACTTGTCATAAATGTACTGCCAAAATTTCAGCTTTGTCGGCTCAGTAATTTTGAAGTTTCCAGCCATCACATAGACAGCGTTTTGTATTTATATTTTGGATAAAGATTATTGGCTATAACTTGTGATTGGTAAGAGATACTAAGATAGTTTTTTCTAAAAAAATAATTTTTTAGCTTGTATATTTTTTCAAAAATATAAAAACACAATATTGGAAAAAAAGTTTTGTTCGAAAAAATCAAGGGTAGGCCTTGTTTTTTTAATCACAAAAAGGTTTTTTAATTTTTGCTAAAAATGTTATAGCTTTTAAATAGAGCTAAGAATTTGCGAATTTGAATTTAAATTATTTTTACAACAGAAACAAATTTTGAGCCTTTTTTTGAGGACAAGCTTAAAATTTTTTTTTGTTTTAAATAAAACAAAGTAAAATAATATGAAAACCGCAATTATACACAATTAAAGAAGTACTTAAAAATAAAAATAAAAAATAATCAATCAAAATGGAAAAAATCTGTGATTTATCTTCTTGTACAGTAGAGGACCGCAAGACACCCAAGATAACATGCGAGGGACTTTGTGGTAAATCATTCCACACTTCGTGTATAGGCTTATCAAAAAGAATCCTAACATATCTAGAGGCTATCTTGTCAATTTTTTGTTCTACTGCGATGAGTGCAAACAACTATCACTCACACATGTCCCTCTCGCAATAAAATGTCTCAGTGACTCGACAAATTCAGTGCAGGAAATATCCGATGCCATCAGCTCTGCGCCCAATGGAATGGACTTGCAAAATGCTGTGGAACGAAATTCATCTTCCCGCTTTGATGAAATCATGGAAACTTCCATGCTTGCCCCTTCAGTACTTCCTTTACCTTGTCCAACAATAAATAATTCGGAATTACAACCTGCCCCACCCTGCACAACACCATTAACAACACCATCAATAACAGCACCCGTTCCAACACCTCGAAAAATCATCAAACACTTTGGGACCTCTTGTACCTCATCGGGATGGAACAACAGAATACAAAAATTGATTATAGAAAACCAAAAGGATGGCACTGCATTGTTCGCAAAAGGTTTCCCAACAACTGCAACAGCAAAATGGGCAGAAAATTACTTCCAAAAGAATTACAAATTAACGATTTTGGACTGCCATAAAATATCATCGTAATACGCCAAGTCCAGCAGTTTTAAAGTAAGCGTACCAAAGGCATATGCATCGGAATAGACGGACAAACCAAAAAAGAAAGCTAAGGCACCTAGTGTTAAGCCTATTATTCCTATTAATAATAAAAATAGTTTTAAGAGTAATGATAATGCCATAGCATAGTCTATTAACAATATAAAGCCACCTACTAGAACCTCTCCTAAGAATTCTTTGGACTTGCAAGACAAATGTCTTCCCTAACTTTTCTCCACTTTCAAATCAGCCTTTAACTCATTCGTCTTTTTCCTTCAGACCTACAAATTCTTAACGCAAACGATTCTCTTTTAATCTTTCACCTAACACTACCCCTCCTCCAAGTCCCAAAATTGCTAAGAAAAACATCGATTCCAGTGCCAATTAATACCCCAATTTTGTCCATTCCCACACTTTAAACCCCTCATCTCCTATTCCTGTCACAAATACAACGTCCAACCAACCAGGCAGCCCGAAATCTTGTTTAGACCCCCTTCAACCACCAAGAGTTAAACTAACTTGTAATTCTTGTGCTGACACCGAGAGCAGATACGCAACAATATTACAATATTAAAAAAAAAAATAAATAAAAAAAAAAGTCCTAGCATTAAAAAATAAATGTCTAATTATAAGTTTTAGTTCTAAAGTATAAATTTCTTGTATTAAGCTTACCTAAATAAAAAAATAAATCTTAATAATTTTCGAACAGCAAAATTATCGTTATTTTGTTACCAGCAAATTAAATAAGAAATAATCAAATGGTTCGTGTCTTTACTTTGAACTTTATCTTGATTTTGCGTCCTCACTTAAGCTGGGCGTTCATTCACTGCATTTGCATACGCGTTCATCTACTCACTGATGCAATAGAAATGTGTGAAAGCTTAAGCTGGAAGTTCATTCTATGCAGTTGCGTTTTTCTTCTGTTTACTTGTTGACGCAATACAATAGAAGTGTCTGAAAGCTTATGGGAGCGAGTTCAATGCTTATGAACGTAACGTTGGAAAAACGCAATTTACGCAAGAAAGATGAAAATATTTCAACTTTTCCTAAGTAATTTGCATTTTTTGACAGCTCATTACTTATAACGAATAGCGAGAAGAAAGAAAAGAAACGAGTCAGAAGCTCATTACTTTCAGGGATGGTTCCTGTACATTAATCTTGATAGTTAAAATTGTCTATAATTTTTTTATTGTTGATTTATTAAATTTTTAAAAATTTTTAATTTGCTTTTTTGGACAGCTCGCTACTTATAACGAACAGCGAGAAGATAGAAAAGAAACGAGTCAGAAGCTCATTACTTTCAGGGATGGATCTTGTGCATAAATCTTAAATATTAAAAATATCTATACATATTTTTGCTGTTCATTTCATAAAATAACTTTTTTACACTCCGGATTTAAGATTTTTGTAATTATAAATGAAGACGTTTGAAGTATTTTTGTGTAAATACGATAAAAATTCCACATTAAGAACATAAAAAAGTGTTTTATAATTTTTCAGCCCTGTTCACTCTGAACGTAAAACGCAATCATTATACTCTGCCGTAATTTGTTTGCATAAATGGTGCCAGTGAGAGGACGGACGCATATGCAAATACAGTCAATGAACTGCAAGAAGTTCAACGAGTAAGTACTCGTTGCTCACTAAATGCTGATGCGAAATCTTGATGGCGAAACCTACTCGCTAAATGATGACTCGAAATCATGAGATTTTTCTGTAGCAAAAATCGCTTAACGCGCCTAAAGAACTCTTCACTTCGTTTTTTTTCTCAATACACTCGAAAAATTCTTCAAGGAAGTTATCTTGTAAGCAACATAGTCACGATCACCAAGAAGTTATAACAGAAATAGGTGAGACGGGGTATCTTATGCATAAGGCTACATTTTAGAACTTAAGATTTTTAGTAAATATTTTACATTCATATTCATTTGACAATTCACCACTTTTCTACCTCTCCCGAATTTGAACGGGTCTAAACTGATTTGAGCTGAGCTTGTCCGAACAAATACTATAAAACATAATGAAAATCTTCTTGAAGCTAATCCAGAAGAGTTAGCACCACACACTACGAATAAGTTTTCAATTTGCATAAGATTAAGTTTGACATAACAGTTGTTTGAATATTATCACAAAATAAATTTTTATGTTAAAAGCAACTAATTTATATCAGAAAAATAATGGCTCATACTTAAAGACCTTTCAAACTAAATTTAACAAACCTCTTTAACTTAATACGTTAAATACAAATTTTATGGTTCTTATTGATCGTTTCTTTCCATATCAACTTTTTTTATCCCAACCTACATCTAAAAAAAAATCAGTAATCGCTTAAACTGATCTTTCTTTCACACAGCTGATCATATCGTAAATCTTACAAAGACGATCATCATCTTATTGGACGCTGTATTCGACATAAAAGGTGTGATCATGCTTGAAATCTCCAACAGCGCAACGGGCGCCTGCGCAGCCAATACAATTGCCAACAGCAACACAAAAAATTAATACGAGTTAACAGATAACATAAAAAAACTTTTTCTTATAAACCGTGTGGGTCGTTTCAGAATTTAAAAAAGTAACCAAATATATTCAGTATATATCCAGTAGATGTTGATCAAACACTGCGTTGTATTTTATGAGATGTTTAAAAACTGATTTCAAGGAAATTTCAGAGTTGAATGAATTCAAGAGTGACAAAAAATAAGATAAGAAAAATAAAAACAAGCGCTTCAAATGCTATCACGTTACGGCTTAAGACAATGCAAGAGCTAAGCTGTCAATTAATATATTACTGACAATTCAACACAAACATGATCAAGGCGTTTAGCATACAGAAGTTATGAGATGCAGTAACAAACGCCTTAAATTTTTTGTGTAACAGAGTAAAATTGTTCCACAAATTTCAAATCACTCACGCTTCTTCTTATTGTCAGATAAAGAAGGGAAAAAAAAATCTTTTTTTTTTATCGTACTTATTTACGATCGGCTGAACTAATTTTAATGCCGCTGACCAAAGTAAAGTGCATAAGAAATGTTTCGTTTCTCTTCGAACAAAAGCACAATTTGCATGGTCACTGCTCTCAAATCCAAAGAAGAAAAGAAGCAAGCGACACGCACAGAGAAACCCACAATGAATTCACATAAAAGTTAAATTGTACACTCTGTACCGCATGCTGGCGGATCTTATTGATGATCATGATCAAGCGGTTATTTGTTTTTTGAATTTGATACGGAACTCAATTTTCACTGAACCGACAATTGTGGGTCTTTGACGTGCATTTGAAAGGCTACTCTGCGATATGAACTTTTGCTGCCACATTTCTGCGTGTAAGTGAAAGTTTTATGTATATAACAATGTAAGTGTAAACTCGAATAATTTTAATATATATATCACTACATAGAATTGTCCGTCCGTGGCATAGTTGGTTAAAGTGCGTGGCCGCTATGTCAACGAACTTTGGAGACCCAGGTTCGAACCCCAGCAGCGACAGAAAATTACTTGAATTAAAATAATTTTTCTGTACGGCCGCCACCTCTCTGCAGACAATGGCAAACCTCAGAGAGTAATCAAAAATGCCATGTAAAGCTTCTTGAGAATAAGAACATTCCGTTCATCGCCGTTCGGAGTCGGCGTTAAGCCTGTAGGTCCATTTCTCGGTCAATTGTGTACAAACTTAATAACACGCACAGCACAATTGATCATAAGAAGCTAGGTCAAAGTCCTTTCAAGGGCTGAAATGGCCAGTTATTTATTATTTTTTTACATAGAATTGTCTTCTGATTTAGGATGTCCAAGACGTAAAGTTTTGATCACATTTTGTAACGTGAATCGTTTCAGTTACATTGACGATCACTAAAAACGATTTGGATAAATGCCAGTTTATTTTACCAAATATATTTCATTATTTGGTTTATGTTCTATTTCTAGGGTTAGAAATATCTTACTTACATGTTATTTAAATCAATTTGGGTTCTTAGTTACTTCGAAATATGCTTACCTGAAAGAAAGGAGAAAAAATTTATTAACTTTTTTGCGAGTAAATTTCTTTCAAGTTAAATTACATTATTAAATATATATTTTTGTATTTTTTACTAAATAAGGAATAGAATTTTAAAATTTTAGGTCACTAAAGTAAAGAAAATAAATATAAAGTAAGGTAAATGAAATTAAGTTAAGTTAAGTTAGGTTCAGTTAAGTTCAGTTAAGTTCTTAGGTAAATCTAAGGTAAGTTCAGTAAAGTAAAAAATAAAGTAAAGTAAAGTAAAGTAAAGTAAAGTAAAGTAAAGTAAAGTAAAGTAAAGTAAAGTAAAGTAAAGTAAAGTAAAGTAAAGTAAAGTAAAGTAAAGTAAAGTAAAGTAAAGTAAAGTAAAGTAAAGTAAAGTAAAGTAAAGTAAAGTAAAGTAAAGTAAAGTAAAGTAAAGTAAAGTAAAGTAAAGTAAAGTAAAGTAAAGTAAAGTAAAGTAAAGTAAAGTAAAGTAAAGTAAAGTAAAGTAAAGTAAAGTAAAGTAAAGTAAAGTAAAGTAAAGTAAAGTAAAGTAAAGTAAAGTAAAGTAAAGTAAAGTAAAGTAAAGTAAAGTAAAGTAAAGTAAAGTAAAGTAAAGTAAAGTAAAGTAAAGTAAAGTAAAGTAAAGTAAAGTAAAGTAAGGTAAAGTAAAGTAAAGTAAGGTAAAGTAAAGTAAAGTAAAGTAAAGTAAAGTAAAGTAAAGTAAAGTAAAGTAAAGTAAAGTAAAGTAAAGTAAAGTAAAGTAAAGTAAAGTAAAGTAAAGTAAAGTAAAGTAAAGTAAAGTAAAGTAAGTAAAGTAAGTTAAGTTAAGTTAAGTTAAGTTAAGTTAAGTTAAGTTAAGTTAAGTTAAGTTAAGTTAAGTTAAGTTAAGTTAAGTTAAGTTAAGTTAAGTTAAGTTAAGTTAAGTTAAGTTAAGTTAAGTTAAGTTAAGTTAAGTTAAGTTAAGTTAAGTTAAGTTAAGTTAAGTTAAGTTAAGTTAAGTTAAGTTAAGTTAAGTTAAGTTAAGTTAAGTTAAGCTAAGGTAAGTTGAGTTAAGTTAAGTTAAGCTAAGCTAAGTTAAGTTACGTTAAGTTAAGTTAAGTTACGTTAAGTTACGTTAAGTTAAGTTAAGTTACGTTAAGTTAAGTTAATTTAAGTTAAGTTAAGTTAAGTTAAGTTAAGTTAAGTTCTAAGTAAAGAAAAGGTAAGTGAAGTTAAGTTAGGTTAAGTTAAGTTAAGTTAAGTTCTAAGTAAAGCAAAGGTAAGTTAAGTTAAGTTCTAAATAAAGCTAAGGTAAGTAAAGTTAACATCAAATCCTTTCGTAATCCCTGTACCACTTCCTTTCTTAATCTTTGCCCTAAATTTTGATCTTAGTGTGTTCAAATGCTTGTTCTATTCCTTGTCCCGTTTCTTGTTGTTATAATTTTCCCATTCTTGTCCCAAATATTGTTTTAGGTATGTTTCAATCTTTGTCATTACCCTTGTCTTAGACCTTTTCGAAGTCATCGTTTCAATTCTTGTCTGAATTCTTGTCCTAATCCTCGTCCAATAGTTACCATACTCTAATCTTTGACCAAATTTTTGTCCTACTCTTTATTTTATTCCTGGTCCTAATCTTTGTCCAAAATTTTGCTCTCATCCCTTGCCTTCTAATGCGACAAACAAAGAGAGATAGAGTGAGAGAGAGAAAGATGAGACAGACTGAGAGAGAGCAACAAAAATATTTGTTAACATAAGAAAGGCAGAGAGATTCAAACTACAAACTACAACGAGAATGCATAATATATTTTGAAATGCAATATCAGATAATATATTTATTTTATTTTTTTGTTATTTTTATCGGTTCATCTGTGGAACAGTACCTTTCGAATGATATAAGTTCCCTTGTTTTTATTATAAACTAGCTTTTTCCCGGTGCGGTTTGCTGCACCTTATCTAGATAAGTACCGGAAAATGTTGCAATGCCTTCAGCGTTATTATTCTAAACCATCTCAAACTCGAAACATAGGGGTCGTTCATAAATTAAGTGACCGATTTTCAATTTTTTTTACCCCCTCCGGTACTTTTCGTAGTGCATTTCAAAAACACTCCCCTCCACCCGCATAAAGTTACGTAGTATATTAAATAAAAAAATTAATTGATTAAAAAATATTCGAAAATAGAAACAATAACTGTCGAAAAGCAAGCAAAGAAAAATTATGCCCTTACTACACTTGCCAATAGTTAGCAGTCAATTTAGACGGTCAAACATGAAGATGTAAAGATGAATGGGTTGTATTAATTTAAATTTTTTCGAGTTTTTTTATTTTTGGTCATATTACTATATCTGAGACCCCTCCTCCCATTCGTTACTTATCGTAGTATATTTTAAAACCTCTCTCTACGAAATTGGTAACGTAATTTATGAATGACCCCATGGTTACTGCGCAAATTTGAGCTCAATCGGCTCCGTAGTTTTGGAGTCTATAGCAGCGTTCAGTATTGTAAATTTTTTGCATTTTGCATTTCCCAGTAGCAGGATATTACCAAGTAGCAACTTCATTCTTACCTCTATGTTCTTTGTCTTTTACTTCCATAGCTTTTCTGTGTCAAAAATTTGGCTTGTATCACCAATTGTCCAATGCATGTCACCTTTTCTAGTAGAAGGACATCACCAAATGGTATCTACATTCTGAGTTTCAATGTTCTGTGACTTTTACTTCTATAGCTATTCTGTATCGTAAATTGGCTCATATGGGTGGAGCAACGTCCCGTTTTCGAATGCCCGTGCCAAATTTTCAGTAGAAAGAGTAAGTTCAGAAACCTTCATTGTTATACGGCATTTAGATCCAAAGCAATTCGATATCATAAATTTGGCCTGTGTGGCCAAATTCCCCCTTATCTAATGTTCGCTCAAATATAAAGTAACTGCCTCTTGGGCCCATAGCATCTACATATCAAGTTTCACTATCAAAACATGTACAACTCAGAAATAATAATGATTTCTAGAAAGTGGGCGTATATATATAGTTAAACCACGCCCAGTTTAAGTATAGGTGCCGACAGTAACCATACGAACTTATTTACCAAATTTTCTAATTCAATAATTCTAATACGACCAAAACCGTCTTAAATATAGCATTTTTATTGATTTGTGGGCGGTAAAAGGGGGTATGGAAAAAAAGGGTATGGAAAATTTTTACTATGCCTATATTTTTCATTTGCAAATGCAAACTAAAGTGAGACTTGCCTTATTTATTCTAGTATTCCATTTATTTCAAATTTCCCTTGCAAATATTTCCCCATATACACCATATGTGCGCACCTGTATTTGTTCACACCTGTATTGTTGTATAAGTTCACTAAAATACCTATAATTCATGAACAAATACACATACAAAGACCGTTTATGCATAAAAACCTTCGTATTGACGTCACCTTTCATGGGAAAATCCAGAAACAAATCGGTTCACGCATTACAGAGAACATAATTTTCATACACAATGCAACTTATTATATAGAAGATATTAAAAAGTGTACGACAACATTCAATGTTTGCGTTTTAATATACAAGATTGTTATCCAAATATTCACAAATTAAGCGATTTTTTCAAGTTGTATAATTAAGTCCAAAAAAAAAACAAAATTACCTAAAATAAACAGTTACTTAAAAATGAAACTCTTAATACAGTATTTTTTTCGCTTAAAAAACTTAAATGGGCCCTTAATATAAACCTCGGGTGCTGTCTGCTGAAGTTCAAGTTCAGAATATCCTAGAAAAATTTCATTTGTAGACATATAAAAATTTTTTGAATTGTTTTATGATCACGCAACCTAAAAATAGCAATATTTTCAGTGCCACTTAAGGCCCGTGCGTAACCATATAAAATCTCTTAAAATTCCAAACACACTCACTCGAGCACAAACACACCAATGATCGTAAATCATTATTTTACGATCATATGAATAAGTGTCAACAACACGATCTACTGTAATTTAATTGTCATTCCGTATGACAGCTCGTTAAATGCACGTGAGCTGCACATTAAATATGCACAGTTGGAGTATTAAAAAAAATGCAGTGGCTGGTTTGGGTGCACTTCAAATAGATTTGAGTGCAGATTATTAGATTTAAATTTTAAATTATGAATATTGTTATTACTGAAGTGTCATATGTAGAAGAATACGCAGTCGCACACGCGCTGAAATGCCGCCACTTCTTTGTGTTAATTTATGCATTATGCGTCAAAACAAATTTTACCCGACACACCGACAGAGGCGTACATTAAATTATTATTGTAGGTTGTTTTAGTTTTTGTTGAAAAAATTAAACAAATTAAGATTTATGGGGTTTTTATACATCAAATTGGTATGGAACAAAAAAATTTATTTTCTTTCTTTTATGCCGCGCTCTTTAGTTAATCAATGTAAGTATTTTTTTTTTTTAGATTTTGAGGTTGTGTTATGCACGCGATCGCTTATTTCGGTTCATTGCGTTGTTAAGATTTATATGGAAGAAAAAAATAAAATACAACAAATAATAGTATTTTATTATTTAAGACTGTATGGATGTATGTCAAAAGCTACAAGCCTCAGATATTTGATGATTCAGAAAATTTATGTTAAACAAGCCTTAGCTTTTAAAAGCTTTGTTAAGCCCCCTAAAGCAGATTTCAACTAAATTGTGACCACATAAGAACAATAGGAAAATAAATTTAAAAATAACTACCTTGTAAGATATCAAATTGATTCTGGTTTTATTTTGAAGTGACATTCATGCCATTATTATCTTGGCTTAGCTGCCAGTGCTTCAAGCGGTCGGTCCTTTTTGATGACTCGGTCCCATATGTGTGGCGTTATTCCGGCAATAGCGTCTGGAATGTTGGCCTCGAGCTCGTCCAAAGTGGTTAACTTGTTAGCGCCGACAAAGGACCTGATGAAAATCCAGAGAAAATAACCGAGGGGTGTCAAGTCGCACGATCGCGGCGACTAATTGATGAATGCTCACCGTAAGATGACCCGGTCGCCAAATTTTATCTTCACCACTTCAAACATTGCCTGTGCGGCATGTAGCGCCGTCTTGTTGGAACCACAGGTCGAATATATCGATATCGACGAACTCTGACTCTGAAAGTCGGTTAACATCGCTCTATACCGGGGACCATTGACGTTACGGTATCTTTTTCTCCACTTCGATGCCGTCGTGCTACAAACCGCACAAAATAATCAATCTTTGTGGATGCATTGATGCTTGGTCGACCGCTCCAATAAAGCAAATTTTCTATGTCAATATAGCCGCTGACACAAAAATGAGCCTAGTTCGAGATGATTTTTTGGCGAAAATCCGGATTTTCGGCGAACATTCTAGCGCCCAATTAGGAAACTCACGGCGTTGTCTATGGTCGTCCGGCTTCAATTCTACGTCAACACATTCTTATACGTATATAGACCCAAATCCAACAGCAAAAAAAGCCCGGTTGACTCTTTGGCGATGCCCAATTCAACTGATCTGCTCCAAATCGACATTTCTGGGTCTTCTTTGACACTGGCCTCTACGACGGCTATGTTCACAAAAAGTGAGTTTCGTGAAAAACGTTATGTTGATCTGCATGGTGCATTGGATTATTTAGGTGCGTTAAGAGCTTTTAGAGCCATCAAGTGCGATCAAGAAAAATTGTTAGCTCCTTGATTTTTAAAGCTGAAAGTTCCTTCAAATTGTCAAAGAAGGTTCTATCTAGAGTTCTTAATTTACACCTTAAAATTTGCTTAAGTTTCCTTTTCATTAGGATCGACGGTGGGAGTTCAAAGGAATACCAATTCTTTCGGCATATACTCCAATGCTCTAATGTACCGAATTGATAACCATGATTCTTGTTCATCAACTTGGTATCTTGCCAGCAATTCGCGGGTCTTTCTTGAGCAAATGAAGGCCACATTTGCCATGCTAATTTGCAGGCTGTTGAACTGCTCCACCAATAGCCAGCTTTGTTGAAGTTATCTGAGTACAGTCCTCACCGTATTGAATGAAAATTGGACTGGTTCCAAACTTGGAACAACAAGTGAGGGGCCAAGCCTAGCCAACTCATGTGCTTTTTATTGCTATAAATGTTCCTGTGACCGGGAACCAAAATTAATCTCAAGTTTGGCTCAGTTTGGCTAGTTCCTCTTCAAACTGCTTTACCAGTTCAGAGTTGAATTTTACTACAGCTAAGACTCTGATAGAGGCTTGGCTATCCGACAGAATAACTGCATTTATGTTGTTTATTATTTGGCACGACAAATTTCCCTTATCGCTAGAAGTTCTGCCTGAAAAACGCTTGCTGAATCCGTTGGACGAAAGGAATTGGCAACACCCAGTTTCTCTGATTATAACATATGCTAACTTTCACTCCGGTACATATCTGGAACCGATCAGTATAGAAAGAAATGTCGAAAATGGCGTTGGGACCCCTTTGACTTCATTTCGCTCTGGTTGGGATCTTTTTAGAGAACGTCCTTGTGAAATCAAGATTGGAAGTGACATGGTCTGTTCTAATGACCAATCCCGATGGTAATAGACTAAATATTTTGTCGTGTCCATACAGTTCGTTTATTCCGTTAGCAGACGCTTTTAATATCATTCCAATATTTGGCACAGTTGGTTTGACGTCTAAGTCAATAGGTAACAGGTGTGTTAGGACATTCAGTGCCTTCATTCGGGCATAATAGAATTCCCCTCGTAATAACCCTGGAGAGTTAACTTGTGTTGTACGCTTTACTTAGTGCAAGACACTATACAAGTGCACCATACGTTGCGATTGGTCTTATTACTGCATTGTAAGTATAACCTTAAGAGTATTTTAGGCTCAATTTTTCCCAAATATTTTTTACAGGCCTAAGAGGTTATGCATAGCGTTTTAACCCTTTCTTAAAGGTTTGTTTTAAAGATAAGTTTCGCATCTAATGCGACTCCCAGATATTTCTACTGCTGGATAGCGAAAGTATATGACCGTTTTGCCTCAGTTGGTCAAAGTGTTACACCTTGGTTTGTATGGTGAACAGCGCTAGTTTAGTCTTTCTAGGATTTAATAAAAAGCTGCACCGTGCAGCCAAGTGGCTAAGTTTCTCCAAAATTCTCTCCATAATTCTCATAAGTATGCAGGAAAAGAGCCCAGATACCATCAACCACATCATCCGCGCATGGAAACACCTTAACATCATTATTATTTATAAGAATCAGCACTCCGTTCATAGCTAGAACGGTGATATTACATTTCCTTGCGTTTTTCCGCCATTTACGAATCTAGAAAATTAGATTCTACCAAGGTCCACTTGGACTATTCTTGTGCTGAGTATCGAGACAATTTAATTTCTCACAGATATTTCCCATCTCAGCCAGAGAGTCATGGCTGGCTCTCGTAAGAATGTTGTTGAAAGCTCCTTTAATGTCAAGAAAGGCAATCAAGATAATATTGTTTGAAGTAGAGAGATCTTTGATTGTATGTAATGATCTCATGTTGGACCGTTTTTGTCGTTCTTACCTCAAGATAAGAATGTTGAGCCGCAAATTAGGAAGTTATATTATGGATGCCTCTAATATGTGTATCTAAAATTTTATTCTCTTCAGTGTTTTTAGTAGTCTTATGGATCTCAAGACTTTTCCCATATTTTGGAATAGGGATATCCTTAACTATTCTCCAGCTTTGCAGCACTATTGGTAGTATGCAATTCAGGTCTGAGCATTTGTACAGTGAAAATCAACTGATATGTTTAAAATACACATTTTTGTTTGTGAATGAGCTCTTCGTAAATGAATCTTTACTGATACTTTTACGATTAAAATTGTAAAATTCCAAGAAGAGCGCAACGCTGATATATTTCCACAATTGAAATGGTCGAATGGTACAAAAAGTGGACTGGTAATAAAAAGTCCTGAGTACAATGCCTAACTGTGCTAGGATTTTTTATAAAGTCTTCTATTTAGGTTAAGTAGTTATAAAAAAATGCGCAACTACGAAATATTTATAAAAACAATATTTATAATACGTTGGCGAAAAAAACAGGTAAATCTTTTAAGTTTTTTAACAACTATAGGTACGTGACCTCTACCAAACAATGCCACTGAAATCTACACATGGATTACCATGGATCAAATTATATGGCAAAGAAGAGGGAGGAGTCTACTATGAATCACTAAAAATCAACCTTGCCTTTAGGCTCCCCGACCACTGCAGTGTCTTTCAAGCGGAAATTACTGCAATACACGAAGCCGTTACTTAGACTCAGTTGAATGATATATCAACCAGAGATATTTGTATTCTATCTGGTAGTCAAGCCGCTTTGAAAGCCCTGGAATCAGTTGTAACAACATCTAAAACAGTCCCAAACTGCCGCAGATCTCTAAATGAGATGGCAGAGCAGCTAAATATATTTCTATGTTGGATAGCCGGACATAGTTAGAGACTTCCCAGGAAACTGCAAAGCAGACGAACTCGCTCGTAACGGTACTACCAAACCCTTATCGACAGATAAGGAACAAATGGTAATACCTCTCGCCACATGAAAATTACGCACAAATGAACTTTCCCTTAAAAATACCAACATTAGGTGGTCTACGGGTAACACATGCCCTGAACACAACCCTGAACTTAAAACGCTCAAAGGAACTAATTTTCCTTAGAAAGGACCAAATAAATATTGTCATAGGCGTTCTAGCAGGATACTGCTTAATTGGAAACCATGCCCGAAGACTAAAAATCCTTCATAACGACTTCTCCAGAACCTGCAGAGACGAGGAGGAGGTAGAATCCACAACACATCTTCTCTGCAAATTCGCAGCGCTGGCCAGAAAGCACCACTGTTTCCTAGGTAACTGGTTCCACAGTGACCTAGATGAACTCTCAAAATCTTCGGTCTACTCAGCTTCATAAATAGCTCCAATTGGTTCAGCTAGAGTGGAAAATAATTAACCCCTAATTGGCCTAAGTGTGTCTCATTGGAGACAGCCGCGTTAACCTAACCTATAGGTACGTGAAGGTATAATTTTTCGTTTTTTTGGGAACCCAAAAAATAAGCTCGAACCAAAGTATATTCAAAGGCTTAAGCAGCCAATGAAATGTCTACCTGTAAAAACATTTTCGTCACAGTTTTAATAGAAAATATTCGCTTTTGTTTATTGATAAAGTCACTTTGTATGGGAGGTAGGCGTGGTTTTCATCTGATTTCGTTGAATTTCATACTCAGAGTGCATATTAAATAGCAAAGTTCATATGCAAAAATTCCACACATTAATTTTTGTGAAATTCTAAGAGATTTTACCGTTTTAATAAAGTCACTTTGTATGGGAGGTAGGCGTGGTTTTCAACCGATTTGGCTTTTTTTCAAACTTGATCTTGTATTTTCTAGATACAAGCTTAATAATCGATTTTCGTGGTATAGCTTCAAAATAACGGCTCTAATCGTGATGAAAGACAGACAGACATACAGTCGTACTGACGGACATGGCTAAATCGAATCGGGTGGTGATGCTGATCAAGAAAATATATACTTTTTAATACATAACATGCCCCCTTATGGGATTTACAAACAGTGTGACAAAATTAATATTTCCCCTTTTAGGTTTTTTAAACGCGGGTGCATAAGGATAATTTTTGTTCACTGGGTAGCAAAAAAACTAAAGCTCAGCACAAATCCTCCTCGTTGTAATTTTATAGATATCCTTCTTTCCTTTCATCTTCACTCAATTTTGTTTCATTAATTTTTGTTTTTTTTTTATTGCTGTTATCACAACTTATATTCAAAAAAGGATCAAATTCAATTACATCATTAATAACGGAACTTATTAAATAAGAATTTGATGCAATTACTTAAAATTTAGCATATTATTTAGCATTTTATAATACTTCACAAAAAACGAGAGCGCTTTTTTATGCCCACTTTATTCATCCATTCCATTCATTCATTAATCTTGCTGCTGTTGCTGTTCAAGTCTTCCTTTCGAGCGATTCTTTATTCATGCCTTACAACTCATTAGTCTAGCTCAGTGCGACATTTGCGTTCATGTTTTTCCATATAATCATCATTAAATTGCGACAAAAACACAAAATCAATAAAATTAATTATTTTATCATTTCTGTCCTCCCGCCTGCCTATCTGTTAGTGTGTGTGTGTGTGTGTGTGTGTGTGTGTGTGTGTGTGTGTGTGTGCCAGTTATTATCATTACTATCCTTATTATTGGATTTATGCGTAGTGCGAAAAAAAATATTGTCACACATAATTTGTTATTCGTAATCATGCTTGGGGAACATTTAATTGCATCCCGTTTCGCAACAGCCGACCGTAGACCACTTGGTATTCAAACCAGTCTATGCTGAACCAGAGAGCGCTCTCAAACCACGCCTCAATGCAAACTAAAGCCAATAACGATTAATACTCGCATTCTTTATCTGCCTGTGGCGTCTCTTTTGCGAGCGGGCCAATATTTTAATGCCCGGCCATAGTAAGGGGGAAAAATAATAATAATTGCTTCATTTTGATACCCACCCAATATCCATCCAACCAACGATGAACGAACAAAACAAAAAAAAAAAAGAACACATTGAAAGGATTAACATTTAAGCCATGCGGATAATTTGTTGTATTTATTGTTTTGCTACGCGTTGTAATTTCATATAAGTGGGTGCAAAGCCGCAAGTAATGCCCGAAATAAGCTTTATATAGAAACCGTTGTTATTATTTTCATTATAATAATTATGTGATTTTGAATAAAATAAGTAATAATAAACTTAAATTGGAATAAAGAATTTTTAGCATTTATGCTTGGCCACCATTTAATTTTTATCTCATAATAAATAATATGTAAATCATTCATAATTTTTGCACCCTACTTATCGGTGCATTATTCGGTGCAAACATTAACTCTGGGTAGTTTGATAATTTTGTTGTTTAAATTTTGTTTTTATTTCTCTGCTTTTACCAATTATGCTGGCCATAATTAAGCACAGCTTTGTGCTTAATTGCATTTTTAAACCATGCAATTTAATATGCAAATAAAGTTGACTTTAAAAATTTTATTAATTGCAAGGTACAAAAACAAAAACAAAAATAACTACAAAGGGGTGGCTTTCTGCAAAGTCCTTTAAGTACTGACTCATAAAAATTAAAAGCTGATTTCATCAGCGAAATAACAAACTTAAAATACGGCAATATTAAGTGTGTTTACGATACAACATGAGTGTTTTGAAGGACTTTTGTAACCATAACTGAAGCCGTAGCCACAACCAAAATCAAAACCATAACCATAACCATAGCCATGGAGATCTCCATAACTATAACAATAACCATAACCATAACCATAACCGTTACCATAACCATTACTATAACCATAACCATAACTATAATCATACCCATAACCCATAACCATAACCATAAACATAACCGTTACCATAACCATAACCATAACCATAACTATAACCATAACCATAACCATAACCATAATCATAACCATAACCATAACCAAAACTATAACCATAACCATAACTATAACCATAACCATAACCATAACCATAACCAAAACCATAACCATAACCATAACCATAAGCATAACCATAATCATAAACATAACCATAACCATAGCCATAACCATACCCATAGCCATTAAAATCATAACCATAACCCATAACCATAACAATAAACATAACCATTACCATAACCATAACCATAACCATAACCATAACCATAACTATAACCATAAACATAACCATAACCATAATCATAACCATAACCATAACCATAACCATACCCATAGCCATAACCATAACCATAACCATAACCATAACCATAACCATAACTATAACCATAACCATAACCATAACCATAACCATAACCATAACCATAACCAAACCATTACCATTACCATAACCTTAACCATAATCGTAATCATATTCAGAACCATAAACATAACCATAACCACAAACATAATTATAACCGTAATCATGACTATTATCATGATCATGATCAGAACCATAACTATGTAATTATGCAGTCAAAATCTTATATATTAATACGCTAACACAAAACTTGAACCCCCTTTTTCTCAAGTTATAGACAACACATTTTAGTGAAACTTATATAATTTGAAAGGTCTGGTTTATACCAGCTGCAGAATACAGTTTTTATTCAAATGTTTTGTCATTAAGATAGGTAAAAATTAAAAATTAAAAACACTTTTTCCCCACATAAAAAAACAACAAATAATGCCACACAATTTTGAGCAGAAGGCGAGAGAGAAAGAAAAGGCCTCAATACAGCTGTATCGTTTGCTCTGTCTTACTCGAGAGCAAAACAACAACAAAATACTCTGTTAAACATCGTTGCTGTAGCGTACACGAGGAAGAGTAGAACGCGAGATTGACTCAGACAATTTAACAGAGCTGTGTAGCATTATTGGTGTTGCTTTTTCTTAATTTCTCTCTCTTCGATAGCCTCATGACAAAACTAGACAAAATATTCATGCCGTCATGAGACCGCGGAGAGAGCCAAAATTCATTAATCATTCAACGCAGTGGCATAGAATTATTATTTGTGGTGTATATGAGGCACGATAAATGTGAAAAAATAAAAATTATAGAGCTACGATAATTAACAACAATGGTTCTATGTCCTTATTAGGAACATTTTTTTTTAATTAACTGCATCACATTGTCTCTCAGGGAACTCTTTAAAGTAACCAGAATGCACCAAATGCAGAAGCAAAAAAAAAAAAAAGTAAAAATATAAAAAAAATAAAAATTAAATTAAAATTAATATAAGGACAAGTATTAAAACAAGGATTATAACGAGGATTAGAAAAGGATGACTTCCAAAAGGACTGAGACAAGGGTAAGGACAAAGATTGGGAAGAGCATAAGAACAACAAATAGATCAAAGGTTCTAACGCAATAAGAAAAAAGCTTTAGAAAGGAAATGGGATAAGGATAAGGTAAAGAATTTGGACATGGATTAAAACAAAAGCTTGGACTGGAAGTAGGTCAATTATTAGAACAATATAAGAATAAGAATATGAATGAAGACAAGTTTTGGAACTAATGAAGGGATAGGGACAAGAATAAAGATAAGAATAAAGATACACTGTGACTTCAAAACCTACCTATGTGTCCACGATACAGCCAACTTCTTTTTAACTTTACCAAGCTCAATAAAAAAAAAAAGATACAGTATACCGTGTATACAGTAAAGAAGTGAAACTTCTTCTTTGTATACACTCTTTCTTTTCTAGAATAAGAACGATTTTAGTGTAAAGGCTCGATTATGCAATCGTAAAGCTACGCAACGTAACGTGGCGTAGAGTTCTATCTGAAATAGAACCCATCGCTGCACTAGGGAGAAAACTCAGAGCATAGCTTTATTGAAAGTTTGAGAGCGAGAGTATGATCGTGAGAAAATCAAGTGTTGCATATTCCGCATATTAAGAGAATAATTTCTTAAAAAGGGATTTTTTTTATTTTACATAACTACAATGAGCGATTTTTTTGCCAATGGGAGCTTCAGGTGCATTTATAAATTTGTTTTTCAAAAATTTTTTTGGCATATTAATAAGGAGTTTCACAGAACAATGTCACAACAATAAATCTACCTCATCTGTAAACTTGATCTTAACTTTCATTTTTATTTCTGCCTTAAAAACTAAAAATCAAAAATTACCGGTTATTTTGTACTCAAAAACTATGGGACAAATTTTAGTTATTATTTTTGCTTTAAAAAAATTAAGCCTTATAAATACTTTTTTGTTCAAAACTTTAAATGTGAAAAGATAACTAAAACTTTCACACACACATTATACTTACTATTATTAATAGTAAATAGTTCGATATAAAATTATATAACTAAGATATGTATAAAATAGTTATCTATTGAAAGAACTTATTCCAACTTTTCTTGCGCACAGTGTCAAGTTGGCGTCATGGAATTGCACAATTATCGCAACTTGCATTTGCGTACACTTGCATAAACTTTTATCTTATATTCTTTCAGTTCTTCTTTGCTTGTAAAATACATTTTTAATGAAAAATCTATTCAAACAATATTTAAGGATACAAAGTGCATTAACCCACAATATCTAAGATTCAGAGACATAAAGCTTTATGTTTAGAAGTTTAATTGCGTTTCTTCAACGTTAACTATGTCAATTGCCCGAATTTCTATTAGTTGCATTGAGCAAGGTCGTACTGTAGTTACTTTTTTCTCCATACAAACATTTTTGACTCTACACTAATAGTTCGGGTGTAGAATTAAATGCTAAGAAATTTTCGTTTCTACAGCATACTACGCTTTATTCAAGAATGATAGAAAAATAGATTACGCATTGCGCAGGTCCGTTATGTTGTTTACTTTTCATTTTGACATTTCTAGCTACGAACAAAGTATTTTTTACGATCATGACGTCACGCTAGACCAAGTTTGTTTCTTGAATCTTTTGCCATTGTTTCATATTTGTTCACATTTTTAACAAGACTTGACAGAAAGCCATATCGTAAACTCATATCGTAAGTCTATCGTAACGTAGATGCGCAGATCGTAGAAAATTATTTTTACTATCTGCGCAATCTATTTTTCTATCATTCTTGGGCTTTATTCATAAACATTTTTTCATTCGCTGCTCATGTTTGTAAGGTTTGTGTCTGAACTAAAGAAAATCTCTACAAAAATTAAGAATTCCAATGGATTTGCAATGGCCGCCACATAAAAAAAATGCTGCAAAGGGCGCATATGGAGCATGTCTTTGATATTAAACGAAAAGACAAACAAAAAACATGGTTGCGAAAATGTTTATGAATAGCGTTTTCTTGTTTAAAGTTGCACTGCCTCTAAAATGTGTTTATGAATAAGGCTGTTATATTTTCCCGCTAGGAGCGCTGTTTATTTTCCCGCTGGGCATCTACAGCAAAAGTAGTTTGATTAATTGGTATGTAGACAACATTTGCATATAAAGACCTTAGCCCAGCATATAGCACTTTGGCTTTATAAAACTGTGATTGCAGGTTCGATACTCAGCGCTGACAAAGAAATTTTTTTTCAGTCTTTTATACAATGTATATCTCTCTCATTCTATCTACTGTACAACATAT
This sequence comes from Pherbina coryleti, assembly GCA_943735915.1. Taxonomy (NCBI): domain Eukaryota; kingdom Metazoa; phylum Arthropoda; class Insecta; order Diptera; family Sciomyzidae; genus Pherbina; species Pherbina coryleti. The sequence continues at coordinate 31,656,526 of OX030949.1, forward strand.
CTTTCTTCTCTATCGTGTAACGAAATGAAGTAAATTGACCTTTAAATTTCACTCCTCAATATTCTCATTCAAATTTCGAAGCGCCGCCTAAGAAGTTTCACTTCAAAAACTCATATGCAATGCTATACGCTTGCTATTATGCCTCATTTTGCAATTTTTTTTTTTTTTTTTTTGTTTTTAATATTATCAATCTTTTAATAATCTTTTAGGATTATTCAGTAAGAAGCATTGCAAGATACTTTCTACGAAAAAGAAATCGACTCGGTTGGAATATTTAAGATAAGGAATATTTTACGGTCTCGTAACAATGAAGTCTTTGTCGAGAATTTTTATTTTTCTAACCAAAAACTGAAAAAAAAAATAAAATAGTGAAAGATTTTCTTTAAATTTACTTTAAAAACATATTATATTATAAATAATTCCATGACCAATCGAATCTAGACCCAACAATTTCTCAACGTATTGTCTAGTAATTTCTCAAGACTTCTCAGGGAACCTGTGCTTCATTACAAAAAATCCCATATAATCTTACTGAACGACCTTACTTAAATGAAATGGTCAGAAATATACTTATGTAACTCCTTTTGCTATTTAGGCAATTCACAAGGTGTTGTATCGTGGCGTATCGTTCTATTGATGTCAGGGGCGGTTCCAGGAATATATTTCGGGGGGGGGTTTCAAAAATATTTATGTACGTTATATATATAAAGGGTAGTTAAATTTTAAAGGCCGATGTTGATTTTGAATAAAACACAAATTATTAAGGAAATTATTGTCGTTTCTTTTTATTATGATAATATTGGTATGGTTCAATTATGCATGGAACGAAATATCGGCTAAATGGCCGCCGCGACCTCCATCCGATGGTCCAAATTTTCGATGACGCCGAGGCATAAGTGAGGTTCTATGCCGTTAATGTGCCGAATTGGCGGGGTGCAATAAGGCCAACGGCAATAAGGCCGAATTGGCTTTATTTCCTTTTCAAAGAGAAATAAGGCCGAAATTGTGAATTTGGTTTTATTTCCATTGGAAAAGGAAATAAAGCCTAAAAAAAATTTAGCAAAATGGTAATAAGGCCGAAAAATAATTTTTGCAAACTAAGGATTATTTTTTATAATTATTTTTAATAAAAAGTACGCACTCTGTTGTTTGAAAAGTTACTGGACTCAGCGTAGGTACTCAATTTGCAAGAGAACAGTTGCCATTGTCAACCTCAATGTGCTTGTTTTCGTATCAACGCAAAAAATTTATTATTAGTAGTTCAATAGTGAAGGTGAAGAAGTTTTAATATTATAAGGAATGAGCGCCGCAGGCAAAAAATTTTAATTAAAAATCGCGGCGATTTATTATAAACCTGCGGCGCTCATTCTTTATAATATTAAAGCTTAATTAAAAATTTGAGTAAAAATCGCGCATATTTTATAAATTTTCATTCATAACTTTTACGTTTATATTTTACATTTTTTCTCGACCACTTACAAAAAGATGTATGTTCTTTAGCATTTAAACGATCATATTTTTCGCTTTAAACGGATATATATTTCTATTATTAGAATAAGATATCCTAGTCTTCTCAATAAAAAAATATGTAAATTTTTCAGACTTTCACGATTTTTATCTCCTAAACCATTTGAGACCGACCTTTTTTTGCAGCATGTGCATTAGGAGCTCCAAATGCACATTTAGAAAAAAAAGAAAAAAGGAGCATGGGCCCTAAAGTACAATTATTCCAATACTTTATATCTTTAATTTTTCATTAAATAAAACTAAAAAACTTATTTGATGGCGTTTTAATATTGGTTCCTTTTAAAGGGAAATAAGGCCAAATTGGCTTAATTTCTTTTTCAAATGGAAATAAGGCCGAATCCGCAAATTCACCCTTATTTCCACTTAAAGCAAAATAAAGCCGAATTCGGCCTTATTGCCGTTGGCCTTATTGCACCCCGCCGCCGAATTATCTCATTCTTTAGCTTTTGAATTGTTGCTGGCTTATCGACGTACACCTTTTCTTTCAAATAACCCCAAAGAAAGAAGTCCAACGGTGTCAAATCACATGATTGGTGGCCAAATGACATCGCCACCACGTGAGATAACACGGCCATTGAATTTGTCGCGCAAAAGAGCCATTGTTTCGTTAGCTGTGTAGCAAGTGACACCGTTCTGTTGAAACCACATATCGTCCACATCCATATCTTCCAATTCGGGCCATAAAAAGTTCGTTATCATCTCACGCTACCGAACACCATTCACAGTAACTGCCTGACCAGCCTCATTTTGGAAAAAAATACGGCCCGATGATGCCGCCAGCCCATAAACCGCACCAAACAGTCACTCTTTGTGGGTGCATTGGTTTTTCGACAATCACTCTTGGATTATCATTCGCCCAAATGCGGTAATTCTGCTTATTGACGAATCCACTGAGGTGAAAATGTGCCTCATCACTGAAGATGATTTTCTTCGAAAATTAATCATCCACTGTTGCCATTTCTTGCCACCATTCTGTCCGTGTAAATGCAAGTCTTTATGCATAATGTTCATCAACGACAAACGTGAGAGGTGCAATTGTTGGGCACGACGACGAGTTGAGGTGGACGGCTCTTCAGCCACACTATCGCGAACAGCAGCAATATATTCTGCAGTACGAGCTGTACGAGCATGCACTGGTGTTTTCACATCTCCTACAGACCTAGTTTGTTCAAATTTTCGCACGATTTTTCGAATTGTACGCACATTTGGACGATTAAATTGACCGAAAAAAATCACGAAGTGCATAATAAGCCTAAATAACTTTCACGGTTCAAATTGAGTTAGTCTGAAATTGAGAAATTTTTTATTTTTTTATTTTTTTCATATTCAACATCGGCCTTTAAAATTTAACCACCCTTTATATACATTGGAGCGCGATAATTTTTTTTTCGAAAAATCGTAGGCGTGAATAATGTTCTACGGAGCAAATTCAACTTTGCTCAAGAAACCGTTAGTCTAAAATCTATTTCGAGCCTCTGGTTTTTCAAAAGAAGGTTATAATTTGTGTTTTGCTGCAATATGTGAAAAAAATTATTCCACTTATTGGAAAAAACTTTGCTACGAAAATAATAGCCATCCACCTTTCACTCCATATTCACTCCATATGATTGTGTGGTGCTCAGGATTATTTTTTGTGTTAAATACCACAAGCTGACGCTGCGGTGAAGATAATTATAATAATAAAAGTTATTTCTCTGTTTATTTGACTCGAATACAAATCTTAAAGGCCAACATAAAACCAACATCAAAATAAATAAAAACTACAAAAACCGAAATTTTTCTCCATAACTGTATAAAAAGGAATTTTAAGTCTACACTTCCGATACTATTGAAACTGTGGGTTTTTAAATTAAGACTGTGCGGTGTTTGGATATATTTTATCCAAAAAATGCGGTGTTTTTGTGATTTCAGGTTAAGATTGTATGTGTGACTGTTTACAGCTACAGGCGCAATATCGCAAAAACAAACAAAAACTGGAACAGAATTCAGTATTTTAGCAATACGTGTAGAAACAGCTACAAACGTTTACAGCATAGGGGTGTGAATATTTAAAGTAAATTATAAAAAACCAATTTTTTTTCTTTTTGGTACTCTTAGCCCACATAATAAACATCAGTACATCACATTTAAATACAGGTTCTTTTAGAATTTCGGGGGGGGTTTGAACCCCCAAAACCCCCCCCTGGATCCGTGCCTGATTGATGTATGTTTTTACAACTGTCGTATCAACACTGTTATCGTTTCCCATGCAAAATTGCGATAAGACACATACAACATTGCGATGTATGTTTAAGGAGTGTGCTATTCTATCAGCTGATTTTGTTTATATTTTTATTCTTCCTTTTTATATATTCGTGCGGCTAAAATCGAGCATTGCATTTAAAAATGCAGGAAGGTGGCAAAAAAATGGTAGATATTGAATAATTATAAATAATATGACATACAACTCCAAGATTGGTTTCACAAGGATTGTATTTTTATACAACTTTTGCTTACAACATACAACTTTAGAACATCTTGTGAATTGCGTAATTGTTTTTTAAGCAGAGTGCTACAAAAATCGCTTTCATAAAGACAGCTCAATATATTGATAATTTTTATGATATTCAATAATATTTTTCTTCGAGTGTAATTCAAGCAGCGTTTCTTTGAAGAAGTTTTATCGACGGTAAAGCGGAAACTGTAAAAGCGAACTTGTTGATGTTTCTGTATTTTTTTTTTTTTTTTTTAAGGTTGGTAATTCAAGCTTTTTATCGATTTTATTTTAATTACTTTATTAGGTCGATTTTGAAGACACCTGCTGCCATACGAGTACATTTTTTTGTTATCTTTCGATATGAAAGTCAATTTTTTACTTCTACTTTTTTGTTTTTAATATAATCCCAATGTGCACAAAAACGGTTGCGGATTCGTTTCGTACCCGTTACGAGCCCGTCAGCGCGGAATTATCTCTTTTACGTTTTGATGGACCCGTTTGCGACCCGCCAAACCAAGTGAAAAAAGCGATTCGCGTTTTTGAGAGGAATTTAATACGAACGAATCAAAAGGTTAGTTAAAAAAAAAAAAAAACGTCAGAACACAGAGATAGCAGCTTATGCCACAAAAGTATTAAATTGTTATATTATTGCATGAAATTACTACTCGCTCATAAGAGGTGCTTTTGAAAATTTCATTATATAATAGCAAATAAATGACCCAATTTATAAAAGTTACAAAATAAGTATTTGACACCATGACACCCGCTTAATGTACTGAAAATGAAACACAAATGCAACGGCTTTGTATGAATGAATCGATGACTAAGGTCAACTTCATGAAACTATGTACAATAAAGGCCAATTCTTCGGCTACATGATTAAAATAAAAACAAAATAAGTGGTGTCATGAGACCCTTTAAGGAACCACATAATGCAACGTAAATGCACTATCGTTGCATAGATTTATCACATGGGTGTAAGGTAAATGTTAAAGACCACACAAAAGCGAAAGCTAGATTAAAGTAAAACAACCACACAAATTACAATATATACAAAAAGTATAAAGTAAAAATACAAACATTTTAATGATAACAAAAAAAAAAAAAAATAAAAATATATTTATAGATAAAAACAATGCTAAAAATATTAATAAAACAAAATAACAAAAGAAAAAAATAAAAATAAACACAAAATTAAATTAAAAAAAAATAAGTAAGAAATTATCATCGACTGGGCCGAAGTTAAAATACCCCCACTGCCGAATCAAAGTATATTCAAAGTCTTAAGTAATCAATAAAATGTTTATTTTTAAAAATATTTTCGTCATAGTTTTTTGTTTGTTTTTTGATAAAGTCACTTTGTTGGGAGGTAGGCTTGGTTTTCATCCGATTTGGCTCATTTTCGAACTAGACCTTTATTTTTTAGATAAAAGCCTAAAATCGAATTTCGTGATGATAGCTTGAAAATTACGACTGTAATCGTGATCACAGACAGACGGACAGACAGACAAACGGACAGGCAGACGGACATGGCTAAATCGACTCGGGTAGTGATGCTGATCAAGAATATTTATACTTTTCTATACCTACGTGGGGGTATAAAAAAGTAAACTAGTACAAGTATTACAAAAGAGATTTGGACAAAAATTAGAACATGGGTTTGATACAGACAAGGACAGGGAATATGACAAGGATAAGGACAATAATTAGGACAAGGATTCACCGAAAAATTGAAAAAAGTATTTAGAAAAAGATTGGATCAAAGACTCAATCCAAGAAGCTTTGGATCAGATTGATACAAAAAAAAGGAAAGATTGGGAGAAAAAGTTGGACAAGGTTCATCTAAGGGATTCCGACAAAAAAGTGGATGTAGATTTAAAGAAGTATTTTGCCAAAGATTAGGATAAAGAGAGGGTCAAGTGAAAAAATAAAAATAAGTTTAAAGGTGAGGACAAGTTTAAGAATAGCTTAAAGGATACGGATAAGAATAAGTTCAAGGATGAAGATACGCAGTCACTTCAGCTGACTGCAACTTTTTTGTTTCTGATAGTATATTTTTTATGGGTTATAAAGATAAATAAACTGACCTTTTCAGCCCTTGAAATGACTTTGGTAGAACTAATTAATTTTTAGGGAACGCTGCCTTTGCTTTATTGTATATTAAAAAAAATGTTCTTGGATGTCGTTATATAAAATGTATATTTTTAACTTCTTATCGACCTTTGAAGCTAAATGTCCATATGTTTGCTCTGATGCAAATACTCTGATTCAAAATGTTACAACTACAATATTTCAAAATCGATGGATCCCTCTTTGAAAACTTAACAATATAAATTTTTACCTATGAGGCTATACCTTTGACCTTATTGGCCGATATGCATTAAGTTTTAAGAACTTAAGAAATAAGGAAACGAAGATTAGTTTTTGTTTCTGATTTTTTATTTTTTTTTTTTCTGTTTTAACGAGTTCAATGTTTATCAATTTGAAAAGTAATTTTTCGTATGATTTTTACAAACTTTTTTTCAAATGTGTGTAGAAATCTATTCTTCGAAATAATAAATAAATCTGAAAATATATGTTTGGGCGCTTACGTCACTCACACGTCAATCACAATTGGTAAATTCAGCCCACTTCAAAAATTGCAAAACTTTAAACTAAATCCTGTTGATTTTGATGAATTTGGTATATTTGGAAACAGCGTGTTCAAATACGTCAAAGCAAGTTATCAAAACGCTAGGAGCAAACATTTTGTTGCAGAATGTAGAGTACCTACTTAAAATGAACTTCAACTTAAAAATACAGCCATGCTGCTCATTTGTGTTTAAGCTGCTGCCAAGCTGTTAATCACTGGGCATCAAGATCCCACTTTCTGTGTAAATCCAAGTCGAGTGGAGTGCTTTGTTCGGTCAGTCAGTCAGTTAGTAAGTCAGTCAACCACCAACGCAAAACTTTGCAGCGTTTCATAATAATTTTATTAATGAAATGTCGTTAAAACAAATGACAACGGATCCTTCATCATGAAAGGACTTGTATAGCACAGATTATGAAAAAGGCGAATGTATGTAATAAAAAAAAATCCCAGCAAGATATAAAATAAAAATGAAATTTTTACTAAATATGGCCAAGAAAAAAATACAAGTGAACAACTTAATGCTGCAGAGACTGTTGTTGTTGTAAGTGTTGCTGCTGATGATGCTGAAAAGAAGCAATCATAATTACGGCCTGACAATGCGTATAACAGCAACAATAAAAACAACAACAAAAACAAAAACATCCGGAATAACAGAAAACAGCAATAAAATAACACAACCTCCGACTGACTGGATGCTGGCTGATCTTACATCAGTGGCATATGCGGTGGTCAACAATCTGTGGATAACGTTGTTTTTTCCCCACGTTTTTAATATGAATTGGTATTTTTTTTTCTTTATTTGTTGTTATTAACTTAAAAATGAAGGCGATTTATTTGTGTGGATTTTCTTTTTTTATATACATACTTTTTTTTTTTTAATAATACCAACAAGTTGGCACGACTGTGTCAAAATACGACAACAAAGAAGAAGAAGAAGAAGAAGAGGCCACAGCAAAGTTAAAAATAAGGTGCTTCATGCAGACAATTAAACGAACTTATTGCCAATGCTTTAAGCTGTAGGATGCCCTGGCAGAAAAGTAACAGCTGCATGCAGCGTAAAGCATGCCGTAAATATGCAGCAAGCATGGAACAAGTTGTGTGCTTAAATAATTATTTGTGCAATTTTTTGTTTTGCCTTTTTTTCTGATTTCTTGTGTAATAACTGCGTTAAAAAACTTAAATAAAGTCATCATGTTGTTGCTGTCGCTGTCGGTGTCGGCGGTGTTGGTTTTTCTACGCTGACATTGAGAAACAACCACCTGCAAGACTGGCGAGTTTCTCCTCTGACAGCGTCAGTCATTCGGTTCGTCAGATGGACCACCCCAAGAGTCACGATTGTGTGCAATTATTTGCAGCAGAATAAGAAGAAGAAGAAGAAGAAGAAGAAGGAGAAGAACAACAGCGAAAAATTACTATTTGGAATATAAGTACACTGAGCTGAGATGATATGGGGAAAAAAGTCAAGACAAACTTTTCAGCAAATTTGAGCTTTATTTTTAGCCGAAGGCAATAACAACGGCTCTGTATAGCAGACTAGACAGACTGTTTCGTTGGCCGCTACACCAACTCATCAGTAGTCTTTCATGACTTTTAACTGTGATCCACTCAAGCTACTAAGGTCCTTATGCTGCCAATATGAGGACAAAGTTACCCGAAAGTTTTATTTTACTTGGCCTAAAGCTCAAATTTCCCTGCAAACATTTTCTGAGTCCCTCAAAAAAATGACTTTAAAAAGAGTATTTCTTATGCGTGTTTTATGAGTTCGCAATAAAAATACTCATAAAGAAGTCTTTGATATGATTGTGAAATGATTGCTCAGAAATAAGACTCCAAAAAGAGTATTTTTATGTGTGTTTTATGAGTTCGCAATAAAAATACTCATAAAGGAGTCTTTAATATGATTGTAAGATGATTGCTCAAAAATAAGACTCTAAAAAGAGTATATTGTGTGTATATATGTGTATGCTTGTTTTATGAGTAGGCAATAAAAAGAATTCTAAAGAAGTCTTTGATTTGATTCTAAAATGGTTGCTCAGAAATAATAATAATAAACTGGCCATTTCAGCCCATGAAAGGACTTTGACCGAACTTCTTATAATCAAATTGTGTTCTGCGTTTTATTATTAAATGTTTGAACACAATTGATCGAGAACGGGACTTACTAGTTTTATGTCGACTCCGAACGGGTAATGTGCATATTCTCAAGAAGCTTTCCATGACATTATTTACTCTCTGAGGTTTGCCATTGTCTACAGAGAGGTGACGACCGAACATAAAAAATTAATTCAATTGAAAAAACTTTCTGCGTCAGATAGAATTGAACCAGGGTTCTATAGCGTATGGGTCACGCACTCTATCCACTGCGCCACTGCCGCCACAAGTATTTTTTATGCGTGTTTTATGAGAAAGCAATATTGCAGATAAACGCAGATATGATTGTAAAATGATTGCTTAGAAATACAACTCTAAAAAGAGTATTTTTTATGCGTTTCTATGAGTACGATATATGGCAAAATATGAAAATATTTTATTTTTATACCCCCACGTTTAAAAAACGTAAATGGGGGTATATTAATTTTGTCACTCTGTTTGTAACGCCCGTAAGGAGGAGTGGTAGGTATAGAAAAATATATATATTCTTGATCAGCATCACCACCTGAGTTGATTTAGCCATGTCCGTCTGTCTGTCCGTCTGTCCGTCTGTCGTCACGATTACAGCCGTAATTTTCAAGCTATCATCACGAAATATTTAAGCTTTTATCTAAAAAACTAAGGTCAAGTTCGAAAATGAGCCAAATCGGATGAAAACCACGCCTACCTCCCATACAAAGTGCCTTTATCAAAACGGTAAAATCTCTTTGAATTCCACAAAAATTCATATATGGACTTGAAATTTTGCATATGAGCTCCGATATTTAAAGTGCACTCTAAGTATGAAATTCAACCAAATCGGATAAAAACCACGCCTACCTCCCATACAAAGTGACTTCATCAAAAAGGTAAAATCTCTTTAAATTCCACAAAAAATAATATATGGACTTGAAATTTTGCTTATTAACTTTGATATATAACATGCACTTTGTGTATAAAATTCAACCAAATCGAGTGAAAACCACACCCACCCCCCATACAAAGTGATTTTATAAAAAATGAAAGCGAATATTTTCTGTTAAAACTATGTAGGTATAGCAAAAATGTTTTATACAAATAAACATTTTATTGACGGCTTAAGACTTTGAATATACTTCGGTTCGGACGTGGGGGTATTTTAACTTCGGCCCAGTCGAAGATCATTTCTTACTAGTTATTATTAATATTATTAAATAAATGGAAAAAATGGCACATACGATAATTTCGCGCAAAGGGGTTTCTAAGGTTTTATTAACATCATATCAATGTCAGAAATTAGTGTTAACAAAAAGTTTTTAAACCATTAAAGAGCCTTTAACATGAGACTTATGCATCTTAAAATAATAACTTCTATCAGTACTGAAAAAGTTTTCATATGAGTCTTTAAAGATTCCATTACATGATTCTTAAAAAGGGTATTTAATATGGCTCTTAAGAGTCTTCATTTTGAGTAAAGAAAGACTAATTTATATGAGTTCTAAAAGAGTCTTTATTTCGAGTATTTAAAGAGTCTTTATTATTAGTCTTAAAAGAGTATTAATCTTGAGTCTTAAAAGAGTTTTAATTTTGAGTCCAAAAAGACTAATTTATATGAGTTTTAAAAGAGTTTTTACTATGAGTCTTTAAAGAGTCTTTATTATGAGTCTTTAAAGAGTCTTAGAACAGTCTTCATTTTGAGTCCAAAATGAGACATAAAGCATTCATTATTATGAATCATATTTTGAAGACGACAACCTACGAAAATGTACTCATAAGAGTATTTTTTGAGCACATTATGACTATAAAAACTCATTTATATGAGTATTAAAAGAGTCTTTTAAGAGTCATAATGTTTGCTGGGTTGTTTTTAATATAAATAATGAAGTCATATTCAAGCTTAAAATTTTTCAAATTCTAATTTTAAATTTTGAAATTTGAGAGTAAGTGGTGGGTTAGCGAAGAGTGAAAACTTTTCCTCTCTCAGCCTCTGTCCCTTTTGCAGAAATAAAAATTTGGATTAATAATGGAAATGTGCAAGTAAAACTTTGACGGTTGGAAATAGCTGTATTGTTTTCCAAAATATTCTCCTTAATGATTGATAAATTTTTCATGCATTCGAACCATTTGTCTTAATATTCATCCCATTCCGCTTGAGACAAATCCAAAACATTGTTTTTGAACGGAACAACGGCTTCTTCTGGAGTCGAAAATCGTTGTCCACGCATATTGTCCTTGATATGCCGAAAAAAAAAATCATTAGGCGCTCAATCAAGATTATATGGCGGATTACTCATTAATTCGTTGTTTCGAGTGCTCATAAACGCATTTGTTTGAGATGATGTATGGAAGCTCACATTTTCTTGATCAAGAAAAATTCTTCGTCGCTTGTTTGTTTTCCTTATTGCACGAAACACTTCTGAAAAACAAATGGTTGTGTACTATTCCGAACTGATCGAATGTGAACGAATCTTTTTCACAGCTATGTGTCCATGTAGAATGGTATGTATGTTGATGGAAGTAATGCCCAGGGATGACGATCAAGCATTATCAGTTCAAGCACAGCATCAATGTTTTGTGCCTAACAACAGATTTTGGAAATTCGTCAGTGAGCGAAGTACAGCCCCACTTGAATTCTGTGTACCACCCAAGAATGATAGAAACAAGATTACGCGTTCCGCAGTTCCGTTATCTAATGCTCTCTTTCTCAACTGAGTGCATGACGTCACACAGAACTTTTGCTTGCAAAAACGTATGCAAATGTGCGATCTCTTAGGAAAATTGACGAAATGAGAGATAAATTCTTTCGGAAAAGTAAAGTAAAAATATCTACTCTTCTGTATAAAAATATGAATATTTTAGTATACAAAAAATTTGAATTTTTTAAACTGTCAAGATTTTTATCTCCTAAACTATTCGAGACCGACAAAAATTTATTGCACCAATAGGTCTTTGAGGTCCATATACATATTATAAAAATAAGGAAAAAAAATATTTGGGCGTGGGCCTCAAAGTAAAATTATTCCAAACTCTGACAATATCGCTTGTGACGTCATGCTCTCTCTCTCTCTCTCATTTGCGGAGCGGTGATTCTTGTGTATCACCGATACGCAGAGTTTCCGATGGTGCTTCATCCCCAAAAGTCGAATTAAGTTCATCGATGTACTCTTGTTGAGATAATAAAAAAAATTGCATGAAAATCGCTCACTATAAGCGCACGTACACGAAAACTCTGTGAACACATACAAGCTAAAAAATGTCTAACTTTTCCATCAGTCAGTTTTGCTGGAGTGATATTAGCGTTGCCAGATCCCGAAGTATAAATAGTACCAGTCTATATGCCTTAAGAATCCACTTCCTACAATCTTTACGCCTGATTGATATTCTTCAGCCGGCTCGGGGCACTTCTACTTGGTCCAACCCTTTGTTTTGCTGGTTGTACACTAAGGGAAAAAATATTAAATTTATCCAAAAACTTTTTTAATTTATCCAAAAAGCGAGTAATTTTTGCACCAATGACGCATTTGCATAAATCGACTACGTAAATATTTAAAATTTATTTAAATATTTTCTTAATTAAATAAAATATTTAAACAGAATTAACAAAAAATATATTAAAATTGTGCACGAATTTTTTTAAAATAACTTTCAAATATTTAATATTTGAAAATTAAACTATCGCATTTAAAGAAAATTTATATAAAAATACTGAATTTAAAAAACAATATATTTAAATTCAATAAGAATTCAAATTTATAAAAAGCAAAATATGCAGGTAAATGACAACCAGAAAATATCAAGTTGTCACTCAACCATTCACTCAACCATCATTTCATACAACGACCACCCATCGCATGCACAAATCATTTTCTCCAAATATCCACCCTATATTACCCTTGCAACATTAACTAAATGAGAACTATAAGAAACCTGCAGGAACAGAGTGCGATGCTGTTGCTGCTTGTCGGAATATGTGTGTACGTGTGCGATGCTGTTGCTGCTTGCTTGTATGGAATATGTGTGTACGTGTGTGGTATAAATAAAATTTAAATACGGGAAAAAACGAGTTGTAAGGAAAATATTTGATTTATCCACGAAAATATATAACTACAATTTATACTCAGGCGTGGATAATGTTAATATGCGTTATTTCCCTTAGTGCACTAAGGGAAAAAAAATATTAAATTTATCCAAAAACTTTTTTAATTTCCAAAAAGAGAGTCATTTTTGCACCAATAACGCCTTTATTTAAATCGACCACGTAAATATTTAAAATTTATTTAAATACTTTTTTGATTAAATAAATTATTAAAATATTTAAAATAAAATTAATAAAAAATATATTAAAATTATGCACGAATTTTTTTTAAATATCTTTCAAATATTTACTATTTGAAAATAAACTATCGCATTTAAAGAAAATTTTTATAAAAATATTGAATTTAAAAAACAACATATTTAAATTGAATATGTTATTAATGGTTTTATAGTATTATTTTCTTCATATTGCGTCCATCAAATGGCATTTGCATGTATTACTTATTCTCGCTTCACTTTTTTGTACTCTAATTTATACTATTTTTGACAGTTGGTGCAATATTAGGGCACCAAATGTCAAAAATAGTATAAACTAGAGGGAGAAAAAATAAATATACAAAATACATACATATAGAAGCAAAATATGTAGGTAAATGACAACCGGTGGAAGATATTTCAGAGAAAATATCAAGTTGTCACTCCACCCTACATAATTTCATTTCTTTGCCAAACTTGCATACTATATTACCCTTGCAACAATAACTAAATGAGAACTATAAGGCAAATGCAAGAAACAAACTGCAGGAACAGGGTGCGATGCTGTTGCTGCTTGAGTATAAATAAAATTCAAATACGGGAAAAAAGCGAGTTGTAAAGAAAATATTTGATTTATCCACGTAAATATTTGAATAAAATTTATACTCAGGCGTGGATAATGCTAATATGCGTTATTTGCCTTAGTGTAAAGTAAGAAATCACAGAGCAACGCAGTCAGCCTTCATTTTGACTCACCCATTCTATTAGCGAAAGGAAAAGCATACCTTTGGCTGCCTGTAATGCTATGTTCACACAGAGAGTTTTGTTTGAGTTTCCAGTACAAACTAAACTCTTTGTGTGAACATAGCATAAGAGCATTCTTGGGGATAAGATTATCTTAAAAGTTATATATTGAAAAAGTTTCAGTCAGTCATAGCAGACTATTCCAGTTGTTTGAAATTTATAAAATATATATATTGAATCTTTACAAAATATGTAAAAATTATTTAAAAAGTTCAACATTTGTCTACTCTTCAGCAAACAGTTAAGATTGTATCTTAAAAATTAATGTTGATTTATATTGTTATTAATCCATACTTATGACTCAAATTTTTAACAACATCATTGAACACATCGCCGGTTAATCATTAGTATAGCTCAGCGGGTTATCATGTCGCTTATTGAAGTTATTTTGTAAGTGATGCTTGTGATCATCGTACAGCTTTAAGTTACTTTTTCGACACAGAATCATCTCTCGATGTTCTACGTACTTCAAGAATTGATTTTGAACCACCCTGAAAAACCATTAGATACAATTCAATAGGTAAATAAGCTTACAGCTAATAAATCCATCAACAATAGACAGATCTGCTGTTATGAGCGGTACGTTTCAACTCTATTATTCTTGCGCAACCGATAATGGCAATGTTGTAGATTGGAAGGCAGAGTTCCTGATTTTGATGGCTTTCTATCTGCGGTGAGTTTCCCAGTTTTTAATAGTACAATAGTTCATAGTTCCCCCATCATTTCCTCTAAAATAAATACTATTCGACTTTAGTTCTCTCGAAATCTCAAAAAATCTTATAAAATTTTTTTCATTTTTATTTTAATAGTAAAAAATATTGAACATTATTTTTATTTAGTTTTTTATATAAAAAATTCAGTTTTTTAATTGAGTGTAGAAGCATTTTAATGATAACTTTCTAGAAAATAATTTTAACATATTAAAAAAATCTTCCCCTTAATTATATAAAAAGAAAACAATTTTGGGAAGGAGCTTAACAAAATATTGACTCATACCTGGTCACCGACAGTCATAGACACATGCCCTTTGCAAAATAGAATACATATCTTAAAAGCCAAATATTTACCAGTACACACGAAATATTGAAAAATAAAAGAATAAAATTAAGAACGCACTTTCTGTCCGAGTGGAGTGAAAATAGCCCAAAAGAATGGCGATGAGCAATAATCTGCAACAATTGTCGCACCTACACACGTAACAACCTACTTGACTACCATAAAAACTAACTAACCCAACAATAGTACTGTTCGGTTATTCAAATTCATGCGGATAAAAAAAAATGTAACAAGTTGCTGACAAAGCCAAAGTGGAAGGAAGCTTCATACTAATTGGGGAAACCATGAATTGAGCCAAATTGCGTCGCGTTGCGTTACGTTGCTGCTATGTGTGTGGAATTTTACGGTGCAAACATGAGCTTTCAGAGTAAAAATGGGGCCCTGGTAAAACTTCTTTTTGGGGCCCCCAACATAGAAATTATATTTACATAAATCAAATTTCCATCGAATCTCTGAGGATATTAAAGCATTGTAAGCTATTTTAGCAAGTCGGCCCAAAATCGATCTGAGGCTCTTTTTTACATAAATTAGGATCTTAAATAACACTGTGCGACACCAAAAAATTAATGAAAAAAATTCCAATGGGATTTTTTCAAGGCCACATTTTATACTATTGGGCCATAATTAATTTCCTTTAAGGCAGTATTCTAGTCTAGAATTTTTTTTTAGAAATTTTTTTCCAAATGATAGGATAATAGGATTAATAGGATTTTTCAAAATTCGAATTATTATTAAAGTTATAGTCATTTTAGTGACATAGCACACAGACCGGTTTGGGCGGAACGTTAAACTTTTAACGCGTTTTTCTCGAAACTACTTTTTTCTACACTGTTGATAATATATCTCAAGTTCTAGTCGACCGATTTACTTGAAATTTAGAATTATTATTCCTCTATCGTATGAACCAATAAAAACTAGAAATTTTTCATTTTTAACATTTTTAAAAAATTCGGGAAAGTTAAAAAATTGGTGGGAAAATCGATATCAATTTTTGGTTCATACAATACTGACATTTATAACGATTAAAAATTATTCATAGTTTTATTTTTGACCAGGGGTGACCAGGAGGGAAGATATCATGTCGTCCGGTACACGGCTTTTTTCCCCTCTGCCACGACGCATAACTTGTTGAAATTTGAATATTTGTTTTTGTATTTTTTATGTACTCTTGAAATATAAATAAATAAGCCATACAAAATGGATCTGGAAAATATCAATTGCTTTTTTTATGAATCCTCAAAAAACGCTCGAAATTCGGGCTTCTATACTAGAATACTGCCTTAACTTCTAAACAAAGTGAAATTCTTGCAAATTTAATGTCCTCTTAAATTGGGACACATTATTGCCCCTAATATTCACACAGGGTTTTTTAATATAAACCCCTAATATTCACACAGGGTTATATTCACACAAGGGACATTTAAAAGTTTTCTATTTTGGAAAATCTGGGTGATATCACTTTCAGTACTTCTACAAACAAAATTTTCATCATCTTATCTATAAATTCGCAAAACATCATTATCATACAAAAACCTACCCTTATATCAAAAACTGCAAGTCTTCTTGGAAAATTACACAGAGCTAGTGGGCTGAAAGTAACAATGTATCTTCAAATATATTTTCTCTAACACAGTGGGGTCAACTGTGTGAATATGACGGCCAACAATGTTTCCCAATTTCCCAATGTTCAAAAGGACATTAAATTTGCAAGAACTTTACCGAAGGACCTTAATCAAAATTTTACTTAGTTTAGGAGTTGAAGGAAATTGACTACCGTAGTATAAAATGTGATTTTGGAAAAATCGATTATTTGACCTAGCCCAGAAAAATTCCTTGGATGATATGTTCTATAGACCAATGGCTATCAGAATCCATTGCAATATTTACAGTTATTTCAAATGACCCTTAAATTTTCGCATAGTGTAATTATATTTAAAAATAAAATCTATGAATTCTAAAATTAAAAAAAAAAAATATAATCGACTTGTTGACATTTATATAGACTTTTAAAAATATAAAGTAACACCCTAAACGGAATCATTCAAGGGATATTTTGGGCCTGAACCATTCAAATGTTTCTGGGCCCTTTATATAAACCAAACTTATATAATTTAAACATTTATCTAAAACATCCGGTTTTTAACGCATACTACGGCCGTTGTATTGAGTTGGAGCAAAACGGTCTCATTTTTTAACATTCTCCAGTAAAAATAATCTTTTTGATAAGAAACAACCAAAAATTTAAAAATACCAACCAAATTTATAAGAGAAGATGCACATTATATTATGAAGGACATGTTTTGTTTTGGCCAGTAAAAAATTTAAAATTCAATAAAAACATAATCAATAAAATCCGTATTTGCACCAATAATAAGTGGAAATTTGTAAATCGTAAGTCTAGGTTGTACTAAATAAAACCGAGGGGAATTTCCAACCAAAAATGTTTACTAAACTTATCTTAACTAAAATTAACTTTTATATAGGAAAGAGCCCTACCGTTATGCCGAAGGCTCTCATTAATACAATCTCAATAGAAAGGCTGAAAAATTTTGACTTTCGAAGTCCCTTCACAGTCAATCCGGGCCCCCCTATGAAGACCTCTGAAAAGGCCTAATCTTTAATGTCAAAATATGGCAACCCTGCCAAAATGTCTCAAGCTTCCGGTGAGATGCAGTTATTAAACTAAGAATTATCATGACACATTCTTAAAAAAGAGAGGCTCTTATATTCTTAATTCGGGGGCTTTTTTCAAGGCTCTTACACGCATAGATTTTTTTTCGTTTATCGCAACTGAAAAATTCACCAACTACACTTCGTTTGTGAGTTGTATTTGCCAGAAACGAATATTCAGCTGTCAACTTAAAAATATATCTTATATATATATATACATATATATATATATATCGCAAGCTATTTCGGTCATTATTATTTATTATATTAATTGTTATTTCCCTTATATCCGTCCGTCTTCTTATGGATAATCCTCTTTCCGTCCGCGTATTAAGCAAATTGGTAATTATTATAAAGTAACAATTTGTCCAAAAAGTAATTCTGAATTGTAAGCTGTTTGTGTATACAACGAAGGGAAAACAAAGGACATTTTCAGTTGGGAAAAACAAATTTTTCAATTGCTGCAATTTAAAAATCATTCGCGTTTATGACAAACGAAAATAATTACCTGTAACTAAATAACGCGTTTCTCGCAACTGACTTTTATTATGACAACTGTTGAAACGTTTGCAAATAACGATCCCAAGCACTATAAAAGAAGTTCGTTTGTGGCAAACTGGCAATAAACGTTTTTTTTTTCTTTGCGTGTATATTTTAAATTCGAGCCCCCTTACGATGTAGAGCCCTACTAAATGGCACTGCAGGCCAGCATTGCCCTCTTTGACTCTTTGATAGGGCCTGGGTGCCACGGTACCTCGTTATCATCTATCTTATATAATTATGCAACCAAAGCAATATTGTTGCCAGAACTATTCGTCACTGTTGTGTCGTCAACACAAATTTAGATGAATCAGATACCAACAAAAGCCATAGAAAGTGCCAGAAAATTAAGGTGCTATTCGAAAAAACTCCACTAGTTTCTAAAAGAATGCAGGCAAAAAAATAACAAAAGACTCAGAATATAAAAAAAAACACACTTTAATTTGTCGTTCTTCTGCGCTATGTTAACTGACGGTGTTAATTAAAAGTGGAAGAACTAACGCTACCATCCACTACGTTCGACTGTCGTCTGTCCCATTCAATGTATGCGACTCTGCGTTGTCCTCCATCCAACTTCCTGGTTGGTGTCCCTAACTTAAAAAAGCGCATTCAACGTGTAGGGAATGTATTTAAAAAGAAATCGCGCAAAAAAGAAAAAAAAACCTGGTATTTAACAATTAAGGAACTGGTACGCCCACCATACAAACACCCACACACCCACTCACGGGTTAAACCAACGAGTAACTCACTCATTTAATTAACAAACGAAGTTGTCGTCGAATCCGACAATGATGGCGACATATTCTGGTTCAGTGTACCATATATAGAGGACACTGCTAGTAAAAAAAAAAATCCAGATTCAATGACGCACCAGAGTTGCGCATCTTCAGCACTAGCTTCGGTTTTGTGTTGGCTTTCTGGGGTATTTTAATGAATTTGATTAATCCTGAGCAGAGCTCTTCATGCAAATGGAATAATTGCCAAATTAGTTGGGCGTGCAAAGATGTGGCGTTTGATGACGTTACACTCGCCAGGAAAAAATAGTCATGCATTCTTGTTGGATTTTAAATTTAGCTCACAAACTTTGCTGATTAGCTACCCAGTAGCCTTCTCCTTAGAATCACTTTCATTCATCTACTATGAGCAAGGCTAACAAATCACAAAAAGATTTGATTGCCGTGGGTGTCACTCAAGATCTTATCCTTCCGTCTTGGACTGTAGATGGATCTTATGCTGACTTTGATGACTAGGCCTGCGAAATCAGGGTGTCTGCCTTGATGAACCAGACATACCTACAAATGTCAACTACAACAGCAACAGCAACACAATAAAAAGCACAATAAACCATTCAACAGCAACACGGCAATGACAACATGTAGGCGGCAGTACTGTATATGTAAGAAATAAATTCAGGCACCACCAATGCTGCACAACAATCATCAGTCAGAACACAAAAAAATTAAAAATAATAAAAATAAAAAAATCATTATATGTTCCAGACGTAGTAATGCGAAGTACGAGCTAGCCATGCAAATTGCTCTAGTGCGCGAACCACCAACTGACTCTGTCAACCCCAGTCAGCCAGCTAGCCCAAATACATCGTCATCTACATAGATAGACCGAGTGGGATTGAACATTCTATGGGATAGCAGCGGCAGCAGCACAACATTCAACGAGACACTGATGCATTTAGCAATCAGTCCCTAGACTCTTGGCACTGTACACAGTAGATGCCATGCTAGAGCTCTCAACGAGCTCAGAGTTCAAACTCACTAGTCCGGTTATGCAGTGGCCTAGTATTTATGAGCACAGGAAATATGGAAACTTGTACAGTACAGATATTACACTGACTGATGAAGAGACATGCCAAGTTGTGGCAGTTGGAAAAGCTGGGATTACATGGACATCAAGGAAAAGATGAGTAACTGAAAGACAAATGCACTCTCTAATGCACTGAGAGAATAAATGTAGGAAATTTCTTATATATTTAAGAACCTTTGTTCACGCAAAAAAAAAACGTTTATCTCCAGTTTGCCGCAAACGAACTTCGTTTGTCGTGCTTCAAATCGTTATTTGCAAACGTTTCAACAGTTGTCATAATAACAGCCAGTTACAAGAAACGCGCCATTTAGTTACAGGAAATTAATTTCGTTTGTCGTAAACGATAGTGTTTTTTAAATTGCAGCAATTGAAAAATTTGGTTTTTTCAACTAAAAACTAAGTTTGCTTTTCCCTTCGTTTCATTAACACAACGCTTATAGTTCAGAGTTACTTTTTGGGCAAATTGTTACTTTATAAAAAAATTGGTATTTTGCTTAATACGCGGAAGAAGATAGCAACAGAGGTGCGATGAGTGAAATCCATACGGATGGACGTAGAGAGAAAAATAGTTAATGTAATGAATAATAATGATCGCAATTGCTTCGGATGATCGCAAACAACAATAAAGAGAGATTTCCGAGTACACAGCTTTACACTGAAACAAGAAGTTCTTAAAAGCTATCATAACATTTGGTGCAAGAAAATCTTTTCGAGTGTTGGATTTTCAATATAATCATTTCTTTTTTATTTTTGTGTTTGTTTTTCTATATTTTCATATAGAAAACATCAAAAAAATGTAAAAGTGAAGAATATTATGTATAAAAGTTTTTTTCCGAAACATTGCAAAATATTTACGTACATTCATATATGGGGCATTATTTTTGAAGTGATCCACCCAAAATTTCAAAGTACTCCGATTTTGATGAAATTTTCACCATGTATAGTTCTTAAGGTTATACGTTCAAGACGTTAATTTTGTAGGCCCAGAATGACGGAATAACTTTTTACAGGGTGTTTAATTTTCAAGTTTAGTGTGAGAATGTGAAAGTAAAACGGTCTTTAACTTTTCAAGGAATGAACCGATTTGACTAAATGAAACGTCAAACGGAAGAAAATTAATGAACGCTTTAACTCTTTTGTAAGAATTTTGGAAAAAAGTTTTTTTCTATAAAATTTTTTGCAAAAATAAAAAAAAAATTCTTTTTTCAAAAAGAATACCCCCTACGATTTTTTTCGCAACAATTTTATAAAAATAATAAACTTCTTTACTTCAACATGAGATATCATCCAGGATGGTATCTCTTAGGGTTTTGAAGTTATGAGCATTTATGCATGAAAACTTCCAACTATTTTATTTCATCACACAAAAAAAAAGCTTAAAGTCACCAAGTTAGCATTTCCAATTGCGTAAGAAACCTCTGTATGTTAAATCTAAGCTCATATTAACACAAAAATAGATTTATTGTTTGATTTTTTAAAATCTTTTTATTTATTATAAGAGAAAATTTTAAAATTAGAGTCTAGTGAATACTTTTTTAATAATAATGACTTATCTTTAGTTGGAATAACACAGTGATTTGTACAACAAATGCATAGTTTTCTGCAAGGTCGCATTGAATTAAAAACTCGTTTTCCTTAAGACCATCTTTTAAATTTTTCAGAAAAGAAGTCTGTGTGTTGGCGATGAAATCATGTACTTTTAGTTTTTCCAAAAGATCGCACACATGATCAATGAATTCTTCGGAATCCATAACTTCAGTCTTCAAAGTACTTCTATCTGTGTTTTGCCAAACGGAAAATTCCACTCTTTCAATAAAGTTTTCGTTTAAAAGAGTTGTAAGCAAAGTCTTCAGATGCTGTACTCCTGGACAAGAGTTACATTTAGCAAAATGGCAGGAAGAAGAAGGAACTTTGCACATTATGTACTTCAGGCAGTCGCGAAAACTTTGAAGAGTAACACCATGATTATTACTTATTTCACGGAGGTTGACTCTAATTTTCAGATTTTCTCTTATAATAAATAAAAATATTTCAAAAAATCAAACAATATCTCTATTTTTTTGTTAATATAAGCTTAGATTTAACATACAGAGGTTTCTTACGCAATTGGAAATGCTAACTTGGTGACTTTAAGCTTTTTTTTTGTGTGATGAAATAAAATAGTTGGAAGTTTTCATGCATAAATGCTCATAACTTCAAAACCCTAAGAGATACCATCCTGGATGATATCTCATGTTGAAGTAAAGAAGTTTATTATTTTTATAAAATTGTTGCGAAAAAAATCGTAGGGGGTATTCTTTTTGAAAAAAGAATTTTTTTTTTATTTTTGCAAAAAATTTTATAGAAAAAAACTTTTTTCCAAAATTCTTACAAAAGAGTTAAAGCGTTCATTAATTTTCTTCCGTTTGACGTTTCATTTAGTCAAATCGGTTCATTCCTTGAAAAGTTAAAGACCGTTTTACTTTCACATTCTCACACTAAACTTGAAAATTAAACACCCTGTAAAAAGTTATTCCGTCATTCTGGGCCTACAAAATTAACGTCTTGAACGTATAACCTTAAGAACTATACATGGTGAAAATTTCATCAAAATCGGAGTACTTCGAAATTTTGGGTGGATCACTTCAAAAATAATGCCCCATATAAAACATCGAGCGACTTCCATACCACATCAACGCTCAAAGCATACTGACTTGAAATTTAAAGCACAGCAGAAAAACAAACTTTTACGCAGTGTACAAACACAGCGAGCCGATTGCTATTTTGTGTGCAAAAGCTCAACAATACACGATGCCCGCGGGCTATGGAAAACCATGTAGTGGGTACCACTGTTCTAGTAACATAGGTGTGACAACTTTGGCCGAATGCGTTAGCTTGCGAGGTCGGTTCTCTAAACCAGTGGTATTCACACGCATACTACTGCAATTTTCGACTTTTGTGCTTGCGTTTGTAGCTCTCTCCACTGACAAAAATTGTTGTGCAAGTATAAAGCAAGCATTGTGTTAAAATTATCATTGTTATCATCATTATATTTATAAGTATCATTATCATTATCACTATCATTATCATTGTCACTATCATTATCATTATTATTATTATTATTCTGCAAATAACACATATTCATATGCCTCAAACATTTCGTGCAGTATAAGTATCATTATCATTATCACTATCATTATCATTGTCACTATCATTATCATTATTATTATTATTATTTTGCAAATAACACATATTCATATGCCTCAAACATTTCGTGCAGTGCACAACACACGACCAAGAGGCGTGAACTTTATTGCTCGAAATATCAGCGCCAACTGATTGAGAGAACTTCGTGCATTCGATCGTGTACATGTTTCGATTCTCGAATAAAGCTTTCGAGTCTCACCACGCGCGGCACTACGTGAACATCACTGCTATAAACTCACTGCAGACATTGGCGAACCTCAGAGAGTAAATAAATGGCATGTACAACTTCTTGGCCGTTCGGAGTCGGAAGCTTTGTTAAAGTCTTTTCAAGGTCATAAAAAATCAATTGGTTTTTTCTTCTTCAGATAAGGTTGTCTTCATTCCACAGTTGTGTGTTGAATTTATCTCAATAGCTAGCGCAGCTAGATCTGCAAGTAATGGTAGGAGTATGGCGATTGGAACATCATCTCAACAAAATTTGAAGCCAACCAAGTTTCGATTCTCGAATAAAGCTTTCGAGTCTCACCACCATGTATAACAACCAACGTTACGAGGCCCTCAATCAACATAGTAGCTATGATGATCAGGAAGCAGGAGGCAATATTCAACAAGAACTGCCTCTGCTTTCGGATGCTTCGTCAAAAAGTACTATGCAAATGCAATCTAACATTCAAAACGTGGCAAAGTTGAGGAGACATTCGAAAACTACTAAAACACCAGCGGAACGTTCTCACGTTTATAGAAAACGGAAAAAAAACATTTCCATATTGCATTTATTTTCAGATACTTCTCTCTATTTTACACTAAAATCTCTATTATTCTTTACTTTTTAAGAAGTTTCACTTCTGTCACGTGTACGTTCTTACACGCCATTTTTTTTTTATAGGTTGTACTTTATTATTTGACGTTGGACGAGTTATTTTCGAAAACTTTTAAGTGGGTGTGGCACCAAAGTTCACTAAGTATTATAGGGCGAGCTTAAAATGTTTTAATTTTAGTTTTAATAATACCATCAAAACGTCTTCCAGCTATTCAAAAATTCTTTTAAGTACAATCCTTTATTGAGCTTATTTAACAAGCCTCTAACTTCCCTAAGTACACTTAGGGAAATAACGTATATAAACATTATCCACGCCCGTGTATAAATTTAATTCAAACATTTACGTGGATAAATCAAATATTTTCCTTACATCGCGCTTTGTTCCTGCAGTTTATCAATGAAATTTTTAGAATTAAGATTCTTGCTTGTCGCTGAATACTCCCGGTTTGTTATAGTTCTCGTTTGGTTTTTGTTATGAAATTTATATAGCCTAGATGTTTAGCCAAGATGCTTTGTGAGTGCGATGGGTGAGATTTTGTGGGGATCTGAGCAGAGCTCACCATCTTGGCTAAACATCTAGGCTATATAATTTTCATTACAAAAACCAAACGAGAACTATAACAAACCATTAGTAACATGTTTAATTTAAATATGTTGTTTTTTAATTTCAATATTTATATTGAAATTTTCCTTAAATGCGATAATTTTATTTTCAAATAGTAAATATTTGAAAGATATATAAAAAAATTTGTGGATAATTGTAATACATTTTTTATTTATTCTATTTAAATATATTATTTAATTAAAAAAAGTATTTGAATCAATTTTAAATATTTACGTACTCGATTTATGCAAATGTGTTATTGGTTGAAAAATGACCCCGTTTTTAGATAAATCAAAAAGTTTTTGGATAAATTTCATGTTTTCTCTCTTAGTGTATCTATCAAACACTTACGCTTACGTTGAAAGAAATTAAGATATAGATGTGAATCAGACAAATAAGATATGTATATAATTCATTTAAACAACAAGTCTCTAAAGTAAGTCGGTTCGATTTGTATGGAGAAAAATAAAGTCAGCCAGTACCCGTCTCAAAAGTTAGAGGCACTATTAATAGGATTTCTATATTGATCGCATCATTGATACGAGTATATAGCTAATACATTTTCACCGAGATAAAAGTTATGTAAATCATATGAAAAATAAATATTTTCTAGGGATTTTAAAAAACATGTTGGTAAAATTTAACAAAGTTTTGAATTTTCGGGGTCAAAAAAAGTTTATAATAAAGAAAAAATTAAAAATTTTTTCTGAGCTAAAACTTTTTGAGGTTTTTAATGTTTATGTTTTGCTAAACTGCGGTACGTATTCTATAAGAAAAAAAAATTTACGATGATGATAATTTTCCTTAAATTAATGATGAAATAAATCCTTTTTAAATTATTTTTCAACGACAATAAAATTTTGAAAATTTATAACAAGAAAATCTAAACAATAGAAATTAAAATATTTGCAAGTAGAAAAATATACAGTTAACAATAAATAAGCTAAAAATATTTAGACTTTTTTAGACAAAAAAAAAAAAAAATATAAGTTCTTTTAAAGAGCCTCTTCTATTTTTTGAGTCGTTTACCGGAGGAATCTTAATATCGATCCGGCTTACTTCACAGCTTAAAATACATTGAAAACTATTCATTTAAGTTCTTAATAACATTGAATTAAGCACTTAAAGTTTAAAATACAGATATTTTGATGTGCGTGTATCTCTAGATGAGCCTATAATTATGTTCTAATTAAAGACGTGAATGACTGCGAAACGATATTCAGAGAAGATGAAAGATGCAGGCAGCTTGAAAAGTTTCTGAATCAAAAGCATCACCTGACTATAAAACGAACATGATACCCATTAAAATAAAAAAAAAAAATAATTTGTGCAACATAGTTTTTAATGCATGTGTGTGGCATTTGAGTGATTTAGTGTTCATGATGATGCTGCACTGAATGAAGACTGTGAAGATTTCAAGTGAAAAACAAGAGGAATTACCAAAGAGGTATAAAATAACTAAAAGCCGCAAGATGTTACGATACAGCACTGAGCTAACGCTACAGAATATTAAAAATATTCAAGTCATCATGCTAAATTTTAACCAAGTAAGCAACTGTGAGTCATAATCGTCAGTGGCATGAAGGATTTCATCATCATCATCATCATCATCATCATCATCATCTCCATAATGACGCATTTGGTTCGAATGGCTGCATGAGTAGTACTGAGAATTCAAATTAAAACCTAACCACGTCAGCAAATAAACTTTCGCAATTCGGACTAACGTTGGAGAAGTTTGGGCAAAAGTACGTCTTCATTATTTATTTTAATAAGCTGCTCATAAATTTATCCAAAATATGCCAAATTAACACGAAAGTAAGTGTAACTGAAATAAAATGTAATACAACAAAGAGCAAACCAACCTATGTAGAGTAATAATGTGGCAATCAGCGTATGTGCCTATTCTAAGGCAAACATACTTATATGTATGTACATAAATCGTTTATTTAGTAGGTCGTTTCATAAGGCCAAAAAAGCACCAAAAAAAGAAATAAAAAATGCGAACAACCATGCAACGAAATCTACTCAATGAGTAGAAGGAACTTTTTTCGTTTGCACTTTGTTGCCAGAGTTGAATGTGCTGCCTGGAAAGGCAAACTTCTGAAAGATATAAACATACCTACATACTATATATGCAGATACCATAATTAAGCTTGGAATATCGTATGTTGGCTAATGAGTAGCACACAGCACATTAAAACATGCAATAGTAGAAAAAATAAATAAAATACGAAACTGTGGGAAGCTTTCAAAGAGCCACGACTGATTATTTAAAGCTGTTGAGTGTCGAAAGTTTTGTGCAAAATTTTAATTTATGATATCGTCAAGGATTTTCTGGGGTGGTTCTATGAGAGTATATTTGAAACTTTAAGTGCATCATGATTATTTAAGGCTATTAAATAACTTCAAGTATGACTCCTGGCGTGGGTTGTGTGGGTTGGAAAGGGTTGATACACACTTAAAACGCAATTTTGGGCGGAAATATTTGACTTTATTGGTGTCAGTTGAGTTTATTTGTTACTCTTACTCACATTCAGTGACCAGTAGCTCTTTCAAAATTTAAAGAAAATTTTAAAACTTACAAAAAGTTGAAGCAAAAATTATTAATAATAAAGGATGTTATGGATTTATGGAACTCAATTAAAACTATATTTCTTTTAGCGAAAGAACATAAGTATTCGTTTGAATTGTTTTTTGTTTGGGTTTTTATATCAACAAACGTCCCACTGCACCAAAAGGCAAAGTTTGACAACAAATGAAAGTTTAACGAATTTTTCGAAGTTTGATGGTTTTTATTATAGTCATATTTCTTCTCCAATTTGGAGTTGACCTCCGCTGTGTTAAAAAGCTAAGACTAGGATGGAATTTTTTATGAAGACATAAGTTCAACAGAAACTCTCTTAGGTTTCTTGAAAAGTAAACGTTTCCTGTTCACAAAAAAATTTGTCAATTAATCATGTTTGAAGGTTTGAAGATACATGTAGTAATCTCGGGAATAAATGTAAAGACCGAATTTTTTCTTCATTTTGAAAAAAGAGACATAAAATTTGTTCAATTTTTTCCAAGTAGCACTTGAGACAAGTAAAAAATAGTAAGTATTTATTCAGAAGAATTATTCTTTATCAAGACAATGCAAGCTTGAGACGTTTGTGAGCATTAAAAACAAAGAATTAATAGCTCTATCGCGGTACGGTCCTGATTTGGCACCCAATGACTTAATTTTGTTCCAACACATCAAGGACAAACTGCCTGTACAGAAATTTTCGATGCAAGAAGAAGCCGTTAATGTGTTCCAAACCATATTTAATTCAAGTGGAAATGAATATTTTTTATTTTAGACTTGAACCAAGTATTTCAGGTATTAAAACTAAAGGCTAAGAAATTTTTCATCTATTACAACTGAAAAATTCGTCAGCTACACTTCGCTTGTGACTTGTATTTGACGCAAACAAATATTCAGTTGTCATCAACTTAAAAATATATCTTACTAGCTTTTTCCCGGTGCGCATTGCGGCACCTTATCTAGATAAGTACCAGATAATATTGCAATGCCTGCAGCGTTATTATTCCTAAACCATCTCGTACTTGAAACATAGGGGTCATTCATAAATTACGTGACCGATTTTCAATTTTTTTTACCCCTCTCCGGTACTATTTGTAGTGCATTTCAAAAACACTCCCCTCCATCCCCATAAAGTGACGTAGTATATGAAAAAAAAAATTAATTAATTAAAAAATATTCGAAAATAGAAAAAATAAACCTTACTACTCTTGCCAATAGTTAACAGTCAATTTAGACGGTCAAACATGAAGATGTAAGGATTAAAATTGTTTGAAATGTTTGGTTGTATTAATTTCAATTTTTTCGAGTTTTTTTTTTGGTCACATTACTATACATATCTGTGAGACCCCCTCCCCCTATTCGGTACTTATCGTAGTACATTTTAAAACCTCTCTCTCTCTACAAAATTGGTAACATAATTTATGAATGACCCCATAGTTACTGCGCAAATTTGAGCTTAATCGGCTCAGTAGTATTACCAAGTACATAGTAACTTCATTCCTACCTCTATGTTCTTTGTCTTTTACTTCCATAGCTTTTCTGTGTCATAAATTTGGCTTTTATGGGTGGAGACACACCCCCTTGTCCAATGCATGTCACCTTTTCTAGTAGAAGGACATCACCAAATGGTATCTACATTCTGAGTTTCAATGTTCTGTGACTTTTACTTCTATAGCTATTCTGTATCGTAAATTTGGCCAGAAACGAAATCGGTTCACGCATTACAGAGAATATCAATTTCTTACACAATGCATCTTATTTTTATATATATAGATATATATACTCTTATATATATCTTATATTTTTATCTTTATATATAAAAAAAATAAATAAATAACTGGCCATTTCAGCCCTTGAAGGGACTTTGACCTAGCTTCTTATGATCAATTGTGTTGTGCGTGTTATTAAAGTTTGTACACAATTGACCGAGAACAGAACCTACATGCTTAACGCAAACTCCGAACGGCGATGAACGGAAAGTTCTCGTTCTCAAGAAGCTTTACATGGCATTTTGATTACTCTCTGAGGTTTGCCATTGTCTGCAGAGAGGTGGCGGCTGTACAGAAAAATTATTTTAATTCAAATAATTTTCTGTCGCTGCTGGGGTTCGAACCTGGGTTTCCAAAGTTCTTTGACATAGCGGCCACGCACTTTAACCAACTACGCCACGGACGTTACAGATAGGTTTAGACCTGTAGACGTTCAAACTGGACTTTTTATTTCTTAAAACTTTATATTTTTTAAGTTATACACTAAGGGAAAAAAATATTAAATTTATCCAAAAACTTTTTTAATTTATCCAAAAAGCGAGTCATTTTTGCACCAATAACGCATTTGCATAAATCGACTACGTAAATATATAAAATTTATTTTAATACTTTTTTAATTAAATTAAATATTTAAATATTTAAACAGAATAAAAAAAATATATTAAAATTATGCACGAATTTTTTTAAAATATCTTTCAAATATTTACTATGCGATAGTTTATTCGCATTTAAAGAAAATGTATATAAAAATATTGAATTTAAAAAACAACATATATAAATTGAATATGTTATTAATGGTTTAATATTATTATTTTTTTCATATTGCGTCCATCAAATGCCATTGCCTGTATTATTTATTCTCGCTTCACTTGTTTGTTCTCTAATTTATACTATTTTTGACAGCTGGTGCAATATTAGGGCACCAAATGCCAAAAAAAGTATGTATAAACTAGAGGGAGAAAAAATAAATATATAAAATATATGTAGATAGAATTAAAATATGTAGGTAAATGACAACCGGTGCAAGATATTTCAGAGAAAATATCAAGTGTTCACTCCACCCTACATAATTTTATTTCTTTGTCAAACATGCATACTATATTACCCTTGCAATAACTAAACTAAATAACTAAATGAGAACTATAAGAACTGCAAATGCAAGAAATAAACTGCAGGAACAGAGTGCGATGCTGTTGCTGCTTGTCGGAGTATGTGTGTACGTGTGCGATGCTGTTGCTGCTTGAGTATAAATAAAATTCAAATACGGAAAAAAAAACGAGTTGTAAGGAAAACATTTGATTTATCCACGTAAATATTTTAATAAAATTTATCTCATCATGGATAATGCTAATATGCGTTATTTCCCTTAGTGTAGATATTTCAATAAAGTTTCTAAATTCATACAAAAAATGAGTTAAAAAATAGGTGATTCCAATGATGAAACTAAAAGCCCGTCCAGTTCCAGCAATGGGGCTTCGTCTGATTAATTGTCGGGGCTTCGTCTGATTAAAATAAATTTGAGGAGCTGAGTGCAGGCAAGAAAAATCCGAAAAACTCGAAAAAATACGGTTTTTATACTTATTATATACTAGCTGACCCGGCAAACGTTGTTTTGCCCAAACTTAATATTCGATTTTTCTACTTTTTCAATAGATGACGGTGTAGTTTTGAAAGACAAACACAATTACCAAATTTTAGTCTATTATGACCAAACCCGATTGAAATATAGCATTTTCATATATTTGTGGGTGGTAAAACATATTTTTAGTACAGTTTCCGACAGCAAGCAAACAAAATAAATTAGTATAATAATATAAAAATTTATTTTTAATACCAAATTTTCTATACCAATAATACCAGCCAATTCGATTTATAGAATTTTCATTAATTTGTGGGCGGTGAAAGGGGGTGTGGCAACCTATTTTTAGTACAGTTTCCGACAGCAATCAAACAAAATTAATTACCAAATTTTAGTATAATACCCCCAAAATCTTCCGATACATAGAATTTTTATTACTTTGTGGGCGGTAAATGGGAGGTGTGGCAACCCAGTTTTAGTAAAGTTTCCGACAGTGAGCATACAAACTAAATTACCAAATTGTAGTCTAATACGACCAAAATCGTCAGAAATATAGCATTTTTATTGATTTGTAGGCGGTAAAAGAGGGTGTGGCAATTTTTTTCTACATAGTGTCCTTCCTTGGGGCAATACAAATCCATCAATCTCAAAATTGTAAAAATTGAACGACCCCTTCTTGAGTTATGCGCGTACACACGGACGTCAGTCATTTTTATATATAAGAGATAATCAGCGCAAATAATAACAAACTACCTATTATAAATTTAAAATAAATTTAAAAAAATGCATTCTATGGTTTTCTTTCAAAATGCTTATTTTAATAGAAAATGCGAACAACGTCGCATACGGGCAGCTAGTGTTTGGCAATATTTGTTTTTGCTTGCCTCTGTCTTTTTTTCACGTCACCTCGCATAGCGTACGACAAAAAAAAACAAAAACAAAATACATTGCCATTCTCTGTTGCTATCCATAGCACACACACGCTCGGGCATATGTAGGCAAAACAAAAACAAATCACATTGCTATTCTCAGCAAAGCAATACTCACTGTATGATGGGAGAGTAAAATATTGGAACACTCGCATCGTGTCGATGTGCCGCACACTGCTTTATTTTTCACTACACCAACAACAATTTTTATACGCTATGAGTCGTTCATGTCCGTTTGTGCTTGCAGGTGAATTTTACTTAGGATTTTGAAAGCCATGAATCTCCTTTCCTAATAAACTTTTTAATAATTTTTTTGGCCTAAAACCTTTACCAGGTCGAGAGCTTTTTATTATAAAAAATTTCATGAAAAACGGCCGGGCCTTTCTCAAGATTGTTCCGAACATAAAAAAGGCACTTCAAAATATAATATTAGTATAGATTTGAGCTTGAAAGACCGAATTCAATTTTAATCAATTTCAAATATGTTTTGTTCTTGGTATTGTTTTATATCATACTAGCCTTTTCCCGGCGCGCGTTGCTGCACACTGCAACTATATGGAAACATAATAGGTATATTTAAAAATTTTCTTAGACGCATAGTTTAACATCAGTGTCATTTTCCACTACCCGTTACAGTTTCCCAGTAGCAGGCGATCACCAAATAAAAACTCCATTTTGAGTTTGTATGTAAGTACTGCTACTTTACTTTCAAAGCTATTCGATAATACAAATTTTAATTGTATGGGTGGAGCCACACCCCCTTTTATAATACCCATCCCAGTTTTCTAGGACATTTCCCAGTTTTAGTATAGTTGCTGACAGTGAGCATTCAAACTAAATTACCAAAATGTAGCCAAATCGACGAAATTCTCTTCGTCGCTCTTTGGTCAAGAACTGTAGAAATTGCTTTAAATTTTTGACCGATGTAAAAGTGATAAAGGGAAAAGCTTTTGAGCATAAATTTTTGAGCAACATTTCTCTGATATAGAAAGCTTTCTTCAATTCGCAGGTGGCATGGTAGAATAACAGAGGTAGACGCATTTCGGACTGAGCTCTCTTCCTCATAGCCAAAATTGTCTTTCAATAGTAATTTGAAAATGTAAAACAAAAACAAAACATAAAAAAATTATCGCTGTCGGATTTTCTATGCGTAGTCATGGTGTAATAATAATAAGGTGTTAGTGAATTTTTGACAACACCAAGAATAGCTTTCTTTCTGTCAAAAACTTGTGAGCAAAAGAGAGGAGCCGTTGATAGTTGTCAAATTGTGTTATTTGTTTGAGTTGCCAGATGATGATGAGTTTTTATAGGTTATTGTGCGAATAAAGTTTAAATAAATATTTAATTCAATTAATTGTGCCGTATTGTGTTGACAAAAAGTTATTGCAGTTGTCTTCGCCCATTTGCCAAGTTCGCTATTGAATGGTCTGGCCATTTGATCAAGAACGTGCGCTGGAAGGTGCCACCGACATGAAGCTTTGGCCAGCATGCAAATTGTTTTGCATTCACATCGACTGCTTCAAAAGAATATCGAATGCCATGAAAGAAGTTCAATACCTCAACTGATAATATCCATCAAAAGAAGTGGACATGGCATTGAGCTTCGACCGACTGCACGTTAGCTGATTTATTTTCATTCCAATTCACCATCAGCTGTTTTTGACAGGAGCGGGGCGAAAAAATTTATCATTTTGACACCTTATTATTATTACACCATGTGCGTAGTCAATTTCCTTTTGACAGTTGTGGCAGTCTGCCTCTCTGAAATGCTTCTACCTTGTTTTCATAGTACCATGGCAGGTGGCAAACGTGCGTTAAAAGAAATATTTCTCTTCGCATTTGTTTTTAGACGCTCTTGTTATTTATTATCAGCTGGCGAACATGCGCTGTAAAAAATTCTGTAGAAAATGTTTTAACAGTGCATAACAAATGGTTTTTATTGGCGATCTAATTTTTTTTGTGTCCAGTTTTATTCTAAGATTCTGTAAAATTTATCTCATTCCATTTATTGGATTATTTAACTCAGTAGATATTGTAATACAAAGAGTGTCACGCAAATACGATATATTGGGCTTATGGCTACACTGTAGCAGGAATTATCTGAGTGCAACTATACACTCAAGAGACCAGCGCGGTGAGTTGTAGAATCTCACCTCTCTCTTCCAACAAAGAGCTTAAGCTATTGTTTGCTGTTATTTCGTACTGCTTATACAATGGCAGCATGGATTAAAATGCATGAATTCTTAAATAATTAAAAAGAAAGATTTAGCAAAAACGTAGTATCCAGTAGCATGGTCGCTTATTATAGCAATTGAATAGTGAAAGAATTATTAAAATCGGTTCAGCATTTACACCCTTGATTGTACGATGAAAATTCGAGAGAACCCTTTTATATAATAGTATAGATTATTACACCATGTGCGTAGTCAATTTCCTTTTGACAGTTGTGGCAGTCTGCCTCTCTGAAATGCTTCTACCTTGTTTTCATAGTACCATGGCAGGTGGCAAACGTGCGTTAAAAGAAATATTTCTCTTCGCATTTGTTTTTAGACGCTCTTGTTATTTATTATCAGCTGGCGAACATGCGCTGTAAAAAATTCTGTAGAAAATGTTTTAACAGTGCATAACAAATGGTTTTTATTGGCGATCTAATTTTTTTTGTGTCCAGTTTTATTCTAAGATTCTGTAAAATTTATCTCATTCCATTTATTGGATTATTTAACTCAGTAGATATTGTAATACAAAGAGTGTCACGCAAATACGATATATTGGGCTTATGGCTACACTGTAGCAGGAATTATCTGAGTGCAACTATACACTCAAGAGACCAGCGCGGTGAGTTGTAGAATCTCACCTCTCTCTTCCAACAAAGAGCTTAAGCTATTGTTTGCTGTTATTTCGTACTGCTTATACAATGGCAGCATGGATTAAAATGCATGAATTCTTAAATAATTAAAAAGAAAGATTTAGCAAAAACGTAGTATCCAGTAGCATGGTCGCTTATTATAGCAATTGAATAGTGAAAGAATTATTAAAATCGGTTCAGCATTTACACCCTTGATTGTACGATGAAAATTCGAGAGAACCCTTTTATATAATAGTATAGATTCATATAGTATGTAAATATATAAATACGTACGTATATTCACAGAGCAAAAAAATAATGTACACAAATCTAGCCTTGTTTTAGCCCTTTTTTTTAAGCCATCTAGCCTTTTCTAGCCCTTTTTTAAAGCCCATCTAGCCTTTTTCTGCAAAAATTTCTGGCAACACTGGTGGGAAATATTCAAATAAATTGTTTTTCAATTTCAATATTTTTATAAAAATTTTCCTTAAATGCGATAGTTCTATTTTCAAATATTTAGTAAATATTTAAAAGATATTTAAATATATTCGTGCATAATTTTAATATATATTTTATTTATTCTGTTTAAATATTTTAATATTTTATTTAATTAAAAACGTACTTAAATAAATTTTTAATATTTACGTAGTCGATTTAAGTAAATGCGTTATGTTTAAATATTTAAACAGAATAAAAAAAATATATTAAAATTATGCACGAATTTTTTTAAAATATCTTTCAAATATTTACTATGCGATAGTTTATTCGCATTTAAAGAAAATGTATATAAAAATATTGAATTTAAAAAACAACATATATAAATTGAATATGTTATTAATGGTTTAATATTATTATTTTTTTCATATTGCGTCCATCAAATGCCATTGCCTGTATTATTTATTCTCGCTTCACTTGTTTGTTCTCTAATTTATACTATTTTTGACAGCTGGTGCAATATTAGGGCACCAAATGCCAAAAAAAGTATGTATAAACTAGAGGGAGAAAAAATAAATATATAAAATATATGTAGATAGAATTAAAATATGTAGGTAAATGACAACCGGTGCAAGATATTTCAGAGAAAATATCAAGTGTTCACTCCACCCTACATAATTTTATTTCTTTGTCAAACATGCATACTATATTACCCTTGCAATAACTAAACTAAATAACTAAATGAGAACTATAAGAACTGCAAATGCAAGAAATAAACTGCAGGAACAGAGTGCGATGCTGTTGCTGCTTGTCGGAGTATGTGTGTACGTGTGCGATGCTGTTGCTGCTTGAGTATAAATAAAATTCAAATACGGAAAAAAAAACGAGTTGTAAGGAAAACATTTGATTTATCCACGTAAATATTTTAATAAAATTTATCTCATCATGGATAATGCTAATATGCGTTATTTCCCTTAGTGTAGATATTTCAATAAAGTTTCTAAATTCATACAAAAAATGAGTTAAAAAATAGGTGATTCCAATGATGAAACTAAAAGCCCGTCCAGTTCCAGCAATGGGGCTTCGTCTGATTAATTGTCGGGGCTTCGTCTGATTAAAATAAATTTGAGGAGCTGAGTGCAGGCAAGAAAAATCCGAAAAACTCGAAAAAATACGGTTTTTATACTTATTATATACTAGCTGACCCGGCAAACGTTGTTTTGCCCAAACTTAATATTCGATTTTTCTACTTTTTCAATAGATGACGGTGTAGTTTTGAAAGACAAACACAATTACCAAATTTTAGTCTATTATGACCAAACCCGATTGAAATATAGCATTTTCATATATTTGTGGGTGGTAAAACATATTTTTAGTACAGTTTCCGACAGCAAGCAAACAAAATAAATTAGTATAATAATATAAAAATTTATTTTTAATACCAAATTTTCTATACCAATAATACCAGCCAATTCGATTTATAGAATTTTCATTAATTTGTGGGCGGTGAAAGGGGGTGTGGCAACCTATTTTTAGTACAGTTTCCGACAGCAATCAAACAAAATTAATTACCAAATTTTAGTATAATACCCCCAAAATCTTCCGATACATAGAATTTTTATTACTTTGTGGGCGGTAAATGGGAGGTGTGGCAACCCAGTTTTAGTAAAGTTTCCGACAGTGAGCATACAAACTAAATTACCAAATTGTAGTCTAATACGACCAAAATCGTCAGAAATATAGCATTTTTATTGATTTGTAGGCGGTAAAAGAGGGTGTGGCAATTTTTTTCTACATAGTGTCCTTCCTTGGGGCAATACAAATCCATCAATCTCAAAATTGTAAAAATTGAACGACCCCTTCTTGAGTTATGCGCGTACACACGGACGTCAGTCATTTTTATATATAAGAGATAATCAGCGCAAATAATAACAAACTACCTATTATAAATTTAAAATAAATTTAAAAAAATGCATTCTATGGTTTTCTTTCAAAATGCTTATTTTAATAGAAAATGCGAACAACGTCGCATACGGGCAGCTAGTGTTTGGCAATATTTGTTTTTGCTTGCCTCTGTCTTTTTTTCACGTCACCTCGCATAGCGTACGACAAAAAAAAACAAAAACAAAATACATTGCCATTCTCTGTTGCTATCCATAGCACACACACGCTCGGGCATATGTAGGCAAAACAAAAACAAATCACATTGCTATTCTCAGCAAAGCAATACTCACTGTATGATGGGAGAGTAAAATATTGGAACACTCGCATCGTGTCGATGTGCCGCACACTGCTTTATTTTTCACTACACCAACAACAATTTTTATACGCTATGAGTCGTTCATGTCCGTTTGTGCTTGCAGGTGAATTTTACTTAGGATTTTGAAAGCCATGAATCTCCTTTCCTAATAAACTTTTTAATAATTTTTTTGGCCTAAAACCTTTACCAGGTCGAGAGCTTTTTATTATAAAAAATTTCATGAAAAACGGCCGGGCCTTTCTCAAGATTGTTCCGAACATAAAAAAGGCACTTCAAAATATAATATTAGTATAGATTTGAGCTTGAAAGACCGAATTCAATTTTAATCAATTTCAAATATGTTTTGTTCTTGGTATTGTTTTATATCATACTAGCCTTTTCCCGGCGCGCGTTGCTGCACACTGCAACTATATGGAAACATAATAGGTATATTTAAAAATTTTCTTAGACGCATAGTTTAACATCAGTGTCATTTTCCACTACCCGTTACAGTTTCCCAGTAGCAGGCGATCACCAAATAAAAACTCCATTTTGAGTTTGTATGTAAGTACTGCTACTTTACTTTCAAAGCTATTCGATAATACAAATTTTAATTGTATGGGTGGAGCCACACCCCCTTTTATAATACCCATCCCAGTTTTCTAGGACATTTCCCAGTTTTAGTATAGTTGCTGACAGTGAGCATTCAAACTAAATTACCAAAATGTAGCCAAATCGACGAAATTCTCTTCGTCGCTCTTTGGTCAAGAACTGTAGAAATTGCTTTAAATTTTTGACCGATGTAAAAGTGATAAAGGGAAAAGCTTTTGAGCATAAATTTTTGAGCAACATTTCTCTGATATAGAAAGCTTTCTTCAATTCGCAGGTGGCATGGTAGAATAACAGAGGTAGACGCATTTCGGACTGAGCTCTCTTCCTCATAGCCAAAATTGTCTTTCAATAGTAATTTGAAAATGAAAAACAAAAACAAAACATAAAAAAATTATCGCTGTCGGATTTTCTATGCGTAGTCATGGTGTAATAATAATAAGGTGTTAGTGAATTTTTGACAACACCAAGAATAGCTTTCTTTCTGTCAAAAACTTGTGAGCAAAAGAGAGGAGCCGTTGATAGTTGTCAAATTGTGTTATTTGTTTGAGTTGCCAGATGATGATGAGTTTTTATAGGTTATTGTGCGAATAAAGTTTAAATAAATATTTAATTCAATTAATTGTGCCGTATTGTGTTGACAAAAAGTTATTGCAGTTGTCTTCGCCCATTTGCCAAGTTCGCTATTGAATGGTCTGGCCATTTGATCAAGAACGTGCGCTGGAAGGTGCCACCGACATGAAGCTTTGGCCAGCATGCAAATTGTTTTGCATTCACATCGACTGCTTCAAAAGAATATCGAATGCCATGAAAGAAGTTCAATACCTCAACTGATAATATCCATCAAAAGAAGTGGACATGGCATTGAGCTTCGACCGACTGCACGTTAGCTGATTTATTTTCATTCCAATTCACCATCAGCTGTTTTTGACAGGAGCGGGGCGAAAAAATTTATCATTTTGACACCTTATTATTATTACACCATGTGCGTAGTCAATTTCCTTTTGACAGTTGTGGCAGTCTGCCTCTCTGAAATGCTTCTACCTTGTTTTCATAGTACCATGGCAGGTGGCAAACGTGCGTTAAAAGAAATATTTCTCTTCGCATTTGTTTTTAGACGCTCTTGTTATTTATTATCAGCTGGCGAACATGCGCTGTAAAAAATTCTGTAGAAAATGTTTTAACAGTGCATAACAAATGGTTTTTATTGGCGATCTAATTTTTTTTGTGTCCAGTTTTATTCTAAGATTCTGTAAAATTTATCTCATTCCATTTATTGGATTATTTAACTCAGTAGATATTGTAATACAAAGAGTGTCACGCAAATACGATATATTGGGCTTATGGCTACACTGTAGCAGGAATTATCTGAGTGCAACTATACACTCAAGAGACCAGCGCGGTGAGTTGTAGAATCTCACCTCTCTCTTCCAACAAAGAGCTTAAGCTATTGTTTGCTGTTATTTCGTACTGCTTATACAATGGCAGCATGGATTAAAATGCATGAATTCTTAAATAATTAAAAAGAAAGATTTAGCAAAAACGTAGTATCCAGTAGCATGGTCGCTTATTATAGCAATTGAATAGTGAAAGAATTATTAAAATCGGTTCAGCATTTACACCCTTGATTGTACGATGAAAATTCGAGAGAACCCTTTTATATAATAGTATAGATTCATATAGTATGTAAATATATAAATACGTACGTATATTCACAGAGCAAAAAAATAATGTACACAAATCTAGCCTTGTTTTAGCCCTTTTTTTTAAGCCATCTAGCCTTTTCTAGCCCTTTTTTAAAGCCCATCTAGCCTTTTTCTGCAAAAATTTCTGGCAACACTGGTGGGAAATATTCAAATAAATTGTTTTTCAATTTCAATATTTTTATAAAAATTTTCCTTAAATGCGATAGTTCTATTTTCAAATATTTAGTAAATATTTAAAAGATATTTAAATATATTCGTGCATAATTTTAATATATATTTTATTTATTCTGTTTAAATATTTTAATATTTTATTTAATTAAAAACGTACTTAAATAAATTTTTAATATTTACGTAGTCGATTTAAGTAAATGCGTTATGTTTAAATATTTAAACAGAATAAAAAAAATATATTAAAATTATGCACGAATTTTTTTAAAATATCTTTCAAATATTTACTATGCGATAGTTTATTCGCATTTAAAGAAAATGTATATAAAAATATTGAATTTAAAAAACAACATATATAAATTGAATATGTTATTAATGGTTTAATATTATTATTTTTTTCATATTGCGTCCATCAAATGCCATTGCCTGTATTATTTATTCTCGCTTCACTTGTTTGTTCTCTAATTTATACTATTTTTGACAGCTGGTGCAATATTAGGGCACCAAATGCCAAAAAAAGTATGTATAAACTAGAGGGAGAAAAAATAAATATATAAAATATATGTAGATAGAATTAAAATATGTAGGTAAATGACAACCGGTGCAAGATATTTCAGAGAAAATATCAAGTGTTCACTCCACCCTACATAATTTTATTTCTTTGTCAAACATGCATACTATATTACCCTTGCAATAACTAAACTAAATAACTAAATGAGAACTATAAGAACTGCAAATGCAAGAAATAAACTGCAGGAACAGAGTGCGATGCTGTTGCTGCTTGTCGGAGTATGTGTGTACGTGTGCGATGCTGTTGCTGCTTGAGTATAAATAAAATTCAAATACGGAAAAAAAAACGAGTTGTAAGGAAAACATTTGATTTATCCACGTAAATATTTTAATAAAATTTATCTCATCATGGATAATGCTAATATGCGTTATTTCCCTTAGTGTAGATATTTCAATAAAGTTTCTAAATTCATACAAAAAATGAGTTAAAAAAAGCGAGCCATTTTTGGATAAATTAAAAAAGTTTTTGGATAAATTCAATATTTTTTTCCCTTAGTGTACCTACAAATTTATATGAAATCAAAACACTCTCAAGAAATATCCTGGCTACGGTACTGATGGTTTTTAAATGAATTAAAAAAAGATAACTAAGGTTCACTGAATCATCCAGTCCATAAGTGGGACCAATAAAGAAATTTCTGCCTAATTTGCAAACAATTAGCTAAAGTTGCTCAAAAGCAATCTAGTTCACTTAAGTACGAGTATAACAGAGATGGCAACATCCTATCACATGGACCAGCTCATATTTGAAATTAGAGCATTTGCGGTGCACTTCAGCACGCTCGCTCAACTCAACTTAGTTGCATCGTCGTCTTCCTTTAACTTCTAATTAAACCAATTCGCTATAACATTATCTATTGTATGACGTCATTACAAACAAGTTACATTTACATTAGCTTCAGATAAGCACAGGTTTATCCTTAGGATTTCCACTGAATTCTCTGAACATACTGCATGACACGGTGATAAGCCACAACAACCTAGTCGACAGTCTTGATTTAATCATCAATCATGCAATAACCAGGATGTTCACACACAAACACACACACACACACACATACAATTGAATTTTCATGCATGATAGATTTCTGTGAAAATCAATCCTTGTCCTTTGCAAATAATTAATTTTAGAGCACAAAATTTTGTGGAGTTATCATTCTTGATGAGTATGTAATCGGTTGTGGAGCGCTTTTGTGTTGTGAATTTATCAATTTTGAATTAGATGCTTGAAGTTATACACAACTATACATCGATACTATTTGCAAAATATGCTAGTACCTCTTCAGCAGTCAAAGTAAGCAGCTAATTTAATTGCATCAACCAATTTGACGTTAGTGAAAACGTTATTGAAATCTTTTGATTGAATCTGATTTTTGTTATTATATAATAATTCCAATGCGAAGTTGATCTATAAAATTGGCTGGTCTGGATTAGGAGCTAGAAGGCCCAAGAGATTCGCTAAAATATAAAGTTCAAAGAAAATGTTGGTCCTTGTATCTTATGATTAAAATTGTATTTTTGACAATTTTTTAATGGTTCATTTTAAAACTAGCCTTAAATTAACTATAAAAACTCTCCTAGAGTAAACTTTATAACGGACTAACACTTGCCTAAAATCTTCCACATGCCAATTGAATTCAAATGCATGCAAGCAGATAAAAATGCGTTAACAATGTCAAAAGCAAGACAAAGTATGCATTGCGCAGCTTTTGCTGTCCCCTTAACTGAGAACCATCAGCTGGAGATTCAAACGCTAGAGGTTTTAGTATGAACATATCCGGAACAACATTTTGAGTCAACTTTTGACTGCAATTCGCACAATAGAATTGAGGACACTCCGAACTACATCAGTTGACTGGTTGGCTTCGTTACGGTTTTGTTTTTATTCCCTTGTAGTTTGTTAACCGTCGTGGTACACTCTGTTAATTACAGCAAACATGACAATTTGCCATGGTACCAGCTTCATTGGCATTAATGGAGGTGGTGCGCAGCACTGTCAGTATTCTAGTTCTTGCTTGCTCGCTTCGCTTTTGTTTGGCTTTGGAATGTCCTAATTAGATGGCCTATTTAAGCAGCAAACTACACTAAGAAGAGTAGAGCAGAATTTGAAATTTGAAAGCAGGGCATGCGTTTGATGTGATGGAGCAGCAGGCATGCAGGTAGAGCGATTTTAAAATTTTACTTGAGTGCTACTGACTATGGACCGACCTGCACCTTGCTAGTGTGCTTTGCTCTGATTGACTAATCAATGCATGTCTGTTGACGCAAATAAATACTACTGAAGAAGGATTAAACATGCATTTGACACCATTATTCGAATGAAAGTTGGTCAATCGATTGCTTAAACACGATTAATAATAGATTTTATTAATTAGGGTTGATGGTATTCAGACGCTTTAAATAGATTAAGTGATTTTAGCTTCTGAGAGCGATAAGTCGCCTTTTGTTAAGATGAAATGGCCATCATCTAATACAAAGTAGACTGACCAAAAATATTTGGAAAAAGTGCTTGTGACTGTGGATGGAATATTATTATGAAACGTAAGTCTGAAGAGCTTAAATTTTTGAAAAATGTCTTTTAAGCATGAAAGTGTAAAAGTCTCACTCAATTTTTTTTTTTCAAAATAACAAGGTTCCAACAATGGATTCTGGTAGAGGGCACAAAAAACAATACACGTGTATCGGCGTTTTGAAAATTAAAAAAAAAAAAATAAATAACTGGCTATTTTAGCCCTTGAAAGGACTTTGACCTAGCTTCTTATGATCAAATGTGTTGTGCGTGTTATTAAGTTTGTACACAATTGACCGAGAAATGAACCTACAGGTTTAACGCCGACTTTAGAAGCTTTACATGGCATTTTGATTACTCTCTGAGGTTTGCCATTGTCTGCAGAGAGGTGGCGGCCGTACAGAAAAATTATTTTAATTCAAAAAATTTTCTGTCGCTGCTGGGGTTCGAACCCGGTTCTCCAAGTTCGTTGACATAGAGGCCACGCACTTTAACCAACTACGCCGCAGACGCTACATAAATGAAAATTTACAAATGATTTTTATTTTAGAGGAGATTTAAGTTTCCCCCTTTTTTAACATTCTTATAGTGAATCGGCAAAAGAAATCATGTTATCCTTACATTTTGGGTATAGGATGTGTTCTGAGGATTTATGTGAAATACTACGAAGAATATTTTTGTCGAATATTTTAATCCCCTAACTTCTCTATTTCTGGGTCTTTTTGCCACTTTTATGATAAAAGGCAAAAAAGACCCATAAAACAAGGATATAATGGGTTAAAATGGTCCACAAAAAAATTATCATAAAATTCTACTATAAGTCTTCGAATGCACTAAAGCTGAAAATTCAACTTAAATGCTGAAAATTCAATTTTAACCCGTTATGTTCTTGATTTGGGTCTTTTTTGCCTTTTATCGCAAAAAGGTCAAAAAGACCCATAAATTGAGAAGTTTGGGGGTTAAAATGTTTCTCTTTTTTGATTTGGAAAAAAAAAATGCTTTTTTCATGTTAATATACGAAGTAAGTCATGCCATCCAAATGGATATATGTTCTAAAAATGTGGAGAATATTATTATTAGTGTAAATAAGTAAGAGAAGGTCAAATAAGTTTCAATTTTCAAACAAATTTGAAAATGTAGATCTAAGTATTTAAAAAATAAACTTTTGGGACGTAAATAACTCTACCAAATAAGTTAATATTCAGTGGTACTTTTACGGGTTCCTGAAGATGGTTGATAAGTTTAACCGAAATATTTAACAAATAATTCGGCAAAAATTAAAACTTGTTTTTTAAACTCCATACGGACAAGGCCTACAAAAATATTATTCGTACTGTTTCTTTTTGGAGCGAGCGAAGCTCCTATGGAACAACTTGCACGAAGAATGTTTAAAGGAGCAGAACTCTGAAATGGGTTGACCGATTTTAATATTTATTTTTCTAAACTGTTCTACTGATCTTAAATTAGGTACGGACGAATCCCAAATTTGGAAATTCTGTTAAGTTTAGAAATTTATTGAAATTAATATAACCATATCTTTCTTGCTTGATACATATTCGTTTAATTCAGTTTGTTGCTTGCCTGCTTTTGTATGTATCTGTCGTTAGCTTCGCTCGCTCGCTTTAAATAACCGAACAGCATGAAACAAC
The DNA here is from genome assembly GCA_943735915.1 of Pherbina coryleti. Taxonomy (NCBI): domain Eukaryota; kingdom Metazoa; phylum Arthropoda; class Insecta; order Diptera; family Sciomyzidae; genus Pherbina; species Pherbina coryleti. The sequence continues at coordinate 31,700,634 of OX030949.1, forward strand.
AACAAAAACATTAAGCCGAATGTTGTTCGCTGCAACAGCTGTTTATTACTAACTAAAATAAATAACTGCTATGATGAAGTTTGTAAATAGATGCAAATACATAAAGATTAAATTGTTTGATGTTTTTATTTGCATGTGTTGGTGAACCCTGTAAAATAAAAGAAATTTGCAATTTTTATAATTTTTCATTATTTTGTGACTGGTAGGCTTATTACCTTTCATTGCTTCCACCAGTGTTGCCAGAACTTTTTTGAGAAAAGCGCGAGATTTAAAAAAAATATCGCCCAAAATCGCCCAATAAAAAAAAAATCGCCAAAATCGCAATTATTTCTAAGAAATATATTATAATAGAAAAAACAAAAAAATTATATAATTTTTTTTTTCAAATAATATTGAGAGCTGTTAATAGTATTATATATATAAAAGTTCTTATTTTCATATTTATTGAAATAATATTGAGATCTGTAAAAAATTATAAAAAAGATACTTCATTTTATACGAGAATTTTGATTGTTAAAGAACATTGTTTTTAGAAACTATCACTATTTAGAAGTTTTCAATATGCAACTTTAAAAATAAAAACTTTATACAAAAAACGTAGTTCCATTCTATTTAATACTTCAGCCATATTAGACTCTTCCTCTGTTTTGTCAATTCTCTTTAGTTCATACATTGATTTATTCATTTTTGAAATCGTATCATCGGATTTTGGCAGCGACTTCCAACGACAGTTATTAGCCTTCATGAAGCATTTTACTCGAATGATTGAAGTTAGCATATCTAATTTCATTCTGTTGACGGAGAAAATACGTTCCACAAATGCATTAGAATGTGGCAAGGAAAAAAAGATGAATGCCAACTTACATATATTGCCAAAAATTTTTCCCACACACATTAGATGAGTTTATGAAAAAGCGTGGTTTTCACAAAAATCGCCCAAAAAATCGTCAGGCGATTTCCTAAAAATTTAAGCGCAAAAACAAGAAAAAAAGCGCCCAATTGGCGATAAATCGCCCAATCTGGCAACAGTGGCTTCCACTAAGACTGTGCTGATCTTAACACCAACGCATCAAACCATTATCAGATTCTATCAATTTATGACTATAACACACATTTAAATTCAAATAATTTAAAAAAAAACAATAAATGTTATAAAATCGTCTTTAGCAGTTTTAATAAAATGAATTTTTTCGACAATATTTGGAAATAATTCTAAGACTCCATTCCTATCCATGTTGCGATCAATATCACGATATTCTAATTTGTAGGTCCTAGGATCTAGGATATTGTGATATTGATCGCGACATGGATTGAAATATAGGCTTAGAAATGTTTCTAAATATTGTCAACATTCAGTTCATTCAAACTGCACTAGAAGGTTTCGTACACTCAGAAGCATCAAGAGGGAGTATTGAGCTAGATGAATAGAGATGAAAGTCGAGTCTTGGTTTTTGTTCAAATAAGGAGAGCGTTCGTAATGAACCAGATAATGAGGCAAATTGGACAGAACAACAAACTTTCAGGGAATTAAGAGTATCATTAGAAGAACTGTCTACAAATCAAATTTTTTATCAACAATCAGCGTTCATCTTTTTTTTACACTGGACCCCCGGTAATGCGGCCCCTGACTAAAAAAGAAAATTGCAAATGCGAAAGGTAAAAGCGTAGGACCATGGCCTAGCTGGGATTCGAACCCGGGACCTCTGGGGTGGCAGTTGATCACGTTTGACACACATTTACCGTTTGAGATCTGGAAAGTTTATTGACAAAAAGTAGAATCCCCATTTAATTGAAATAACAAAACCTATTTAATATCTTTGCTTTTATAGTTTTTAAAAAAAAGCTATTGGAGCTAGCAACTCAACTCAATTGCCTCCACAACGTACCAATTTATGTGGCTAGCTAGCAAACGCGTAAGTGTTTGCTAAGCGACTGCTACGACCTAGTTATTTATTTATTTATTTATTTGGTGGTCCTATAACACGTAAACCTCTCAAATTTTCACTGCGTATATCAGCTGTTCTCTTTTGCCCATGCATTTTCAGTTTGTTAACCTCGAATGTATTGACTCTTACGACAAAAGCTGATTTATCCACTCGTTACCTGCAGGTTGTGTTCATGAAAAGACGTATATAATTTTGAGCAAATACGAATATGCGAGATTGCGAGCTTTCATGAGGATCACTATTATAATCCACTCTTCAATAAAGATTTTGATGGCAAAAATTTTCCATATCATGAAAATATTAGAGCATTTGATCTGCTTCATAACAATTTCGAAAAATTTTAATGTAGTTGAAGCAATTAAGAAAAAGTTTAAAGTTGGTTTATTCATCATTCCACATGTATCATACCAGTCCAATAATGTCCATCATAGGAACCATATCAAAAGTCATATAGGAACCATGATAAATTTTTTTTTCAAAACAGACCCACCATACAAAGTCCCAAAGACCCCTCATAAAAAGTGCATTATACCATCATTGAAAATAATCTAAACATAGCATATCCGTTATATCATACAATCATACTAAAATTGTTATTTTATATCCATCATACCATACCCATCAAACCATTATCATCATACGATACCGATCTTACCATAACCATCATACCAAATGCATCATTTCATACCCATCAAACCATACTCATAATATCACTTCCATTCCCTTTTCTTTCTGAAGGCTTGCAAAGTAACCTTTCGGCAAAAGCATTTATCCAAACATTTCAAATAGAAAACTTTTACAAAAACTCTTTTCTGTACAAGCAGGCGTGTCATACTCATTTTTAACCGTTTTCCTTTTAAAGAGCTAACTTAAAATTATATCAATGTCTATATAAAACGCCCAATTTTATTGAAGGAGGCGTGGCAAACTTTATTGCTCACACCATTTTATGGCACACTTCCAGCTATTTGAGCTATTTCCAGCTATTAGCTTAAAATTAAACACAATGTGTTTAAAAAATGTGTTCGTATTTTGCTTTTTTTCATATGTTTTTCAAAAGTTTTATACACATTTGCTCTTACTTTGACGAAATTTGTTGCAAGCTATTTTTTAAACACAAAATTCGTCAAATTAATAACAACTGTCGTCAATTTTATAACATTTTTTTTTTTCAGTGTAGTATATCACTTGAGAACAATATACCAATTTCGGCCTCAATGGGTGTATCACGTTCGTTATAAGAAAAAAAATTTTATTTGAATGCTGTTTCCACAAGTACCAATAACTATTGCGTAAGGAAAGGAAATAATATATTCTTTATATACCCCTGGGCCAAACGCGTCAGAGCGAGTGGGAGGTGGTTCGAATCCTCCCTGATACAGAAAATTTTTTCAAATTAAATAAATATTTCTGATCGTTCATTCCCTGTCTGCAGACAATAACAAACCTAAGAGAGTAATACCACCTTGGTCAAAAAGTTTCCGGAATCACCACCGTGTGGCACTCTCAGTCACCCGATTTGAGTTCCCTTTTTTTTAGATGGCCATATCTGTCATTGACCTTCTATGAAATTTTCAGCTTGATAGCTTGACATTTGTAAAAGAGACGACGTATTGAGTACATCTGCAATTGGGCGTGTTTTTGATTTTGTACAATTTTAAAAATGGAACTGAATTCGCAACAACGAGTTTGTATTAAATTTTGTGTTAAAAATGGTTTCAATGGGGCGACTACATTGAAAATGTTAGAAAAGTGTTTCGGCAACGATACTCTGAAGAAAACAGTTGTTTATAAATGGCACGAACCGACGATAATATCAACAAAATCAAAGAATTGATGACCGCAGACCGTAAATTGACCATCAGAGAAATGGTAGAGCTTTTGGATCCGTTCGAGACATTTTGGTTAATGATTTGGGCCTCAAACGTGTCGTTGCAAAGCTGGTGCCGAAAGACCTGAATTTCATGCAAAAAAGAGACCGCGTTGACATCGCAAAAGACATAATTTTCAAGGCCGAATCCGACCCAACATTCATCAAACGGATCATTACTGGAGACGAGACGTGGATTTATGAGTATGACACGCAATCCAGACATCAAGCGAGTGAATGGTGTGCAACCGCAATCGAAAAAACTACGTCGTTTTCAGTCGAAAAAGAAGGCGATGCTCACAGTTTTCATGGATTATAAAGGTGTTGTATATCATTAATTCCTTCCCCAAGGCCAAAGAGTCCACAAGGAGTATTATTTGGGTGTTATAAAACGTTTGCGTGAAGCAATTCGCCAAAAAAGACCGGATTTGTGGGCAAACAACTCGTGGATCTTGCACAACGATAACGTACCGTCGCACAATACCGTCGTTGTCCGTGAGCATTTGGCTAAGAACGAAACGAATACCATTCAAAAACCACCGAATTCACCTGATTTGGCTCCCTGCGACTTTTTCCTATTCGGTTAACTCAAGAAACACATTTCAGCACCCAAGATGAGATCATGGGAAAACCGAAGATGGCTCTGATGGCCATACCGCAAACTGAATATAAGAAATATTTCGAGGCTTAGATCAAGCGCTGGTAAAGTGCGTTGTAGTCGATGGGGAGTACTTTGAAGGTAACGATATCGATTTTGATGAATAATCTTATATTTTTAATTTCCTGAATAAATTCCGGGAACTTTTTGATCAAGGTGGTATATGCCATATAAATAGTATTCCTGAAAACATGACTATAATCTGTGTTATGAAATGTTTGGATCATTTGTGGGCAAACATTCCATAACAAAAAATACAATAGATCATAAAAAGCATAATGAAATTTCTTGAAAGGACTGAATTGCCAATTCGTTTTGTTTTGTAATATATGCATATTACGCCAAGACTTTTGGGCAAAAATCTATGCTAGAATTCTATAAAACTGAATTTCCAGCTTTACGTATCATCATACTAAAGATAGAACTCTAACTGTAGCGTATAAGATGGTTCAATTGTACTTATAGTGCCATTGTCCAATTTTTTAATTCAACATCGATTAACATCTTTAACGCTTTCGTTTTTATAAATGGCGCAACTTCATTCCAAGTTTCATTCACCTAGTCTTTATAGAGTCATATTTATAGCAATTTTAATTAATTTCTGGTTAATTTTCTGAACTAACGCCTGAACCATAAGAAGTTGCACTTAAAAAAATATGTTATTTCAAATAAGTAGATATTAAAAGTGTCGAGCAGAAGTATGCAAATAATTGTGAACTTATTTTGATGGCTGGGAGGGTGTTTTGCTATATGGATCTTGGACAGCACCACATAAAAGTCCAATATCGGTTTGTCGCAAATTTTGATGAAGATTATCAAAATTGAAGAAATATCTATATATTAATAGGCAAACAAAAAAGTTTGTGTTCCCTTTTTTCCTGTGTTACCTTCAACATATTCACATAATACTTATATCGATGGATAGGTATTTTCGAGCAGATTTGCACAATATAATTTTTATTCGAATATGTTGTCATTAAGATAAGTAAAAGTTAACAAATGTAAAACGCTTTTTTTACCAATGGGATAATCAGAAATTACAAAGCGACAAAGCTCTGTTGAACATGACTGCTGTAGCTTACAAAAGCAAGAGTAGAATGCGGGAGTGACGCAAACACTTAAAAAGAGCTGAGTAGAATTATTGTTGTTGTTGTTGTTGTTGTTGTTGTGGTTGTTGCTTTCTCTTAATATCTCTCAGCGTTAAAAAAACAAAAAAACTGCTGCTTGCTACTATTACCTTGAGAATTATCATTTATCTTGATTAATTTGTTATACTTTTCTACCCTTTATTTACTTTTACTTTATTTACTTTACTTTTAATTTATTTATTTACTTTAAATGAATATAACATGTCTAATACATTTTTGTTATTGACGCATATATGCTTCCTTTTTTGTCCTTTAACACTATTTTCCTCATAGCGTCAAGGTAAGCATTAAGAATTTCCATGCAAATTAATAACAATTCATAATTAATTATGTGAAAAACAACTTAAGTTTCGTTACCTTACAGAAAGAGATGGCCGATTTCGGCCACAGGCGATACTAGTTAGTATTAATAGTTAAACTTCTTGTGTGACCAGAGTGTATAAATAAGAAGAGAAGGGTTTCAGAGGTATTAATAAATAGCTGAGCACATGGCGGTTTTAAGGGATATTGTGTTTCACAAGTGTCTTTCTTATGACCTAATAAAACCTTGAGAGACATCTAATAAATTGTTCGTTTTATTAAAAAAATAAATTTTACACTTCCTATAGAAACACCCATTGCAAATTAGGTTAATCTGGTTCAACCTGGTTCATCCTTGTTGAATACACTTCTTTATTGAATTTCACTATATAAGCTTTACGGTACTCTCACCTTTATTATCTTTACGTTTACCTCTCCAAGTTCCAATTTCTTTCATTTTACATATTTTCAAAATATGTCTTAACACATTCGCTCAACGAGAATAGTATCTTAAAGCCTTCAAAGTTGCGCCTACGCATATTTTAACTCAAACTCTTCTCTATGGCCTACAATTTTTTACTTAAATAGCCAACTAAATTAAACAAGCCACCCCAATCCACTTCATTATACACTTAACACACTTATACGGCGTTAGAAGGAAATGCTTGCAACCATAAAAATAGCTCATTTCTACGCTCAGTCATCAAGTGTCATAAAAAAAAACAACATGGCGTCAAAGTGTCTTTAAAATCACGCTTCAGACAGCACTTATATTGAGTATGTCATACCAACCAGCAGCAACAAGCTGGCCAAACAAGGAACAGTCAAACAACTTGGAGATTGTAAACTTGTAAATTGCTGCTTATTTTTGCTCCATCGACCAATGTTGCCGCCTAGTTTGGGAGCAAACACAGCACCTAATTAAGCACAATTCCCGCATAGTTAGCGCGACATTAATTGACATTTTGTGACAAACGTCAATTACAAGTGCGTACAATTCGATGGACCTCATTTGGCATGGTTTCGGATGGGACACAGCTAATACTAGTAAGTACCCAGTAGGGAAATTTTCAACCCTTAACAGTTATAAATTTAAGGACAATCTGCTTAACTTTCATGTTTATTCGGCCAATGTAAGGCTATCTTGGTTTAAAGCAGTCTTAGGTCATTTGATGAGGTGTGAGAATTAAAAACACACGATTTTCTAAAATTCAAACTTATATTTCTGCTGGGATAGCACTCTATTTCTTCCTCTCTCTCTCTCTCACACTCTCTCATTCTCGCCATGATGCTGTTGCTTGTTTTCGCAAAATGTCAGATAAAATGATATGGAATTGAATTGGCACTGTAGTAAATCCCAGATCCTTTTGCTACAGCGAAATATACGATTCTGTTTATTAATGAGTACAAGTATTGCTGACCAGGCGTATTTCATTTCTGTCATACTCTCCATCTTTGAGCATTTGAAATACTTTACGACATAGCTTCGAAATAATCGCAAGGAGCACGCTTCATGGCATTGTATTTATGTATGTGTATAATTGGCGTCGTTTTGTGTAAACACACTAATGACAGCTGTCAAGACTGTTCATGAAGCGTCGCCGTCGTTGTCGTCGTCAGTTCATCGAATCGAGAGGCACCTACTAGCGCAGCCGGACGGAAAATTCAGATTTCAGATTTCCTTTTCAAAGAAAATGTATATAAATCTCTTATAACTGTCAATGTTGTTAGCTTAAATTAAACGTACTTTTTTTACAGAGACTTTTCGCAGCATTAGCAAAAAAAAAAAAAAATAAAAAAATAATAAAACAAAAAATGGCTTCGTCGGAGTCTGACTTTTTACTGGTCTGCTATAGTGCCTGCCTCTTCCGTATGGCCAACATCAACAACATTAATAAATGTTAACAGGATGTTGACCATTTAATTTATAGTGTTTGAATTTTTAAGAATTTATAAACAAGAAGTTAAATTTTTGATGAAATAGACAGAAGATTGTACTTTCGATTGATAGATTGTTAATCAAGAAATAATATCGTCTTCTTAATCAGAGCAAATCTCATCTAAAATAACATCCAGCTTAGATAGGTTTGTTGTCCATGTACTGGAAAATTGTTTATACCTACATTCTTCAATGAGGCATATACATAAGATGGGTTTTGGATTCCATACATTTTCTTAACATATTCCAGAACCTCCCTGCAAGGCCAGATTCTGAATCTTGGATGTAATATAAGTATGTGATGCGAAAAAAAATTCAAAAAATTTGCAAACTGGATTGGCGCCGCTAAAAAACGTGAATTTGAAGAAGTATAAAATGGATGTTTCAAATCGAGTTTCCTATTTAAATTTAAGTCCTACCAAAACTTTTGAATATAACATATCCTAATGTAAAATCGTCCGCTGGACCCAAATATCAGTCATCAGATTCTTAAAAAAATTAGTCCTTGACCTAAAATTGGCCAACTTTATCAAGAATTTCCTAATTTTTTCTTTCGATTTTGAAAAAGAAGCTTTACCTTCGCCAAGGTCGCAGCAACTTTCTCAAATTAAAATGCTGCATTATTGTTGGCCTTTTTATGAAGTTTAGGAATAATAAAAAAATTATTCAAATCGGGCCATTTTCATGGCAGAAAAACGGTTTTTTTGTTGAGCTGACGTTTGGGCAAGAATGGAATAATCGCCATTCTGACACGCTATGGTTTCACTACGTTGGAAATACGTTGCTAGAAACCCGTCCGACAACTGTCATACATTTTGGACAGTTAATCGAGAATTGTTTCAGTCCATTTATCCATTTATCGTGGCGTAGTTGGTTAAAGTGCGTGGCCGCTATGTCAAAGAACCTGGAGACCCAGGTTCGAACCCCAGCAGCGACAGAAAATTATTTGAATTAAAGTAATTTTTCTGTACGGCCGTCACCTCTCTGCAGAAAATGGCAAACCTCAGAGAGTAATCAAAATGCCATGTAAAGCTCCTTGAGAACGAGAACATTCCGTTAATCGCCGTTCGGAGTCGGCGTTAAGCATGTAGGTCCGGTTCTCGGTCAATTGTGTACAAACTTAATAACACGCACAACACAATTGATCATAAGAAGCTAGGTCAAAGTCCTTTCAAGGGCTGAAATGGCCAGTTATTTATTTTATTTATAATTTAGTTGTTTTGACCATTTAAAAAATTTCTTTACTCATATATTTCTCCTATACGCTCAAAAACATAGTATCTACAACAATAAAATTGCCTAAAAATAGTGATTTCAAAGGGTTATGGAAGCCACAAGCATTATTTTTTTGGACTTATAATTTGGATCCACTTTATTTGAAGTATTTCCATTACAACGATACCCATTTTTTTGGGTTTCGAGACAAAAACGTCGACATGGCAGTTATGATGATTATTTCCTGAAATAAAATGACTGATCTTTTCAGATAGTCAAGCTGCGCTTAAAGCACAGAACCCGCATATTGATAGCTCTGAAACTCTTACTGAGTGCCGCAGATCTCTTAACGAGATGGTGAGGTTATTCAGTATTCACCTTATATGGGTACCCGGTCATAGGGATATGGAGGGCAATAATCTGGCTGACGAATCGGCAAGGAAACCTCGAACACCCTCTTCAATGAAGATTTTATTCGCATACCCATGTCCACCTATCTATGGAGTTTCCAGTGCAGGAACAAATCCTTGAGTCTTTCACAAGAACGCTGGGAACACCTTGTCAGATGTAGGGTAGCTAAGCTAACGTGGCCTCGCTACGACTAAAAACGCACTTACTTACTAATTCAAAAATAGTAGGAATCCTCACGGGTCACTGTCTAATCGGAACACATGCTCTTTGATTAGGACTTCCATCAAATGATTTCTGCAGAAGCTGCAAATGTGAAGTAGAGGTAGAAAATGTCCAGCATTTCCTCTGCGAATGTGCGGCGTTAAGTAAAAGAAGATTGGCAACTCTGGGCCATCCCTTCTTAAATGGACTTACTGAAGTCTCATGCCTGGAAATCAAGCATATAATAAAATTCATCATCCGTTCGAACTGGTTTGTTGAGCAGGGATATCTCTCATAGGTTCAAAAGAAATTATGTGGTATCACAACGGGTTTGCACTGGCGTAATTGTACGAGGCGTCTGCCGGCTCAGCCATCAAAACCTAATCTGATATAGTGACTACTGCCCCGTCACGACAGCTATGATGAATTATGCGCTGATTCGGATAGATGCAGTCTACTCTGTGGTAAGGTACGTTTTACTGCATAGTGTTTGCAATACTGTATAGGCTGTTGGATGTTGTTTAGTGGTTCAGAATGAATATAGTAGAAATAGTGGGAAATAATATGTCATGGCAGTCATGTACAATAATGCCCTTTTGCCCGGGAGACTATCGCAAGGCTGGCCCTGTGGGGAATATAGTGCTAGCTGTGGTAGCTCAATAAATGAGGTTTGTAATAAACGAATTCAATCCATAAATTGAAAATGTTGCATTCCAATACTGGTAACTATCCATAAAGTATAACATATTTACCAAATTAAATATACATAGGTGTGGTGTGTATCCGGTATTCAGACTATTGTAACTTATATGGAGTTGGTCTCATCTGAAGTCATGGTAGAGACGCTCAGGAGATGGTCGGCTGGATGTCAGTATATGACATTGTCTTAGCATTAACATACGGGGGATCTATTTGTTGGGCATCAATTCCGAAAATAATTCAGTTAACAGTTAATTGACTCTTTGAACAAATGAATTGGCCGTTCAGTTGGCCTGGCAGTCAAGGCCAACATTTGAAAGTAATTACCTTAAAAATTAAGTGGCTAGCCGATAAAACATATATTTTTATACCCCCACGTTTAAAAAACGTAAATGGGGGTATATTAATTTTGTCACTCCGTTTGTAACTCCCATAAGGAGGCGTGGTAGGTATAGAAAAGTATATATATTTTTGATCAGCATCACCACCCGAGTTGATTTAGCCATGTCCGTCTGTCTGTCCGTCTGTCCGTCTGTCTGTGATCACGATTACAGCCGTAATTTTAAAGCTATCATCACGAAATTCAATATTTAAGCTTTTATCTAAAAAATGAAGGTCAAGTTCGTAAATGAGCCAAATCGGATGAAAACCACGCCTACCTCCCATACAAAGTGACTTTATCAAAAAGGTAAAATTTCTCTAAATTCCACAAAAATTAATGTATGGACTTGAAATTTTGCATATACACTTTGATATATAACGTGTACTATGTGTATGGAATTCAACCAAATTGAGTGAAATCCACGCCCACCTCCCATACAAAGCGACTTTATTAAAAAAACAAAAGCGAATATTTTCTGTTAAAAATATAACGAAAACGTTTTTACAGATAAACATTTTATTGATTGCTTAAGACTTTGAATATACTTTGGTTCGGCCGTGGGGGTATTTAAATTTCGGCCCAGTCGAAGTTCATTTCTTACTAGTTTTCATCTAGTTTTGTTTTGAAAAAAAATTGTAAATGAATCGCCTTTTATATATTGTATGAGCTGTAACATATCTTATTCAGAATCAAATTGGATTATAGAATACAGACCTATGGAGAATTCCACTGAAAATTGTAATTTTTAACACATATATATCTCATTGTTTTTTTATAAATTGATTGACGGAGTTGGTGGTAACGTAAAGCAACTTGTAAGCCAAAAAGCTCGAGGTTAAGGAGATGGTACCGTAATCCAAAACGCAAAAGATTTTGTTACATTAGCAGCCACTTAATACCTTCTACGAAGGTTTTCTATATTGCTGAATCAGAAATAGCTGATAAAATCCAAAATGTTTATCCATGGGAAGCTGCAAGGCCTGTTCCGGGAATATCAAAATTTCATCATATATTAGTCGACGGTCATAAAGTAACATGCAAGAAACACACTTAAGATAATCATACACGCAAAGAAAAAAAACGTTTATCGCCAGTTTGCCGCAAACGAACTTCGTTTGTCGTGCTTGAAATCGTTTATTGCAAACGTTTCAACAGTTGTCATAAACGTTGAACGAAAAATTAACAAAATTTTCAGTTGTGAGAAACGAGTCATTTAGTTGCAGGAAATGAATTTCGTTTGTCATAAACGCGAGTGATTTTTAAATTGCAGCAATTGAAAACTTCGTTTTTCCCAACTGAAAATTTTGTTTATTTTTCCCTTCGTTGTATAAACATAACGCTTATAGTTTAGAGTTACTTTTTGGACAAATTGTTACTATATAAGGAAATTGGTAGTTTGCTTAATACGCGGACGAAGACAGCAACAGAGGTGGAATCCATAAGAAGACGGACGGACATAATGAGAAAGATTATTAATATAATAAATAATAATGACCGAAATAGCTTGCGGTTTATATATATAAGATATATTTTTAAGTTGTGACAACTGAATATTCGTTTGCGGCAAATACAGCTCGCAAACGAAGTATAGTTGGTGAATTTTTCAGTTGTGGTAAACGAAAAATTTCTTTGCGTGTAGTGTTAAGTTTTCATTTAAAAAATGATTCGAAACGAAGACTTAATTTCTGAATTTCGTACGAGTCCCGTACAAACAAAAGTGTCCCGTACAAAAGATTTCATTTTTATTTTTTCATTCTCATTTTAATAGATATTTTTTCGAACTTATAGTATATCGTCATACCATGATCGACGAAGTCTACATAAGTATATTTTTAATTTTACAGAGATAATTAATTTTGCTAAAATTCTCCAATAATGTCAAAAAATAAAAAGTATGGTGGACCGCGGTTGTCCCGTACAAACAAACATCTTTTCATACTTATCACTGCCTATTTATGAATATTTTCAGGCACAAATTATAGATTTTGAAAAGCCTCCGTTACACTAAATGAATGTACTAGATGCTTTGTACAATAACATCTCGGTTTATTCTTAATTTAAGATCTTAACTTATCAAATGCGTACGATTTGTCCCGTACCAACAGTGGAATGCTCCCTATGTACATATAATCTGGTTATCTAGTATATGGCCAGTGCTTGCAAAGCTTCAATATTGTCGTTCAGTTTTGTAGTTTTTTTTTTTATACCTAAAAGGACTGTCTTTAGTAAAAGATAATAGGGAATTAGTAATCCATAAATTAAAACTATTGATAAGAGTGAAGGTACTTTAACAAATTATAAAAAGAGATAACTCTCAATAAATAATCATAAAATTGCTATACAAAACTCTTGCTACAAACATGGTCATCAACATTTTTCTGGTGGAACTTTAAGTCAACTGCATCCTTGACTCATGGCTAGAATCAATTGCTTGAGATATGGAGACGGCAAAATTCCACAACATCAAAGCGACGACATCTGAACATCTCAGCGTCATCATCATCATCATCATCATCATCATCATCATCATCACTTGTTATCGTTTTGTGACATTCACATCACGCATGCCGCAAACGTCCTGTCAGGTCTTGTCATTGTTTTGTTCAACCACAAGATCCCTCAGGAGTTTCAGTTTCCACAACTATGCCAGATAATTGCCCAGATAAAATTATTATGTTGGACAACATGTTGTTGTAGTTAGCAGACGCTTAAAATAGGCGCACATCTAAGCAGTTTATGATGACGGTTTTGATGGACGCTGAAAAGTAGTTCATACACTGGGCAAAAGGCAGACGAACACAAGTCCAGAGCGAGAGTTGAAGTGAGAGTTGATAATACCTAAAGTGTAGATGGAATGGTGTAATGATAGAATGACATTAATGCAATGACAAATTTAGGACATAATTGTTCTTTGTACTTAAAGTCCTTTTGTTGTTGTGTAAGATTTCTGAACGTAAATAACGTCCCTTTGGAAGAAAACCTTAGATTATCTATTAGGCAATATCTTGAGAAAGTTAATCATCAAGGAACATAAGGAAAATACAGAGTTATTTAAATATATATTAAGAACAGAATTTTATTTACGACTCAAACGCCTGATGAGACATGCAAGACGTGATTGGGGGAAAAGGGACTGGTCTTGCAGTTATCATGCAGGTGACCAGCTAACCATGCCACATACCTTTAAATCTCTTCGAAGTATTAAGGAAATTATCGATTAAGGCACATCTTGTTCTGAAACCAGGGGCGGTTCCAGGAAAATATTGGGGGGGGGAGGATTTCAACAATATTTATTTACACATAGTATATTTATTAAATAAGTCATCAGTAAATCAAATTTAACATGCTTTAGATTATAAAATGATATTCATTTTTCTTGGCTTTTTCGACATAATGTCCATTACATTTTCGCACGCTACTTCCACGTCACGATGCGCGTTCAACAACGCCAAACCGTTCAATCGGTCTTCACTTGTCTCAACGCTCTAAGAGCGCTCTCTGCCCATATCTGCTCATGAGTTTCACTTAAGTTCGTTAAATTTCTCTCTCATTCTGATGCATGACTAGGTTTTCATTCATGCCGTCTTCATTAAATATCATTCGTTTGCGAATATCGTGCAGTAAATATTCAATAAAATGTTCTAAAAACGCCTTTTATGCATCCATTTTTTAAAAACCCAACCACGAGCGATGTGGACACAATTAGAATTTTGAACGAATGTTGAATTGAAAAAATTTTAGTACACATTGTCAAACAACGAGCAAGAGCTAACCCGTGACGGACGTACTCACAAAAATTTTTGTGAGCTTTCAGTCAAGAACGACAATTCAACAATCAAGTGTACATACTATGACTCAAGCTCAGATTCTCTCTCAACTGACATTCATGAGCGAAACAAAAACAAAACTGGAACAGAACTCAGTGTTTTAGCAATACGTGTAGAAACGTTTACAGCATAGGGGTGTGAATATTTAAAGTAAATTATAAAAACTCAATGTGGTTTCTTTTTGATACCCTTAGCCCACATAAGGAGGACGATCCTCACAAGGCAACGCGTGAGGGTCAAGGGGGCGATCTTCACATGGCAACGTGTCTGACTGCCTCAACCTGGTGAGGCCAGCATTATCCATGTCGAACTCGTCTCAAGTCGACTCAAACCTCTGCGTGGTGTCCTCTAGAAACGGCAAACTGGCAACCGTTAGTTTGACGGCTAATGTGAGCGGCGGGCTCCCCCTGCCTTTAAAGGGTTGTGCGTTGGGTTTGAAGCCCACCACGTAAAAACAAAATTTCAATGAAACGCATAAGAAATAAGATAAAAATGATCCCAAAATCTGATGACGACTACCGCAAACGAAAAACTGACAATGATTTACGGATATGCACCTGGAACGTCCGAACCCTAAATTGGGATGGTGCCTCTATCCAACTGATAGATATCTTAGAAAGATACAAAGCTGATATCACTGCAATCCAAGAAATGCGATGGAAGGGACAGGGTTGCTCACGGCAAGCATCCTGTGATATCTACTACAGCGGCCATGCGGAGAAGCACGAATTTGGATGCGGATTCGTGATTGGCAAGCGACTACGGCATCATGTCCTGCGATTCACACCTGTGAACGAACGACTTGCCATAATCCGTGTCAAGGCAAGATTTTTCAACATAAGCCTGATTTGTGCGCACGCTCCGACAGAAGACAAGGACGATGAGACCAAAGACAGCTTCTACGAGCGCCTTGAAGAGGCCTATGAGCGCAGCCCCCGCCACTACATAAAAATCGTGTTTGGTGACTTCAACGCCAAGGTGGGAAAAGAAAATATCTTTGGTCCAACAGTCGGAAAGTTCAGCCTCCACGACAATACCTCCGATAACGGAATGAGGCTGATTGACTTTGCCGCAGCGCGAAACATGGTCGTTAGTAGCACTAGATTCAAGCATCTCGATATTCATAAAGCAACTTGGCTGTCTCCGTCTCAAAATACGCGTAACCAAATTGATCACGTTTTGATTGACGGAAGGCACTCTTCCAGTGTTTTAGATGTACGCACGATCCGTGGTGCCAATATAGACTCGGATCATTATCTTGTCGCAGCCAAGATCCGTACACGCCTGTGCGCAACGAAGAATGCGCGCAATCCAGCACAGAGAAAGCTAGACGTCGAAAAGCTGCAATCAAAACAAACAGCCGAAGACTTCGCTACTCGACTCTCACTCCTGCTTCAAGAAAGCACTCCTCCGATCGACGATATATGCGCGCAGTGGAATCACATTTCCCACTCTATGCGTACGGCTGCCGAAGAGGTGATAGGCTATCACCGCCCTCGCCGAAACCAGTGGCACGACCAAGAGTATCGCGACGCCACTGCGGAAAAAGACGCCGCCTACAAAGCCACCCTGCAGTCGGTTGTAACGCGTGCTGCTAAAGAGCGATACAAAGAGAAGAGGAGAGAAGAGAGACGCATTTTCAGGCGAAAGAAAAGGGAAGCAGAAATGCGTGAGTGCGAGAAAATTGAGATGCATGGTGACAGGAACGAGGTCCGAAAATTTTTCGAAAAAATAAGACGCCTGGCCGATGGTTTCAAGACCGGGGCCTCTTCCTGCAAGGATGAAAATGGGAATCTAGTGACAGATATCCAGAGTACACTGATGATGTGGAGGGAACACTTGTCTAGGCTTCTGAATGGTGACGACGACAGCAATCCCGCCAATAGAGATGATATCCCGGAAATCCCAATTGTGGACGACAGCGTTGAAGTTCCGCTGCCCGACCATAGTGAAGTCTTGAAAGCTATAGCTCGGCTTAAAAACAACAAAGCCGCAGGAGCCGATGGCTTACCGGCTGAGCTCTTCAAGAATGGATTCGAAGCTCTATTTAAATGCATTCATGAGCTTCTATGCAGAATATGGTCGGAAGAATGCATTCTAAACGATTGGAACCCCAGTGTGCTCTGCCCAATCCACAAGAAAGGCGATCCCACAATTTGCGCCAACTACCGTGGGATAAGCCTTCTGAATATCGCATATAAGGTCCTGTCGAGCGTACTATGTGAAAGACTAAAGCCCATCGTAAACCAGCTGATTGGACCTTATCAGTGTGGCTTCAGACCTGGTAAATCCACCATAGACCAGATATTTACGCTACGACAAATCTTGGAGAAGACCCTAGAAAAACAGATCGACACACACCATCTTTTTGTCGATTATAAAGCCGCCTTCGACAGTCCTATAAGGAATTATCTATACTCCGCCATGTCTGAATTTGGTATTCCTGCAAAGCTCATCCGTCTTTGCAGAATGACACTGAGCAACACCAGCAGCACAGTTAAGATCGGGAAGGATCTCACTCCTCCATTCGATACCAAACGAGGTTTCAGACAAGGTGATTCCTTATCGTGCGACTTTTTCAACCTAATGATGGAGAAGATCATCCGAGCTGCTGATTTGAGACGCAGCGGCACGATATTCTACAAAAGTATTATGCTGCTGGCGTATGCTGATGATATCGATATCATTGGCCATAATACGCGCGAAGTCAGTGCAGCATTCTCCAGATTAGCGAAAGAGTCGAGTCGAATGGGTCTTGCAGTGAACGCAGAGAAGACGAAATACCTAGTGTCAACAAATAAACAGTCCCAGCGTCTTGGAAACCACGTCACTGTTGACAACATCTCCTTCGAGGTTGTTAAGGACTTCGTCTACCTGGGATCCAGCATTAACTCTTTCAACGATGTTAGTATTGAGATAAAACGAAGGATAACTCTTGCCAACAGGTGTTACTTTGGGCTGAGTAGGCAATTGAGAAGCAGAGCCCTCTCTCGACGAACAAAACTCACGCTCTATAAGTCACTAATTATGCCCGTCCTATTATATGCAGCACAAACCTGGACGTTGAGCAGTTCTGATGAAAAGACTTTGGGAGCCTTCGAGAGAAAGATCCTTCGTAAGATCTTCGGTCCAATCTGCGTCAATGGCGAGTACCGAATTCGATGGAACCACGAGCTGTATGAGCTGTACGCTGACATAGACATAGTTAAGCGCATTAAAATCGAGCGGCTCCGCTGGCTAGGTCATGTTGAGCGAATGGAAAACGACGCTCCAGCGAAAAAAATATTCGATTCGGTGCCCGGTGGTGGTCAACGCAGAAGAGGACGCCCACATCTTCGTTGGAAGGATCAGGTGTTGGATAACCTGACCACGCTTGGTGTTTCCAACTGGCGCCAGCAAGCGCAAAACAGAAATGGCTGGCGCAATTTCTTATACGAGGCCAAAACCGACTTACGGTTGTAAGCGCCAGATAAGTAAGTAAGTAGCCCACATAATAAACATCAGTACATCACATTTAAATACAGTTTCTTTTAGAATTTTTGGGGGGATAATTTAATTCCTTAATGTTTCTTATAAGACATCCATGAATCAAGTTGACCTATGTGACAACATGCTGAATAGGTTTTTGAAAGTTGAGGGGATTTAGAAAATCGAGAATGATGCTTAAATGTCTTTCATTTTTGAGTCGGTGTGGATGTTGATAAGAAGTCTATATTTTAGAAAAAGAGTTCATTTTTAATTCGTTAATTGATTTAGTCCTTAATATAGTCTTACTAAAGAAGTCCCATTTCATATAATGACAAGAGTAAATTAAATTTATTTAATCATTATCGTTATTATTATAAGCGATATTCAAAAACCAAAAGTTTAATTATTATTTTTAGATTTTTATTTTATTACGCAATAATAAAAATTATCTTATGATTTTACGATTTGTAAAATTATCTTACGATTTTTATTTTTTTTGATCATTCTAAGTCATAGTCTTAAGTTTTATTCAAAAACAAAAACAAAGGAACAAGCTAATACGAGAAATAAACGTAGAACTTTGAAAAATCCGATCAGGATGCTAAGCTAAGTAACATTAAGAAATAACTAGTTTATCCTTTCACTAGTATTAAGTACCTCTATGAGAAACTATTATTTAAATAAAGGAATATTTAAAATTTAAAAAATTTAAAAATTTTTTTGATCAGAAATAAAAGCTATTTTTTGATTTTTATTTTTCTTTTCAAGAATAAGAATTACTTTTGAGTTAAATTTTTTTTATTATTTTGCTCAAGAATAAAAATTATTTTTCGATTTTCATTTTTTCGCTAAGAAATAAAAGTTTTTTCTCATTTTTTTTTTTGAGAGAGATAAAAGATAAAAGATAGAAATCATTAGTCCAGTTTTATTTTTTTTTCCTCAAACATAAAACCCAAAACACCACACAGCTTTGTTGCTGGCACATGTCAATTTGTTTTCCCTACACCTGAACAGGGGAGCTTTAAGGGTGGGGCGGAGAGGGTTAATAGAACTTAACTGGACTTTGGTAGAATGATAGTAAAAAGATAAGATTTCGATAAATAAAATATTGTAATTTTTTCTTCTTTTCTCATTATCTCTGATGAAAAAAGTGAAATCTCGAAAGCCAGATGCTGCGCATTCGTACTTGCGTGATTTGCGTAAAAAATCGCATATCTTCTCAAAAATAAACTTTGTTGAAGGCTCTGTTATGACGTGGGGAGCTTTCCCATCAACTGGATGCGTGGATGTTCAGTCCACCTCATCGAAAATAAAAAATTTCGATTACATAACATTTTTTGAGGCAAATAATCAAAAAATGGATTTTCCAACAGGATAATGCCCGGGTACATGTCAGTAGAGAGACAAATGCATGTATTGAAGTTCCCAATATTGATAGAATGAAGTGGTCTCCGTGCTCGCACGATCTAAATCCAATATATTTAGGAAATTTAGGGATTTAGGGAATATATAGGGAATTTTAGTTCGCCAGGTATATGGAAATATCCGAAAATTTGATAATATTGATGGCCTTAAAACAAGGAATCTTAACGCTATTGCAAAATTTGGAAAAACATATCTTTGAAAAAATCTATGAAAAAAAAGGATTTGAATTAATCAAAGCCAAAGGACCGCAAATAAAAATGTATGAACTTTCTCAAGATCATTCAAGCTCTTTCATAGTTTTTTACAACCTTTTTTATTTTGTCATTGGATTAAAATTTATATTTAAAAGAAATGATTTACTATTCGTATTAGCGCCTCATTTGCATTAAATTAAAAAAAGAATCCATGACAACCCTTCCGAGTGATTATGATGAGCTTCTTAGCTTTAACGCGAGATGATTAACTTTTACTTTCCTTATTTGAAAGATTCAAAATTCAATTAGAAAAATACATTAAATATGTATTCACCACATATCACAAAAAAAAAAAAAAACAAATAACTGCAAAGTTCAATTCATGCCTTTAACAGCAAAACTCAACCATAAGGTTACCAACACTTGACTTTTTTCTCAAACCTTAAGGAGAGAACTCATGCAAAAAGCTCCTAACATGATGGTTGATAAACGAAAACTAGGTAAATACAACGTGAACTCATGTTGCAACTATAAAAAGGTGAACGAAAAATTGGAACCACAAAAAACTACATCACTTTATGAAAAAAAAAACAAAAAAATAATGCCACTAAATGTGAAAAACCGTGCGGAAAAAAATTTTCATTTTTTATCTTTTTTCATACCAGGTGTGTTAGAGAAATGTTACAGATTCACCGAAGTGAAAGGGAGATAAATATTATGCCAAGGAAAGAAACTTCAAAGGCGGAAATATGTAAATGGTAACAGCGTCACGGTGCAAAATAAACCAAAATATACGAGTGACAGTGAAGCATTCAAAAAAATAGGTCAAGATACTGAGATAGATGGTGATATGTAACTCAAAATTGTCGTCAAAGAAAATGTTGCATCAATTTGCTACAGGTAAAAATGACGGAAATATAACTTCTTCTTCCAATTTCAAAAGAAAAATATTTCTTTTTTTTTAATAATATATGAGATTCGAGCATGATATGTTTAAGTTGTTTAATACTTTGTAAAGTAATACTTTTCGTAAGTTTCAACGTTTTGTCTTCATAGTAGCGCTGTGTGTGTATTCAGCTCCAAACACAAGATGCGACAAAATCTACACTCATGTAAAGAGGAAAATAAAACCACAACAACAACAAAAATATCTTTATCAACACAAGCAGTGGACAGTGAGATCAAAAGACAAATCAATACAGTCGCTCATGTCGCTCATGTCAGCCTTTTATTACGACCTGGTCAAGGTTAAAATCATGAAATTCATTCGTTCGTTCGTTACGTACAAGTTTGTCTTTTGATCTACCTTTACCGGCAATGCACAAAAATCGTAGCGGAGGAATCATCCATAGTAAGGTAAGACACTGAAACCGAAAGAGACCAAAGAACTTAATAATGATGATGATGCTGATGATAATAAACTACATCAGACGTTTGAATGAGTGTATGTATGTATTTTTGTGTGCGTATATATACAAGTTATATACACTCACACAGCACAGCAGGTAATAAATTGTATTTTGCTTGATACGGGCAATTAAGGAACAATTTTGCAGATGAATGAGCAATAAATAAATAAATAAATGAGTGACTGACTGTATAAAACCTACGCCAACTAAACCAGGCAACAAAAAAAAACAAAAAACAAAAAAAAAACCTACACATGTTCGTAAATATAACCAAATATACAAAATAAAACACACACAAGCCGATGTTGATCCTCTTATGCTGTAGGTACAACACGCTTGCTACTTCATCAATACTGTGGCTAAAGGGCTATAAATCAAAATGAGGAGGCTTCATTTAAACTGAGATGATAAAAATTTGCATAATAAATCAAGTGATTTAAGCTGTCTCTGTCTCTGCCTCTGTCTTTGTCTTTGATTCCCATCAGTTGGTTACGATCATTACGGTTAAGTTGGTATCGGTGAAGAAATATGTCAACATATTCGATAGGCAGCATTTTTGAGTTAAAAGTGACTCATTTGAGACATATTAAGCTGCATAAGAGGCTTTATTTGGAATGGGCTTCTTTCCTTTTAATACAGGTAATCAAAATAACAGTTTTAAATACAGCACTGCTGGACACCTGAGATTCTGGTGAAGAGGTATCATAAAGGAAGTAAGCAACTTGCTGTCAATTTAAAATGAAGGCTGAAGGAAAGTAATATATTTTCAGAGTCGCTCTTAAGAGGTGTACAAGTAACGTTTGGAGCTGTTGAACTCATTAAAACTACAACGCCCAGGTTAAAAATCTGCAATCGGAAATAACTTTGCTTTTTTGGAAAGAAAATAACATTGTTTCATGATAGATGCAAAATATCGGAATGAACTGTACAAAGTTTTATGACTATTCAATCAGCAGTCTTGAAGGGGTTGAGTCGACCGATTTGGATGAGTAATGGCGACTAAAAAATCTTGTCATACTGTTACTTGGGTACGATGAAGTGATTTTTTTTACGTGTAATTGAGGAGTTTAGTTACAAATATCATCATATATTAGTCTTAAAAAAAAAAAAAAAAATTGAGGTAAATGTAAGCAGTTAAGTCCCTGTGCTAACTTTATTTTATGAATCAGTGTCTTAAAAAGGGAAGTGTATCATATAAAAAATTTAAGAAACTTCAACTTTAACGAAGAATTTTAACCTTATGATATCGGTATCACAACATCCCAATCAAAACCACACATAAATATCAAATTTTACCCTTAGCTTAAAGGAGGTCTCCTCCTGCAATTTTCGTATATTTGGGGTAGGAAACTAAAAAGAAGTCTGAATGAAAAGAATTTCTTGAGTATTCTTTTTTTTTTGGGCTGTTTTGGTCAAGTTTTTTGAAAAAGAAAAATTGATTCGAATAACGAACTTCTTTAATATTCATATAAATTAAAAACTATATAAATCCATTTTGTCTATAGGTTTATTTAAAAACAAAGGTACTTAACCCCGAAATGCTCATAAACTGTGGTGCTAAGGCCAGCGATACATTTAAAGGTGAGTGAAATGGAGTGATATTAAGGTGATGGTTTTAAACAGAAAAAAATTAACTTGGAGGTATACAATTTTAAGGTTTATTAACAAATACATTAATTTATTAAAAATAGTTTTCTTTTTCAAAAACAAAGATGGCGCTTGTTACACAATTGGGTGGCAACATGAAATTTCTGAAATGTATACTGCCGTATGTACTAAACCCACTTGCACACATAATAAACCACTGTTTTACAACATCGAGATATCCTGAGATATGGAAAGTTGCGACGGTGATACTGATTATTGCCAAAAAATCAAACGCCTCCGAACCATCTGATTTCCGACCAATTAGCATATACTTGTTCTCAATATCCAAAATATGCGAGGCTCTCATGGCTGAACAGATTTCTCACCACACAAAAACTTTTGGCTTGTTGTCTACATTGCAGTCTGGTTTTCGACCCGGTCACAGCTGCTCCACTACTTTAATAATAGTTTTGGGTGATATAAGAGTCCTACATGATCTAGGACAATTAAACTTGCTCTGCCTTTTGGACTTCTGTGAATCACTCTTTACTCTGTAAAAAGCTTGAGTGTTACTTTGGGTTTTCTCATGCAGCGGTTTTTTTTCTGTATAGTTACCTTAATGGCAGGTCCCAAAGTGTCAAGGTGAATAGCAACTTTTCATTTTCCAAAGTATCACGAGTGGAGTTCCACTAGGCTTTGTTCTTGGTCCAATCCTTTTTACTATGTTTATGACAGTTTTAGTATATGTAATCATTAGACAGCGGAAAATATGAAATTGCATATTTGTACTGAATGACCGTAAAACAATTTCGATGACACAGATATGCGTCCCGTCAAATTCTCTCTTGAAAAACATAACATAAAATTTGCATATTTGCATATGCAAATAAAAAATTGCATATTTGCATATAATATACATATGCAAAATGTATGCAAGTCCATTTAACCACAACTGCATGTCTGCATGTGTTTCTGAACCAACAACAGTTTCTATCATAGGAATGGGCGTATGCAGGTGGTGCAGGGAAAATGCCTCCCTTTCCCCCAGCTTTGCATTTTTAGAAATCCTGCGGACACCGATGATTATAGGTAAATTGAGTCAAGCGAAGCTGAGTTCTTCAGAAATAAAATAAACCGATGGTCGAAGATGTTTGTTGTTGTTAGAATAATTCGGGCAAAACGATGGCAAGAGTTCAAGACTCCTTTTAGAAAACTGAAATCCGGTGTTATTTTTTGGCCCATCTTGCTTCTTTTTCAAGATATGGCGTTCTTTCTAATTTTTTAAGGTTATTATTTTGACCGATCCCTCTACCTGTGCATCTCGATTTCGAGACTCCCTTTAGATAACCCAAAATCACTGTCATTTTTAGTCTATCTTGCTTCGTTTTCGAGTTATGCTTTTTCAAATTATTTAAGTTTAAATTACATTATCGACTCTCTTTACTTGTGAGCCCCTCAGAAAACTGAAAACGACTGCTGAAAATTTTTCGATGCAGTTTGATGGTGCACTAGGTGTGCTCGCTATGATTTCCCGTTACTTTTACTTCAGTGTCGTTCTATGGTTTGATATTTTATTTCATATTAAAACCTTCAAAATACAACGACACTAATGAAAAGCTTTTAAAATATGCAATTCTTGTTTTGTTGGCTTTGCTTCATACAAAACATTTTTGTTCGATATCATGGCTACACTGAAACTACACTAACATAGTGTATACTATTCAAGTACTGTGAATAGAATGTTCTGTGCAGCTCTTTATTACCAACACGTATAAATAGTGGCTCCCGGAATTTACGCCCGATGAACTTACGCCCGAAAGAAGAAATGGAAAAAAGCCCGATTTTCGATAGCATCGAATTTTGGAAAAAAACGCGCGAATTTGAAATGGCAATTGAGCCCGAAAGAAGAAAATTACGCCCGAATGGTTTGGAAATTAAGCCTGAAAAAAAATGAAAATTATGCCCGAAATTTTCAGCAGTGTTTCGGGCTTTATTTACAAATTTTTCGGGCCCAATTTCCGCGATCCAGATTCAATGTACGACTATCAAAATATTAAACAACAGATTTGAGTAGTAAATTAAGGCTCTCCGCAAAATCACCCAAAAAAAAAAAAAAATAATGAAAAATCATCCAATTTTCTTACATACGAATTTCATATGAAAAAACACCCAAAAATTGCATTCGTGATTTTTCGTTTTTTTTTTATGATCTTTCGTTTTCAATATTAAATAAGAAACGTCTATCAGTTCTTAAAGATAACGGTATTTAAAGTAAAAGCAGAAATATTTAGTACCGCGCCCGCGCATCACGACGCGGCGGATTACGCATAGTGCGACGGATCGCACGCGCCACCTGTCGCCCCACCCTGCTCCCCCCAACCACCTCCGCCGTAATTTTTTCTTTTTGAAATTTTTTGATAACCAAAGAAACTTGTTGTTTTGAAAAAGAATCAGTATTTTTCCCTTGTACGCAATGTTTTTATATATTTTTAAGTATGAGATTATATAAAATTAAAATTAAAATGAGTTAAATTTTTAAATTTAACGAACTTCCTACACAATAAAGATTGATAAGTAACGTAGTAGTGCAATTTAAAAATCAGCTTACCCAGTACCTTTTATCGTGCAATAATAGTTATTATTTGTTATAGTATTAACCCACTTTAGAACTCAAGGCCTCATATATCAGCGCTTCTGCAATGTGTTTTCTTGCAATCTTCAATGATTCGATGCAATATTTTTGAAATAAAATTGGGAAGGAGCTTGCAGAGAACAAGTTTGGAAACGCTGATCTACATAACAGTAAAAAAAACTAATTAAAATTTCGCAACTTTTTATTAAACAAAAATTCGGGCGTTTTTTCCTTATTTTAATTTGGTAAAAATGCCCGATTTTTTTTTTTTTGGGCCTAAGTTCCAATTTTTTTTCGGGTCTTTCTTCCATTTCAAATATTTGGAAAAAAAACCAGACATTTTTTGGCACAAACACCCAAAAACATGTCAAAATCACCCGAAATTTGGGGCATTTTTTCCTAGGAATTAATGCCCGATTTTGTATGGAGAATTTCGGGCTTTTTTACCATATTTTTTTTCGGGCATAAGTTCATCGGGCGTAAATTCCGGGAGCCATAAATAGTATGTATTATCCCACATGTGTATAAATTCCTTACATGTGTTTCAGGTTGTACAATCATTAAATTTGAATTAAGCAGTGGTAGTAAAAACCGCACAAGAGTTATTGCAAAATTCACTTTTATATAGGAGTTTAATTTTTATCAAAACCAAAATTTTTAATAAAACTTCGGTGGATTACCTGGAGTAATATAAAAATATTTTTTCTAAAAAGCGACATAATTTTGCCGACGACAACTTGGAAAGTTTTAATAATTTATAGTAATATGTATATGTTACCTTTAAGGCATGTTCCTAATTGACACGCTCGGTATTCGAGTGGAAATTTAAAATTGTTTTACAGGAAAACGGTAATAGATAATTGAACATTTTTTGGGGTGAATAAATGCACTAAAAACTTATTTACAAAAAATTTTTTATTTATTTTTAACATTTTTTATGTATAAAACTGTAAGTTGAATTTACGTGTCGATATAGGAAAGAGCTGATCACCATAATAACTTAAGTTTTAACTTTAAGTTTTCTTTGACCTAGAAAAAAAAGAAAAGAATTCACAAATAATATGAGTATGGTTATAGTATGAACTAAAATTTCTAAGATTGGTTGAAAAAAAAAATTTATGAAGATTGAAAAAAAAATCGTAAAAAACTCAAGTTTTTGTCTGGATTTTGTGCAAAAAAATAATAAAAATGTTTGTAATATTTTAGTTCACACGGAAACTTCACATGTGGAAAGTATGCGGTTAAAATTTGAAGACAATCGGACAAGGTAATTTTGAGTAACGATGATAACCAGGTATAGAATATATAAAATATATAAAATATCATACATAAGAAATGTTAAAAATTAATAAAAATTTTTTTTTGTAAATAATTTTTTAGTGTATTTATTCAACCCAAAAAGTTTTTTTATTATCTCTTACCGTTTTCCTGTTAAAATTTTTTAAATTTTCACTCGAATACCGAGCGCGCCAAGTAGTGACATGCCTTAATAAAACTTTAATAAAATAATTTTTTTAATTTTTAACATTCTCTTTTTCAAGAAACATTTTAAATATATAAATTAATTTGGAAATTTTATAATATCAGAAAATTTTAAAGACTTTATAAGCAAAAATATGCAGCATATTTCTTGCATATGTAGAAAATATGCAGCATATTTCTTGCATATGCTTTTGCATATTTTTTGCATAAAATTTGCATATCATAGATATGGAGTAAAAAATGCATTCAAGAATTCAAAATTAGTACAAATCCAAAATTTGACTGCAATCAGACTTCAAATAAATTTTGCATATAATTCCGCTGTCTAGTAATCATGTAACCATGCCTGCATATGCTGATGACTTGCAATTGTACTTGTCCAGACCAATGGGTCTCGTTGAAGATTTAAGTGTATAAGTCAATGAAGATCTGAAACTGGTAGCTGATTGGGCCAGTGAGAATAAGTTGAAGCTAAGCCCTCCGAAATCGTACATTTTACCGATCTCAAAGACCCCCTATCAGAATCTTAATGTACCTCCAATTTTCATCAACAACGTAGAGCTTAGATTTTTTAGTAGGACCACAAATCTGGGTTATCAAATCGATACGTGACTGTCCTGTGAAGATCACATTAACCGTTGCGTTAGTCAAATTTACTATGCCCTACGAAATCTTAGAATTACTGCAGGTTGTGTACCGGTGGACATTTAGACTAGTGTTGCAGCTGATACTGCCAATTATAACAGACTCGGAAGTAGTATACAGTAAACTCGACTCGAGATCAATGCAGATGCTACAAGTTGCCTTTTACAATACTGCACGCTATGTGTACGGACTCAAAATATTTGATCGCATATCACCCTTTACAAATCAGCTATTGGGCCGTGGTTTATTCAGCTATCTTGAGGCAACAAACTGCATTTTCCTGCATAGAGTCATCCACTTGCGCTGCCCAAATTATGTTTTCGAAAAGCTAAAATTTTGTAGATCCAGTCGAAACATGAACCTTATCATTCCAAAGTACATTTTAATGAACTCTAGCAGATTATTTTACGTTAAGGCAATAAGGCTGTGGAACTCACTACCAAACACCATCAAAATTGTTGCCAATAGTTAGTACGTTAAGCATTTAATTTTTAATTTCTTTTCTTAACTGCCTTTTTCTCATCTTTCTTTCATCATCTTAATCTCAATTGTATTTCATCAGCCTGTCCATTTTTTCTTGATTGCTTTTATTAAATTGGTTTAATTTATCCTTAAATTTTGTGATCTGATAACATAATATTAAAAATACTGCTTTGAAATTAATTTTAAACTTAGTTTTAAGATATTTTGAACATGTTAGTTGTTATCTATAATGCAAGTGCGGCATGTAAAAGAATAAGTCTTAAATGCCAACATATTTGAATAAATACAAATACAGCAAATACAGCGTCAGCAAATGTTATAAAAACTATTTGGAGGACTCAACATGAAATTGGTTACGGCTTTAGGCTCGATTTGAGGATTTTAAATGAATAACCTCCCAATCGTGTAAACAACTTCTCCGTTATATATACATATATATCGGATTATATATGACTATGATTTGTTTAAAAATTGAATCAAAACCCACTAAGCCCATATGAATAAAAAGCGAATTTTTTAAAAACGTATGGTTAAAGACAATAAAAATATTTTTATATAACTTCATCCTTAATTTTTTAAAATACACAAATCATATATGGAAAAAACAGGAAGCCTTAAAATTCTCTAAAAAGCACATTATTTGGCGAAGCAGTATAGACTGAATCTGCTAAATAGACCACTTACCGGTGTCGAATAGGGATGTGATGTCAGACGCACTCCATCCGTTTCCATTTGCTCGCGCAGTATTAGTTCCAGTTCGTTGGGCGGTGTTTCGCACAGAATTTCCATGCTGCCTGACAGTGAATTCGGATCGTTTAGCATGAAATAAACCGAAGCAGCGCCTTTTTCACGCAACTGGCGAATACTTTTCAATAATTTATGACGATGTGATGGGTTCTCGACGCCAATTGCATCCAAGTCGGGATCGCCGACCTGTTTGCAAATTTCCAAATCATCATAACCGTTATCGAGGAAACTCTCTGCATACTGAGCCAAACCGAGGGCACGAAGCCACTCGCAAACGATATTGCTAACGGCCATATCGCAGCGGGGGATTGGGGGGAGGCGGAGTGATGAACGCTCTAGTAAACGCGAATGTTGTGAACGTTTAGCGTGAAAATTGTAGCAATTACCGTTACAAAATGGCGACTATTAACTAGAGTACGGTAAAAAAAAAAAAAAAAAAATACGAAACGAAAGAACTAGCAATTTTTTATATGTTTGTGCAGGACGTGCCGCACTAGCAAGTCGGTTATGCCGTCCAAAGCCGGGAGTAACGCAAACACGACAGTAACAAAACAAAAAATAACGGACTAAACATGCAATTTCCGGTGACACGCGGAAGTGGCTAAAAATAAGCGTTCGCGCGCAGTTATGGCGGATTTAAACACACTTTTACCCACTCTTCAAATCAATTTTAGCTAAATAGCTGCACATTATTCTATTTAAATATAGCCTTTTTTAGTTTTGGCAAGAGTTGGCAACACTTGTTTTTCACACTCATAAAGTTTTATAACGTATTTTTGCATTGCGTTGCATAATCATTGCCACGTCTAAGAAAATTCTCCGCAAGTTCAAGAGCAAAGAGGAAGACAGTCAGTTTCTTTGTATGTAGATAGGTGAGAATAGTTCGACACGTTTATGCAATTTTAAACAAAGCTTTCTGATGACTGTGGCAGTTGATGGCCTTCGAGTCAGATTACTCCTAATACACTTTTAACGATCTCGCACTTCTTATGTGGACTTATGGCTGTTTTTGTTGCTATTATTGTTGTTGCTGTTATTACTAGTGCCACTACTTCTACTACTTCTTCGCTTGGTAACTATTGTCGTTGTTGGCATTTTACGAGCTGCAGTTAATGATGATGACGATGTTGCTCCTGCAGCAGCAGCAGCTCACACTGCTTGGAATGCGGTTGAAACTGTAATGAAAGAAAGACAAGGAATGAGCAAAAGTTTTACTTTAAAGTATAACTACACTAGAGCTAAGATTGTATAGATTAAAAATATAGCTGCCATAATATTCTGGTATTAACCCTGGCTGCGCTGCGCATAAAATGCACATTAATTATAATAAAAATTTATAAAAATCACAACAAATGTTAATGAAAGTGCCCGCATTGTTGGCGGCAGCTCATTCTAATTAAATTGCTAACCACACAAAATAATCAATTTTAACGCCAGCTCATCCTGGTCGATCATCATTCTCATCATCACCATCGATATTTTATGCTGCGCCCAGAAATTAATTGAACCCATTTGGTAATGGTACGCTACGCGCTATCGTTACTATTGTTGCATGTTAAGAATCAGTTGCATATCTTTATGTAAGGGTGGTGGTGCTGGTAGTGGTGGTTGTGGAGGTGGAACAAATATATAAAATACTATGGTATTAATAAAAAAGGTACTCATATACACACATACACACACTTACGCAGATATGGGCACGATTAAAACGTATCATTGGCACGCAGGGCACGCAGCAGATATGGCTATTATTTGATGAAAATCAATGAGTTCAATTAATTTTGAATACTTGAGATATGGAAACGAAGAAAAGAAGGTGAAGAAGACCCTCAATGTTCCGAATAGATAAATTTTAATACCAATTGTTTTTTTAATATAAAATATGCAATAATTGGTACCTAATAAATTTCTGTACTGTCTTACTTCAGAATTTCAATTAACTTTAATGAAATTCCTTCGTTTTGGAGCAACAAGGAATGATGTATGCAGAATGGTAAGAGAGAAAATAGTCAAAGTGTAAAAAACCCGCTGTTAAAAAGTTGAAGGCGTTCCAGTTGTAATGCAGAACTGTAAGTGGGATATGAAGCATGTCTCTGTATTGTTTACACGTTTTTAGTTTGAAAAAAAGATTCGTGAGTGCTGCGTTGTAGTTTAACAAAATCAAGACAGAATATAACTCAATGTATTAGTAAATATCACACTGTGACTACTAAAAAAGCACAACCAAACTTTATAGAAATTCTTAAAGAGGGACATGTTGTGAGTCCATCGCACCTGGTCTGACCTCTCAATGTCGTCACAATTTGCTTTTAATTCGTTTTTAAAGTTGAAGTGTTCGAATTTTGTTGTGCTGACATTCATTGAATTCTTACGGCTGATTGCCTTGTTGGAAATGAACCCTCTACTGCATAACAATGCCTTTAGGTACACTTACGTTTGTATTCAAATCTAGAACTGAAAACCTTTTTTCCAAATTCAGAAATCAAATCATAGATTATATTATCGGTTCTATGCACTTCGGGTAACATTTATTGTAACCATAATTTTTTCTAGCTTAGCGCATTTTGTAATTATTGTAACCCATGCTGAATACGAGTTGGTAAGTAAAAGTCAATTATTAGTTTAAGTTTTCGTGATACCTACATGCGCGATTCGTCATGACATACCCCATATTTTGTACAAGTATGATAGTGTGTGAGTCACATTAGTTAGTTGACATGTTAAAAATATTGTGTTTTAGTTATCTGTTCTGTATAACTAATTGCTAAAAGTTTTAAAAGTAAAAAAAATTGTTGCATTTTATTGTAAAACGTCTCGAATATGTGTGAATAATCCTGACCGTTTTTGTTACATATGTGGTGTGGTGATATTTATCAAAAAGAGGTATTCTATTTCGCCTTATATAAGAAAGCTTAAGAAAGCCTATGCTTATTACTTTAAAGAAGACATAAGACACCAGGATAAAATGTGGGTTCCACATTTCTGCTACAACTACAGGTGCTACAGGTTTGAGAAATTGGCTGAGTGGCAACAAAACATCATTTCGTTTCGCAGTGCCAATGCAGTGGCGAGAATCGACAAATCATGCGCTTGATGGTTATTTCTGCCTGACAACAGATATATTTGGAAAAGGCAAAGATGTTTTAAGAAAAGAAGACTACCATATTGTATCCAAATATAACATCATAGATAAATAACAAATAGAAGATGAATTTACACATACTTCCCCATAAATTTCCGAAATATCAGATTATGAAGGATCTAGCACATCATCACAGCTACATACAATGACTCAAGGTGAATTTAATGATCTTGTGCGCGACTTAGAATTGTCAAAGAACAAAGCTGAACTTCTAGGCTCGAGACTGCAACAATGGAACTATTTAAGAAGTGGTGTGGCTGTAATATATTTCCGTACTAAACAAAAAGAATTCAAGCAATATTTTAAATTAGCAGAAAGTTAAGTTTGTTGTAAAGATGTCAGTGCTTTGATGGGAGCTAACATCTCATATAAACAGAACGAGTGGAATCTTTTTATGCATGGCTCTAAATTAATTTAAATAGCGGTTTTGTTACACAGCCGAAATATTTTACCTTCGATTCCTATTAGTCACGCAGTTCATATGAAAGAGTCTTATGAAAATATGAAAACCTTTTCGTGCGGATTAAGGGGCATATAGGTTACAAATTTTAAAAATAAATTTTTTTTTTTCGGGAATTTTTTTTCATAGAAGGAAAAAAGATATCGTTTTCAAATTTTTGCACATATATTTATTAGCATTTTAAAAATACAAAAAATTTTACTTCAGAATTTTTGAAGGGGTTTTTGACGTTATTTGATTTTTTTTAAAGAAATGCCAAAAAATTGCCGGTGTGCAGGATATCACCAGTCTGGAACATCTGAGGAAAAAGAAAAAATAATCCTTGTTTACGTGGCTATCGTCTGAACTAGGATAATTTTTTCCGCCGAAAAAAAAAACAAAATAAAAAAAAAATTTTTTTTTAATTTGTAACCTATATGCCCCCTTAAGTAAATATGATGAACATCCATGGCAAATCTGTGCAGATTTAAAAGTCGTAGCTTTGCTGCTAGGGCTGTACAGAACAAAATTTACAGTAAATTCTATTGATTCGAATGGTAAACTTTCGATTGAAAATGAGCCAAACGATAATAATTGTGTGTTCTACCGTTAATGAATTGTAACTCTGCCGCAAAAGTTGTTTAACAACAATTTTTACAGTGCATGTGCTAAACGGTAAAAAAAAATTAACTTCAAATGAAAAACTTTTCTGAGTCTGGTTGCGGATTCGAACTCTGGACCTCGCGGCTCGAAAATTTTCACCGAGTGGTTCTAGTATTTTAACGCACTCGGCCACACCCGCCACTACATCCGAAAAAAAACATGTTCGATAAAAAAAAAGAACGGCTAATTTGAACTGTTCGAAACGTTAAGATTTACTGTCACAATTGTTAAGTTACAGTTTTTGCTCGGTAATTTTAAACGAAGAAATAGTAGCTGTGCAACAACAATTGTATTGACGGCAAATTGACCGCTAATATCGTTTGAATTTACCGACGAGATTTTTTTGTGTGTACAATTAGGCTTCACGAAATTTTGTTGCTTTATTTCCGAATGGGACAGTCGTGATAGAAAAGAGCATTATAAAAAAAAGATGTGGTCTCTCGTCAGTCACTTCAACCTGGGAAAAAACGTCCACATTAAACTAATTCCACCATTGCACATTAAACTAGGGCCCATGATAATTATCGTCAAAGCCATGAACAAAAATGGGGCTGCTTTTGTATACCTTTGCCAAAAATTTTCAAGATTAAGTGAAGCTTAGACCCAGGAAGGTATATTCATCGGTCATCAAAAAAGAAATTTACTTAAAGATGATTACTTTGACTCTGTTCTGGAAGGTGAAAAAAAGCATAGCACGATTTTCGCCTTGTCGCAAACAGCTTCTTGAGAAGAGGATTGAGAAGATTGAGAGAGGAATAAGAGGATTGACAACTATGTTGAACTTATCGAAAGCATGTTATCATCATACCAAAAACTGGGTTGTAATATGTCATTGAAAATCCACTTCCTTCATTTACATTTGGACTTCTTTCCGGACAATTGTAGCGCTTTTAGCGATGAACATGGTGAGCGCTTCCATTACGACATCGCTAGCATGGAGAAACGATATCAGGGCAAGTGAAACTTTTCAATATTGGCGGATTATTGATGGACTATTTTTCGCAACACTACGGAAGCAGAACATAAGAGGGCAGCAAAAAAAAAAAACACGTCGCAGTTCTGCTAATGAATAGAAGAACGGTATGATTTCTGTGAATTTTTGCAAAAAACTTGTATTTTTTTCTAATAAAAGGAAACTAATTTTGAAATATAATTATTATTTGTGTGTTTAGCATGTCAAAATTAATAAAATAAGCTTTACCTGAAGAATAGCTTTATAAAGTCAAAATTTGTCGATCAGTGTTATTAAACTTTATGTGTTAATTTTTAAAATAACATCCCTCGTTCCAAACATCAATCAAAATTTACTGCATATATCGACAACTTTTTTTTTAAATTTAAGTTCTTTAATATCATCAACCCATTTCTTCCCGAAAATAGAAATAGTGAAAAAATAATGAATTTGTTCATCAATTCCACGTTAGAATAATTGAATCAAGAAAAAAAATGTTAAAAACTTTTTGTATATGTTGCCATTTGCACTGGCGCAACACTGGGAGTTTCCTGGTAAAAAAATAAAAAATTTTATTATTTCGAACATATGATTTTATTAACCCAAAATGTATTAAGTTGTTGATTTAATTAAAATAGATGGCATCACTCGTGATATTTTGAAAAACATTCCGTATGAAGGTGAACCTGACACTTCTGGCATATGTAGATAGTTTGACTTTTGCAAATCTTGCATCTCCTTCTTATATTTTCTTCATTATGCATTATTGTATGGTCAGTTCTGTCCTTTCTTATTTGTTCTGGAACTTTGTTTCTGCTGGGGCGTCCACGATTGATGTTTCGAATTTGAAGTGTGACTTCTAGATCCGGTTCTTCAGCTTTCAAAAGACATTACACAATCTGGGACCTGAAATCAATTTGACTGATGGTAGAGCTTATTGCCAGCTGGTACATTTTTTAGGCATTGACAACAGCACTGTCAATTCCATTGGTGAATAATGGCCACCACCATTTCTTGCCTCTAGTTCTGATTCTATAGTTTGCAATGCCATTGTGGTGTAAATCCACACCCCCCATGCCTTGATTGTACTGATGGATAACATTTGGTTGAGGGACTATGTTATGCTTTTTTCCTTCCGGTTGTGTCTCTTTACATTCATTATAGGCTCAAGGGTACCAAAGTTGGTAACAACTGTTACAACAGAATTGTCATGCCACCTAACAGCGAATACTTTGTTGTTGTCATCAAATCTATAGTCAAATGCCCCTTCTGGTTTTTTCGATAAGGTCTTGTTTGTTTGAAGTGGGCAGGAAGCCACTCGGTTTTCTCTCACTGTGCCAGCTGCAAAGAATTTCATTTCTGACAACAAGGTAATAAGATAATGGCTTGTGAAGAAATTATCAAAAAAGACGAGATGATTTGAACAAATTTCATGATCATGAACAACTTTCAATAAGTCTGTAACAACTCTTTCACCTAGACCCAGATTATCGTTAGTTTTCTGTGAAGCTCCACCATAAGGGTGAAACTGATACACATATGTTTCAGCTGAGGCTATACACAATAGTTTGAATCCAAACCTTACTAGTTTCCCTCTTATGAACATTTTAGCAGAATGACTTCCAAAATATGGCACCATCTCTGCATCAATCGATATCATATGTGAAAATATACCAAACTGCATGTACCGTTTGTTTAGTTCATTGAAAATAGGTCTTAGTTTGGAAAACTTATCAGATTTGTCTAACTTTTCATAATCAGAAAGATGAATGAACTTCTTTATTTCATCAAATCTGTTCCGTGACATTGCAGTGCATATAAGAGGGATTCTTTTGTCTTTATTTAAAATCCAGTAAAATTTTGTTTGAGGGGGAGAGTGATACCAGTGAATATAAGGATACCAATAAATTTTTCCAAGTCAGTGCGTGACATAGTAAATGCGTGGTTATTTCTTCTGTGAGCATATCTATACTCTATACTATTATATAAAAGGCGTCTCTCGAATTTTCATCGTTCAATCAAGGGGGTAAATGCTGAACCGATATTAATAATTCTTTCACTATTCAATTGCTATAATAAGCGACCCTGCTACTGGGTACTACGTTTTTGGTAAATCTTTTTATTTAATTATTTAAGAATTCATGCATTTTAATCCATGCTGCCATTGTATAAGCAGCACGATATAACAGCAAACAATAGCTTAAGCTCTTTGTTGAGAGAGAGAGGTGAGATTCTACAACTCACCGCGGTGGTCTCTGAGTGTATAGTTGCACTCAGTCAATTCCTGCTACAGTGTAGTCATAAGCAGGGGCGGTTCCAGGAATATATTTCGGGGGGGGTTTCAAAAATATTTATGGACGTTATATATATAAAGGGTTGTTAAATTTGTGGGTTGTATATATATAAAGGGTTGTTTGTGGCGTCCGTGGCGTAGTTGGTTAAAGTGCGTGGCCGCTATGTCAAAGAACTTTGGAAACCGAGGTTCGAAACCCAGCAGCGACAGAAAATTATTTGAATTAAAATAATTTTTCTGTACGGCCGCCACCTCTCTGCAGACAATGGCAAACCTCAGAGAGTAATCAAAATGCCATGTAAAGCTTCTTGAGAACGAGAACTTTCCGTTCATCGCCGTTCGGAGTCGGCGTTAAGCATGTAGGTCCGGTTCTCGGTCAATTGTGTACAAACTTAATAACACGCACAACACAAGTGATCATAAGAAGCTAGGTCAAAGTCCTTTCAAGGGCTGAAATGGCCAGTTATTTATTTTTTTTTTTTTTTTTTTTTGTTAAATTTTAAAGGCCGATGTTGATTTTGAATAAAACACAAATTATTAAGGAAATTATTGTCGTTTCTTTTTATTATGATAATATTGGTATGGTTCAATTATGCATGGAACAAAATATCGGCTAAATGGCCGCCGCGACCTCGGCGGCACACCTCCATCCGATGGTCCAAATTTTCGATGACGCCGAGGCATAAGTGAGGTTCTATGCCGTTAATGTGCCGAATTGGCGGGGTGCAATAAGGCCAACGGCAATAAGGCCGAATTGGCTTTATTTCCTTTTCAAAGAGAAATAAGGCCGAAATCGTGAATTTGGTTTTATTTCCATTGGAAAAGGAAATAAAGCCTAAAAAAAATTTAGCAAAATGGTAATAAGGCCGAAAAATAATTTTTGCAAACTAAGGATTATTTTTTGTAATTATTTTTAATAAAAAGTATGCACCCTGTAGTCTGTTGTTTGAAAAGTTACTGGACTCAGCGTAGGTACTCAATTTACAAGAGAACAGTTGCCATTGTCAACCTCAATGTGCTTGTTTTCGTATCAACGCGAAAAATTTATTAGTAGTTATTCAATAGTGAAGGTGAAGAAGTTTTAATATTATAAGGAATGAGCGCCGCAGGCAAAAAATTTTTATTAAAAATCGCGGCGATTTATTATAAACCTGCGGCGCTCATTCTTTATAATATTAAAGCTTCATTAAAAATTTTAGTAAAAATTGCGCATATTTTATAAATTTTCATTCATAACTTTTACGTT
Organism: Pherbina coryleti; assembly: GCA_943735915.1. Taxonomy (NCBI): domain Eukaryota; kingdom Metazoa; phylum Arthropoda; class Insecta; order Diptera; family Sciomyzidae; genus Pherbina; species Pherbina coryleti. The sequence continues at coordinate 31,738,037 of OX030949.1, forward strand.
TATATTTTACATTTTTTTCTCGACCACTTACAAAAAGATGTATGTTCTTTAGCATTTAAACGATCATATTTTTCGCTTTAAACGGATATATATTTCTTTTATTAGAATAAGATATCCTAGTCTTCTCAATAAAAAATATGTAAATTTTTCAGACTTTCACGATTTTTATCTCCTAAACCATTTGAGCCCTACCTATTTATTTTTTGCAGCATTAGATTTAGAAGTTCCATACACATTTAAAAAAAAAAAAAAAAAAAAAAAGAAGCGTGTACATTTTTCAAACTTTCAAGATTTTTATCTCCTAAACCATTTGAGACCGACCTTTTTTTGCAGCATGTGCATTAGGAGCTCCAAATGCACATTTAGAAAAAAAAGAAAAAAGGAGCATGGGCCCTAAGGTACAATTATTCCAATACTTTATATCTTTAATTTTTCATTAAATAAAACTAAAAAACTAATTTGAAGGCGTTTTAATATTGGTTCCTTTTAAAGGGAAATAAGGCCAAATTGGCTTAATTTCTTTTTCAAATGGAAATAAGGCCGAATTCGGCCTTATTGCCGTTGGCCTTATTGCACCCCGCCGCCGAATTATCTCATCTTTTAGCTTTTGAATTGTTGCTGGCTTATCGACGTACACCTTTTCTTTCAAATAACCCCAAAGAAAGAAGTCCAACGGTGTCAAATCACATGATTGGTGGCCAAATGACATCGCCACCACGTGAGATAACACGGCCATTGAATTTGTCGCGCAAAAGAGCCATTGTTTTGTTAGCTGTGTGGCAAGTGACATCGTCCTGTTGAAACCACATATCGTCCACATCCATATCTTCCAATTCGGGCCATAAAAAGTTCGTTATCATCTCACGATAGCGAACACCATTCACAGTTACTGTCTGACCGGCCTCATTTTGGAAAAAATTCGGCCCAATGATGCCGCCAGCCCATAAACCGCACCAAACGGTCACTCTTTGTGGGTGCATTGGTTTTTCGACAATCACTCTTGGATTATTATTCGCCCAAATGCGGCAATTCTGCTTATTGAAGAATCCACTGAGTTGAAAATGTGCCTCATCACTGAAGATGATTTTCTTCGAAAATTGATCATCCACTGTTGCCATTTCTTGCCACCATTCTGACCGTGTAAATGCAAGTCTTTATGCATAATGTTCATCAACGACGAACGTGAGAGGTGCAATTGTTGGGCACGACGACGAGTTGAGGTGGACGGCTCTTCAGCCACACTATCGCGAACAGCAGCAATATTTTCTGCAGTACGAGCATGCACTGGTGCTCTCACATCTCCTACAGACCTGGTTTGTTCAAATTTTTGCACGATTTTTCCGATTGTACGCACATTTGGACGATTAAATTGACCGAAAAAATCACGAAGTGCTCGATATGCATTTTGATTTGAAAGCTCATTTTCATAATAAGCCTGAATAACTTTAACGGTTCAAATTGAGTTAGTCGAGTTAGAAATTGAGAAATGTCAAATGAAATGCAGAAAAAAAGTTGACATTTAGGTGTGGTTTATATTCAACATCGGCCCTTAAAATTTAACCACCCTTTATATACATTAGAGCGGGATAATTTTTTTTTTTCTAAAAACCGTAGGCTTGGGGAGAAACCGTTAGTCTAAAATCTATTTCGAGCCTCTGGTTTTTCAAAAGAAGGTTATAATTTGTGTTTTGCTGCAATATGTGAAAAAATTGTTCCACTTATTGGAAAAAACTTTGCTAAGAAAAAATAGTCATCCACAATTCACTCCATATTCACTTCATATGATTGTGTGGTGCTCAGGATTATTTTTTGTGTTAAATACCACAAGCTGACGCTGCGGTGAAGATAATTATAATAATAAAAGTTATTTCTCTGTTTATTTGACTCGAATACAAATCTTAAAGGCCAACATAACACCAACATCAAAATAAATAAAAACTACAAAAACCGGAATTTTTCTCCATTACTGTATAAAAAGGAATTTTACGTCAAACTACAAAAACCGGAATTTTTCTCCATTACTGTATAAAAAGGAATTTTAAGTCTACACTTCCGATACTATCGAAACTGTGTGTTTTTAAATTAAGACTGTGCGGTGTTTGGATATATTTTATCCAAAAAATGCGGTGTTTTTGTGATTTCAGGTTAAGATTGTATGTGTGACTGTTTACAGCTACAGGCGCAATATCGCAAAAACAAACATAAACTGGAACAGAATTCAGTATTTTAGCAATACGTGTAGAAACAGCTACAAACGTTTACAGCATAGGGGTGTGAATATTTAAAGTAAATTATAAAAAACCAATTTTTTTCTTTTTGGTACTCTTAGCCCACATAATAAACATCAGTACATCACATTTAAATACAGGTTCTTTTAGAATTTCGGGGGGGGTTTGAACCCCCAAAACCCCCCCTGGATCCGCGCCTGGTCATAAGCCCAATATATCGTATTTATTTGCGTGCCACTCTTTTCATTTCAATATCTACTGAGTTAAATAATCCAATAAATAGATTGAGATAAATTTTACAGCATTTTAATATATAAAAATATATGGTTTGTTCGGATGCTTAAAACTTTAAAACGACTGGACCAAATTGGATACTTCCTTCTGGGAATTTGTTTGTAATTGTTACGCAAAGGTTTTGGAAAAAATTTACGGAACATTGGACAAGGAGGCGGGGCACCTCCCATACAACCCAAATCTACGATAGCAACTAGCTTTGAAATTATAGGTCGCATAGCATTGGAATTCGGTGTTCTATCTCAATTTACAAGTGCCGTTCTACAGGTAAAATTTCATGGGTGTTGGACGTGGGGCGTGGCACTTTTTCAGCAGACCAAATTTTCGGTATAACTTTCAAGCTATAAGCCACACATCAATGAAACTTGGTAAGAGCGTACTATTTAGTCACGTCCTTCGATTAGCAAAATTGAACAAGCATTGGACAAGGGGGTGTGACACCGCCCATATAATTCAAAAATATGATATCGAATAGCTTTGGAAATAAATGTCTCATAACAATAAAAGAATAGAATTGCTGTTAGGTGATGTCCTTCTATGTACTAGAAAACTGAGACGGACTTTGGAAAAGAGGGTATGGTTCCGCCCATACAAGCTAAATTTGTGATATAGAATATCTTTGGATATAAATGCTGCACAACAATGTTACTCAGTATGGAGTTGCAACTCGGTGATATCCTTTTACTGGAAAACTGGGACAGACAGGTCTTTGTGTAGTGGTTTGCATGTACGTTGAATGTTTTAACGTTATCTTTTTGGGCCATCTGGAACATCAGAGGACGCTGCAGTGCAAATTTTTTGCAAAATCACCTTAAACTCCCAAAACTTTCATGCGATTAGAATGAAAATTGGTATATAGTGGTTTTTTAGTACGTTGAGTGTTTTTCTGCTATCTTTTTTGACCCATCTTGAACACCAGAGGGCGCTGTGGTATAAATGTTTTTACAAAACCACCTCAAACTCCCGAACCGCTCATGCGATTACAATGAAAATTGGTATATAGTGGTTTTCAGGTACGATGAGTTTTTATTTTATCTTCTTTGATCCACCTTGGACACCAGATGGCGCTGTAGTATTGCCGCCATGCAAAACTGGCTAAATAGAATTTTTTGTTATTTTTGTAGGTAATATTTTTTTATTTTTATATATTTTTAAAACTTGAACTTATTCGTTGCGTTTCTTAATAAATTAAGTATATAACCAGAAAATTTGGTAGCTTTATATAGAAAAATGGCTAAACAACAGTCAAAAATGCATAAAAGTGGGCACATTTAGCGAGTTTTGCTCGCCACTGTAGTTGCTGGGTGCAGCAACGCGCGCCGGGAGAAAGCTAGTTTGATATAAAACGAACTTAAGGAGGGAACTCCCAAAGTTGCGTCAGCGCAACGGGCAAACAAATCGTTCACGGCTATGTCATAGGTCTTATTTGCTCAAGAAATAAAAAAAAAATGTGAATCCCACATAAATGGCATACAAGAATATACACACAAAAGTTTAACTTACTACATTTTTACGCCTTTTAAAAAATATTAAAAAATGTCGAACATGTTTTTGGAAATTATTATTTTTTCAAGAAGAGTTCGGCCAATTTTGAAAAAAAAAAAATTAGACAGAGAGCTTGTGAATGCCTTTTAAAACGTACATAATGAGTTTTGTTGAATTAATTCATTTTGACTGCATTTTGTGAAGATAAACTTCGTGTTGCGTGAACGCAACGCCGGGAAGAAATGTGTTAAACTCAAAGGCTTCACATACATCCTCATTATGTAAAAGCCCTTTACACGATTCAAGCATCTACGCTAGTGTTAAACCAATTTTAAGGCCACTCTTTCCACACAATAGCTCAACAGATAAAAACTATAATTTTTAGAAATTTAATCGTTATTTAAATGCTGCATGTTAATGGATACTTGATGCAACTAAAATTCAGATAAATTGAATAAAATTAAATCATCAGCACAAGTTGGTACTCAAACTTACTGTTACGAAATCAATTTCGATTCTCAATGCAGAGTTTCAAGTGGATATTCATCAATATTATTTCATCTCTAACACGCAACCGCAGCAATGTAAATGTGGTGATGTGGTGTTGGTTCTTATGCTGGTGGTGATTTGGGTGGTTGATGTATATGGTTTCGTTCAACTGGACGATTGATGCTTCTTGCAACATCCACTTCATTCCTGCATACAAGCTAAAGCGAACGAACGACCGACCGAACAAACTCATTGATAAATTTGAGTTTGGGTTACACCAGCTCAAGTGTGGAGGAGCGCCAAAGCAAGATGTGATGCTTCATCGATATTCATGGTAATTCAAAGATATATTCACAGCACATTGTTCAGCATTCCGAATATTGCCACATATTCTCGAATGTCATAAAAATAATATTCAGAGTATGCGGAGAATATCGTAATAAATTTGTTTTTGGCCATTGCAAGCATGGTTATCTGCACGTATGTGCTCTTAGTTTATATGGGAAAGTTTGTTTAGTTTTTGGGATTGGTTGGCATGGGTCATATATATGTTATGTTTGCATTATTTGTAATATTTACCGAATTTCATTTATTGCTATTAATAATCAATAAGCAGCGAGCGACAATAAAATTTATTCATACTGTGCAGAAACTTCTGCTTTACAAGGCATCGATTGCACAGCATGACTCAAATACTGCATTAAGCCAAGACACATTTATTGGTTAGTATTTGTCTTGCATATCCCGCTGCTTAATTAAAACTATTTGCAATATTTCAAGCAAGTTTCGAAAGCAGGTGGTGGTTTGGTTAGTTTTTATGTACAATATATAGCCTTTAGAGTGAAGCCTAATTTTGCACCTTCTCATGAAAAACGGCTGCTGTTTCCTCTCATCTGTACTGGGCTAAAAGTCTCGCAGTTCTGGCAACAAGTTTCTTGCTATTGATTTATAGCGAGCAATATCAGGTAAATAAGATTGGGTCTGAATTAAAAATGTGATATTTAAAAATAAAGATTTAACGTTGATTCGTGAGATCGTAACCCGTAGTTTTCGATACAAGTGGTAGGTAAAACTTTCAGGTTGTAAATGCAAAGAAATTTTTCGTTCACCGCAACTGAAAAATTCAACAACTAAACTTCGTTTGCGAAAAACGAAATACATCTTCAAAACACATCTTATATAAAGGGTTTTCCATTAAGGACTTGACAACTTAAATAAAACGCAAACCATTTGAGATATTTCAAAGAAATTATTATCGGCTTGAAGTACCATCAAAACATTTATGAATGGAACTCAACTTAACTGCGTGAAGTTAAATTCGTAAATCCGACGCTAACTTAGCAAAGACACAAACCAATATTTCTTCTCTGTAAAAAGTTAAATTCGTACTTTTTTGCAAAGTACGAATTTAACTTTTGGTACGAATTTAACTAACGACACAAAAAAGTTAAATTCGTACTTCTATGCAAAGTACGAATTTAACTTTGAGTACGAATTTAACTTTGAGTACGAATTTAACTTTGAGTACGAATTTAACTTTGAGTACGAATTTAACTTTGAGTACGAATATAACGAACGACAATACGAATTTAACTTAATTTGTAAGGAAATAACTTTGACATCAACTTGGAAACACAGAAATGTTGAAAAGTGTATGAAACATTTTAAAATATATTATAAAATTGAAAAATATGCATAGAAATTATTAAAAGAGAAAATTTTGGAAATTCATCAACAGAAATTGAAATGTAGTGAAATGTTGTTGAAACATTTTAACCACTTTAAATGAAAAGATTCTAATTTTCGAAATATAAACCTAGAATATGATTCATATCAATGGACAGGAAATTAATGCACCTTTCCAACGATATATCATTCATAAGTGCACACTCAAGATTTTGGGCAAAGGAAATTTTTGAAAAAGTATTGAAGTGTAGGCAAAAGGTACTAACTTTGAATGAAAAAATTCTAACATCGGAAATATAAACCTAGAATTGTATGTATACCACTGGACAGGTAATTGATGCACCTTTCCAACGATATATCATTCATAAGTGCACACTCAAGATTTTGGCCAAAGGAAATTTTTGAAAAAGTATTGAAGTGTAGGCAAAAGGTACTAACTTTGAATGAAAAAATTCTAACATCGGAAATATAAACCTAGAATGGTATGTATACCACTGGACAGGTAATTGATGCACCTTTCCAACGATATATCATTCATAAGTGCACACTCAAGATTTTGGCCAAATGAAAGTTTTGAAAAAGTACTGAAGTGTAGGCAAAAGGTACTAACTTTGAATGAAAAAAGCGTTATATCAAAAATATAAACCTAGAATGATATGTATACCACTGGACAGGTAATTGATACACCTTTCCAACGATTTATCATTCATTAGTGCACACTCAAGATTTTGGCCAAAGGAAATTTTTGAAAAAGTATTGAAGTGTAGGCAAAAGGTACTAACTTTGAATGAAAAAATTCTAACATCGGAAATATAAACCTAGAATGATATGTATACCACTAGACAGGTAATTGATGCACCTTTCCAAAGATATATCATTCATAAGTGCACACTCAAGACTTTGACCAAAGGAAATTTTTGAAAAGGTGCATCAATTACCTGTCCAGTGGTATACATACCATTCTAGGTTTATATTTCCGATGTTAGAATTTTTTCATTCAAAGTTAGTACCTTTTGCCTACACTTCAATACTTTTTCAAAAATTTCCTTTGGCCAAAATCTTGAGTGTGCACTTATGAATGATATATCGTTGGAAAGGTGCATCAATTACCTGTCCAGTGGTATACTTACCATTCTAGGTTTATATTTTCGATGTTAGAATTTTTTCATTCAAAGTTAGTACCTTTTGCCTACACTTCAATACTTTTTCAAAAATTTCCTTTGGCCAAAATCTTGAGTGTGCACTTATGAATGATATATCGTTGGAAAGGTGCATCAATTACCTGTCCAGTGGTATACTTACCATTCTAGGTTTATATTTCCGATGTTAGAATTTTTTCATTCAAAGTTAGTACCTTTTGCCTACACTTCAATACTTTTTCAAAAATTTCCTTTGGCCAAAATCTTGAGTGTGCACTTATGAATGATATATCGTTGGAAAGGTGCATCAATTACCTGTCCAATGGTATACACACTATTCTAGGTTTATATTTCCGATGTTAGAATTTTTTCATTCAAAGTTAGTACCTTTTGCCTACACTGCAATACTTTTTCAAAAATTTCCTTTGGCCAAAATCTTGAGTGTGCACTTATTAATGATATATCGATGGAAAGATGCATCAATTACCTGTCCAGTGGTATACATATTATTCTAGGTTTATATTTCCGATGTTAGAATTTTTTCATTCAAAGTTAGTACCTTTTGCCTACACTTCAATACTTTTTCAAAAATTTCCTTTGGCCAAAATCTTGAGTGTGCACTTATGAATGATAAATCGTTGGAAAGGTGTATCAATTACCTGTCCAGTGGTATACATATCATTCTAGGTTTATATTTTTGATATAACGCTTTTTTCATTCAAAGTTAGTACCTTTTGCCTACACTTCAATACTTTTTCAAAAATTTCCTTTGGCCAAAATCTTGAGTGTGCACTTATGAATGATATATCGTTGGAAAGGTGCATCAATTACCTGTCCAGTGGTATACATACCATTCTAGGTTTATATTGCCGATGTTAGAATTTTTTCATTCAAAGTTAGTACCTTTTGCCTACACTTCAATACTTTTTCAAAAATTTCCTTTGGCCAAAATCTTGAGTTTGCACTTATGAATGATATATCGTTGGAAAGATGCATCAATTACCTGTCCAGTGGTATACATATTATTCTAGGTTTATATTTCCGATGTTAGAATTTTTTCATTCAAAGTTAGTACCTTTTGCCTACACTTCAATACTTTTTCAAAAATTTCCTTTGTCCAAAATCTTGAGTGTGCACTTATGAATGATATATCGTTGGAAAGGTGCATCAATTACCTGTCCATTGATATGAATCATATTCTAGGTTTATATTTCGAAAATTAGAATCTTTTCATTTAAAGTGGTTAAAATGTTTCAACAACATTTCACTACATTTCAATTTCTGTTGATGAATTTCCAAAATTTTCTCTTTTAATAATTTCTATGCATATTTTTCAATTTTATAATATATTTTAAAATGTTTCATACACTTTTCAACATTTCTGTGTTTCCAAGTTGATGTCAAAGTTATTTCCTTACAAATTAAGTTAAATTCGTATTGTCGTTCGTTATATTCGTACTCAAAGTTAAATTCGTACTCAAAGTTAAATTCGTACTCAAAGTTAAATTCGTACTCAAAGTTAAATTCGTACTTTGCATAGAAGTACGAATTTAACTTTTTTGTGTCGTTAGTTAAATTCGTACCAAAAGTTAAATTCGTACTTTGCAAAAAAGTACGAATTTAACTTTTTACAGAGAAGAAATATTGGTTTGTGTCTTTGCTAAGTTAGCGTCGGATTTACGAATTTAACTTCACGCAGTTACTCAACTTAGTTCATATGACCACCGCGGGCACGTATGCAGCGGTTGATTCCTTGGACCCAATTTTCGATGACTCGGCCCACATTTCGGCCGAAACGGGCACTATTTCGCGTTCAATGTTGACTCTGAGCTCTTCCAACGTAGTCGGCTTGTTGGCATAGACCATTGACTTGACGTAGCCCCAAAGAAAAAAGTCTAGAGGCGTTAAATCGCACGAACAAGGCGACTAATCGACTGGCCCATTTCTTGAGATAACACGCTCATCAAACTTACTCTTCAATAAATCGATTGTAATGTGTTACACAGCTATGTGGCTTTTGGCACCGTCCTGTTGGAACCACATGTCGTCCTAGTCCATATCTTTCAATTCGGGCCAAAAATAATTGGTTAATTGGTAATCATGGCGCGATAACGATGGCCATTCACAGTAACGTTACGATCGTTATCGTCGACGAAAAAATATGGTCCAATGACGTCGCGGGCATGCAAATCGCATCAAACAGTTGTTTTTTGTGGATAAAGTGGTGATTCATACAGCACATGTGAATTTTCACCCGACCAATAACGCATATTTTACTTATGAACGAACCCATTGAGCCAAAAATGAGCTTCGTCTCTGAAGATGATTTTGCGAAAAAATAAATTTTTATAATTTGCAGGCGTTGTTCGTTCGTGTACTTTACTTACTTACTTACTTATCTGGCGCTTACAACCGTAGGTCGGTTTTGGCCTCGTATAAGAAATTGCGCCAGCCATTTCTGTGGTCAGGCTATCCAGTTAAGCGTGGTCAGGTTATCCATCACCTGATCCTTCCAACGAGGATGTGGACGTCCTCTTCTGCGTTGACCACCACTGGGCACCGAATCGAATATTTTTTTTTCGCTGGAGAGTCGTTTTCCATTCGCTCAACATGACCTAGCCAGCGGAGCCGCTCGATTTTAATGCGCTTAACTATGTCAATGTCAGCGTACAGCTCATACAGCTCGTGGTTCCATCGAATTCGGTACTCGCCATTAACGCAGATTGGACCGAAGATTTTACGAAGGATCTTTCTCTCGAAGGCTCCCAAAGTCTTTTCATCAGAACTGCTCAACGTCCAGGTTTGTGCTGCATATAATAGGACGGGCATGATAAGTGACTTATAGAGCGTGAGTTTTGTTCGTCGAGAGAGAGCTCTGTTTCTCAATTGCCTACGTAGCCCAAGGTAACACCTGTTGGCAAGAGTTAACCTTCGTTTTATCTCAATACTGACATCGTTGAAAGAGTTAATGCTGGATCCCAGGTAGACGAAGTCCTTAACAACCTTTAAGGAGATGTTGTCAACAGTGACGTGGTTTCCAAGACGCTGGGACTGTTTATTTGTTGACACTAGGTATTTCGTCTTATCTGCGTTCACTGCAAGACCCATTCGAATCGACTCATTCGCTAATCAGGAGAATGCTGTACTTCGCGCGTATTATGGCCAATGATATCGATATCATCAGCATACGCCAGCAGCATAATACTTTTGTAGAATATCGTGCCACTGCGTCTCAAATCAGCAGCTCGAATGATCTTATCCATCATTAGGTTGAAAAAGTCGCACGATAAGGAATCACCTTGTCTGAAACCTCGTTTGGTATCGAATGGAGGAGTGAGATCCTTCCCGATCTTAACTGTGCTGCTGGTGTTGCTCAGTGTCATTCTGCAAAGGCGAATGAGCTTTGCAGGAATATCAAATTCAAACATGGTGGAATATAGTCCTTATTGGACTGTCGAAGGCGGCTTTGTAATCGACAAAAAGATGGTGTCGTAGATGGTTTGTGTACTTTACCATGATGAAAATGTCCACGCATAGAAATTTATCGTTCACCAACTGAAAAATTAGCCAACTACACTTCGTTTGCGAGTTGTATTTGCCACAAACGAATATTCAGTTGTCAACTTAAAAATATATATTATATATATATATACTGCAAGCTATTTCGGTCATTATTATTTATTATATTAATTGTCTTTCCCCCTATGTCCCCCCCATGCGTATTAAGAACAGTTTGTCCATAAAGTAACTCTGAATTATAAGCGTTGTGTGTATACAATGAAAGGAAAAACAAAGGAAGTTTTCAGTTGAGAAAAACAATTTTGCAATTGTTGCAATTTAAAAATCATTCGAGTATATGACAAACAAAATTAATTACCTACAACTAAATGTCAACTAAATGACAACTGTTGAAATGTTTGCAAATAACGATCCCAAACACGACAAACGAAGTTCGTTTGCGGCAAACTGGCGATAAACGTTTTTTTTTTCTTTGCGTGTAGAAGTTCAATATTATTTGTCCATCAAATAATAGATTTTGATAAAAACAACTTTTGTGAAGAAGCTATCTTTTTTATTTATCAATATCTGTAGCTGAAGGCCATTGTGGCTATTGCTTTTCTTCTAACGTTAGCTTATAATCTACAATTATATGTTCATAAATAATAATAATAACAATATTTATCAATATCATGTATTGTATTGTTTTTGATGTGTTAGAAATGAACAGAACTATGATAAAAATACCACTTCGGCTATTTTTCTGTGGTTCGAATTAAAAAAAAGGCAACTTATGGCGCCAAAGAGATTTCAAGTTAATTTTTTTTAAATTTTAGGTGTACTTTTGAAGCTTTTTTGTGTGGAGATAAAAGTTTTTCTGATTAACCTTTTAAAAAGATAAAGCCATTTCTGTGAAGTGGTATAGAACTATCAAGCCTTAGACTACAGTCAAATTCCAAAAGCGATCTTCGACCACTTTTAGTTTTGACAAATGGTCTGACTGATTGAGCAAGTTCTGGAAACCTATTTTCTTGTTCAGTGATATAACTTTTAGCTGTAGAGGAGTGAATCCGTTCTCATAATTTGTTGAAGAAGAAAAATTTTCAAATCGTTCAAGTTATATTAAAAATTGTTATCAATGGTGCTGTTTGAGTTATTATCATTTAGTAAAATTGCTATCAACCGGTCAATGCACATCAACGTGTTCGGCCACGGCCGCCACTGGTATTTTTTATGTGAGTGGATATGTGGCGTCCGTGGCGTAGTTGGTTAAAGTGCGTGGCCGCTATGTCAACGAACCTTGGAGACCCAGGTTCGAATCCCAGCAGCGACAGAAAATTATTTGAAATAAAATAATTTTTCTGTACGGCCGCCACCTCTCTGCAGACAATGGAAAACCTCAGAGAGTATTCCAAATGCCATGTAAAGCTTCTTGAGAACAAGAACATTCCGTTCATCGCCGTTCGGAGTCGGCGTTAAACATGTAGGTCCGGTTCTCGGTCAATTGTGTACAAACTTAAAAACACGCACAACACAATTGATCATAAGAAGCTAGGTCAAAGTCATTTCAAGGGCTGAAATGGCCAGTTATTTATTTATTTTTTTAAATGTGTTAGATAGGATTTGAACCAGGGATCTTAGTAAGCATCAAACGGTTAACTAACGCCAATGTATTGAATTTCAGTATTAATAAGAGCCCAATCAATAATTCAAAATCAAACAAAACTTGAGATATATTCAATTAAAACCCTCATCATAACGAACTCTCCCCAATGTATAATAAAACAATGAAACATACAAAACTAATCCAAGAATTCAAATGAAATCACATGAAATGTCAAGCAACCCTCATCCAAAAAAATAAAACAATGATTGGAACGACATAAGGGCCCTCTGCTCTTGATATTCTCAACAGCTATTCATACATTTAGTCACACATACAAATCAATAAAGAACAAAATTCACTAAATTGCAGACGAATTGATTGATCAACTTGACAACGTCAAAGAGATAAAAACTGTTGCCATCTGCCACTGTGACAATAACTGTGACTGTCGTCGGCAACTTCAGAGAAATTGTTATAATTTTATTGGCAACATCAACATCATGTACAGAAAGAAAGCAAACAAGACAAGAACTCGAAAAAAAATTTCGAAAATTATGAAATCAATAAAGAATAAAGGGGATAAATTATAAATATTCCACTTGGAAGAAGAAAAATTTCACAGTTATTTAATAAAAGTTATGACAGTAGCTGTCAGAGTGATAACGTCAAAGATAGAAAAAAAAGAAAAAAAAAAACAAAAGCAAGGGAACTTCAAGTGAACTCTAAGAAAGTCATTAGTTGGCAAATGTCAAGAATTTTGTGCGGATTAGAATAAAACGCACCAGTGAGTGAGTTTCGGATTCAAAGACAAGAAAACCACCCCATGTTGAAACGCTGACAGAGCAAAGCTTTTAACTGCACGTGCAATAGTGTTGTCTGGAACGATTTAACGCCGAACTGTCAAATTTACTTCTAATTGCACATCAAATTGTTATAAATTGTGCGCGTTCAATCAAGTGCAAGAAAATCGGCAAGTTATTGAAAATTTTTGGTAAAATAAATGAGACTCAATTTCATAACGTCTGCTAAAGCGGATGCAAGTGGAAAAATTAAATTTTTTAGCTTGAAATAAATGGGGGACATGACCAATTTTGTACTATTGAAAAGGAAGACAGTGAATAGTGTAGAAGCAGACATTAATTTGATGATTGTTAGCGTTGAGAGAAATCTAAAAAATCAAAACAAAAAAACAAAAAAAAAAACAAAATAGATTTCAAATTAATGTGTTTAATAGAATTAATGGTAATTTTTTTCACAAAAACCTATTTGAACATATTCGAAAATTATATTTCATATTCTCAAACATAATAAACTTGAAACAAAAATTGTTTTTTGTTTTAATTACTGATCTCCATATCCATCCATATTTATTTGTAAAAATTAAATCTTTTATTGCATTAAAACCCGACTAAAAAAACATGGTAACGAAAATGTACCTAATGTTTTGTATAAAAACCCTTGAATTGATAAAAAAAAGTATTTAAATTAAAAATAATTATCGAAAAATTATCATGACTGTTTTGTTTTCAATAATTCTTCTACAATTTTGAAACACTTTATTAAATCTAAGCAAACATTGTATTTGTGATTATTTATAATGATAAATTTTCAGTAAAAACTAAGATATTCCATGCAACGTTTTTCATTGTTGTTGCATTTTTACTGCATTATGTGATTGCCTCAATTGTGTCAAGGGTAACAATTTTTTTTTTCAAATTTTCGTTATGAAGTCTAAGAACCAATCTTTGCTTCCGTCAAAATAAAATTGAACCTAACGACTCTACTGAGCGAATTATAATTCCATGCAACAATATTGAATTTGTTTTACGTAGACTGCTGCGCTGCCTCCGAGATATGACGATGATATAATTTACTTTTTTATTTTTGGCTTAAGGTCAAGTATAAATCCTTCATTTCTATTTTATAACACTTTTCGATCTGCATTCATTTATAGAGTAAAAATTCCATGCAACGTTATAAAATTGATGCATTTTCGTTCTTGTAGCGACTCTCACCGCGGCCGCATTACGGCTCATGACGCCATACTGGCATTAGAGCTGTCCTAAAAAATTTTTTTTCGAAATTTAATTCATACTGCTCGGAAAAACATTACATTAGGCGTCAGATCGAGTCTCCAAAATTTTCATGCTGATCGCGTAGGGCCTTACCATGTCTAGCTGGGCTAAAAGTTGAGAAAATTGGAAAATAGTCCAAAATTTCACAAATCTTGATTTTTTTGGCCATTTTTTTGACACTAGGCATCCATTTAGTTTGCTGAAAATATTTTATTCGTAAAGTACATAGAATTTCCTTTCCAACGAGCAAAATCAGTTCAAAATCGGTAGAGATCTGAGGTTCCGTGAGAATATTAAAGTTTTCGATATTTTTTTTTTTTTAGCTTTGAACCAAGAATTTCAGGTAGAATACCTATTCAGTCAAGTCTGCCTTGGTTCGATATGGGGTCATAGGTTAGTGGGAAGGAAAGGGAAATTATGTGAAACAAGTGTAGGATGTTCGAAGAGTGGTGGGAAGCCTAAGAAACATGTAAATTTGAATTTGAAGAGGCAAGTTATGCCTTTACCTCAGTCAATTCAAGTTATAAGGCACTCTCATTCACAAACTTCTCTACCATCAACTACAACTTCAAGTCGTAAATATTGATGAATTTTCAATTTAAGTTGATTAGAAGTGAAGATAGAAAATTGCAAATGCGAAAGGCTTAAAGCGTAGAACCATGACCTGACCGGAAACCGAACCCAGGATCTCTGGGGTAGCAATCGAACACGCTACCTACTCGACTATTGAGGCCGCAATAGAATGTTAACTCATTGAGTTCCATTTTCACTTCAGAAGGTCAGATTTTTTGTGAGATGGCCAATTATCTTTATAAAATTATCTTACTTGCAACAAATACTGCCTCTCTTCCTCGCCTTTGCTAAACGTGCGATTGTACTCAGTGATCAATTTAACCACTCTTTTAGCGGTATCATTTACGACATGAATACTCTTACAAATTTGCAATCCTGTGGCAAAGTCTTCATGTTCACTCCATGTTGAGGGATCGCATTTTAAAAAATCCATTTTTATTTCCAATTTTAAAATAATCCTTTGCTGTTGGTTGTTATGAAATCACTTACATCTCTTTCAGCGAACGTTTTGAATTCTTCAACAGAAACAATATTTCTTGTGCGACAATCTGTGTAATCTTCGTCATCAACGTGCAATGCTGCTAACATTTTCTTCTTCGCTTCTAATGGCACTTGTTGATCAAAGAACACAAATGCAGCTGGCTCTTCCGATAGAAATGACACATGTCTTCGGAACTCGTGAACCAAAGCAGCAGAAAATTTTGGATTTGGGTAATTAACTATTTCTTTTATGAAAGTTAAGTCTTTCATCGCGGCTTCAATCGCTTTGTTACATCGAAACCAGTATTTTATATAAATGCGGATCAAGACGTTGTATATTTCATGGAAGTCATCCAGTTCTTTTCTTGCCATGTGGAATTGATTCTGAAACAGGAACATTTTAAATGAGTAAATTTCCTTGGCCATAAAGCGAGCATGATAAATTGCTCCAGAAGTACGAAGGTTGTAATCATCACTGCCTAGAAAAAGAACTGCCACTTCCAAGAGTTCTTTGTAGTCGCCACGCGATTGCTTATCAAGTAGATGCAAACGACAGAAAGCTTTAAATTCTTAGCATTCCTCAATACTGATACTTCTCTTAATAATTTCATCAATAATTTCTGACTCATACTTGGTAGCATCTATATTTTTCCATTGTTTTTCAAAACGATCAAACGCAGTTACCTCAGGCGCAGATGATATTGCGAAAAAAGCTTGAAAAATTGCTCAAAGCAAAAGTTTGTTTACATGTCGCATGTTCACAACGGAGTGAAGACCAAGGAGGAGTGACCAAGTAATTTTCAAGACGGATTACCGTTCCATAAATGATCATCTACAATTTGCAAAAGAAAGCCTTATCATACTTATATTGATAAAATTAACTATTCCTTAAGTGAATAATGAAAATAATGTTAAAATTGCTTTGAAATTACGTTCTCGACCAAAATTCGTTGCTAGTGAAATTCATTGGATTGAGACTCATAATCATGGCATCTCCATCAAATTCGATTGGACAGAGTTTTGTTGTATATCAACCGATTTTACACTTATTTTGCTTGTTGGAAAGGTAATTATGTGTACTTTACGATGAAAATATTTTAAACAAACTAAATGGATGCCTAGTGTCCAAAAAATGACCAAAAACTAAAAAATAGTGAAATATTGACATTTTTTCCCATTACCTCAACTTTTAGCCCAACTAGGCAGGGTAAGGCACGCGATCAGCATGAAAATTTTGGAAACTCGGTTTGACGCCAAATGTCACGTTTTTCCGAGCAGTATGAGTTCAAATTAAAAAAAAAACTTCGGCTCCATACAACTGGAGGACAGCTCCAACTGACATGTTATACTTTTAACTGTTGTAGCTTTTATCTATCGCTTTATTGTAGCTTCTATCAAAAGCTTTTGCGAAATCCGTGAATATAACATCAATTTGACAATGTTTTTCCATATTATTAGACAGAAAGTGTGTAAAAAGAGTAAGATTAGTAGAGGTAGATTTAACACATGTTCCAATAAGTCCCGAGACTAAGTAATAAAAAAACTTTTTTTGCAAATATTCTTCTTTATTCATCAACATAGGTTGCTTTAAGAGCAATACGTTCATTCCACCGCTTTTCTAACTTTTCAATACCTGTTTTGTAGAACGATTTATTCTTCGCCTCAAAATACGCTTCAGTTTCAGCCATCACCTCTTCATTGGACCAAAATCTCTTGCCGGCAAGCATTTTTTTGAGGTCAGCAAAGACCAAGTAGTCGCTGGGGGCCAAATCTGGCAAATACGGTTGATGAGGAAGCAATTCGAAGTCCAATTCGTGGATTTTCGCCATCGTTTTCATCGATTTGTGATACAGTGCAATGTCTTGGTGAAAAATTATTTGTTTTCTTCTTCAAATGGGGCCGATTTTTCACGATTTCATCTTTCAAACGCTCCAACAACGCTATATAATAATCGCTGTTGATTGTTTTCCCCTTTTCGAGGTAGTTGATGAACAAAATTCCATGCGCATCCCAAAATACAGATGCCATAACCTTTCCAGCCGACTGTTGCGTATTTGGTCGCTTTGGCCTGCTTTCATCGGTTGCTCTCCACTCAGCGGACGACCGTTTTGATTCCGGTGAGTAATGGTGGATTCATGTTTCATCAATTGTCATATACCGACGCAATTCATGTTTATTCTTTGTAAACAGTGGCACCTATTTGGAAAGAAGCTTTCTCATCGACAAATGTTTCTGTAATATTGTTCCAACACTGCCGTTCGATATCTTCAGAGCCTCAGCTAGATCGCGCACCTTCACTTAACGGTCTGCCAATACCATTTTGTGTACTTCTTTATGTTTTGTGGAACAACTGCCTAATTTGGGCGTCCTGAACGTTCAGCATCATTTGTGTCTGTACGACCAAGTTTAAACTCAGCGTATCATCGGCAAATGTTTGCTTTTGACGGAGCAGAGTCCGAATAAAACTTTCGAAGCGATTGCTCAGCTTCGATGGTTCTTTTTTTCCATCAAAAACCAGTAATAAATCAGCACACGGAATTGCTTTGAATCATAGCTGTTAAATTGCGATTACGATTAGTAATCAATTAGATTATTTTTTAAAATAAATTGTAATGATTATATAATCCTTAAGTAAGAATTTTATGATTAGTAATTGATTACGATTACAAATAATCAAAAAATAATAACGATTACTTGAGATTACGCAAAATAATCAAAAATAATCAAAAGTAATCAAAAAAATAATTCGATTACTTTTAAAGATTATCTTTGATTATTTTAAGAATTTGAGTCTAAAGTACGGAATATTAAGTACGGAATTACGGAAAGTACGGAAATTGACACAACTGGTTCTTCACAGGACACCGTTAAACCCGATTAGTGATCCCAACAGACCCACTCTTCTGCTACTTGCATGACAATTCAAGTGTTGAAAAGATTTGGCAAAAGTATGGCTTGTTGAAGAAACCATTTCTTTCACTCAATACTCCTTTAATGCCCTCAGCGCCAGTTGAGAGACTATTTTTTTTTTTTTTTTGCCGGCATAGTAAACACTCCAAGACGGCAATCATTGTCTGATTTTTCTTTTGAAAAATTAGTTCTTATGAATGCAAATAGTAATTTAGAGTAAATAGGTTTTATTTTTGTTTCGTTTATGTTGTACTATAATACATTAATGTTCTCGTTCTTGTTTTGACGTAGAATACGTCATTCTCGGAGGTAAGTAGGGTGGTTGATAGTGATCAGGTGTCGGTATTTATATAACTTTTTGAGCCTATGGTGGGCCTAAAGTACTGATCGTACAATGTTGGTGTTAGCACTTGTTGGTCTGCTTGATCCTCAATGCGACAAAAATTTATGTTACAACTCTCTAACTTATATAAATTTTACACAATTACATGAAATATAAAGCCAACATTTGATGTTTTTGTTTGCTTAAACTTGCTACCTATTTATCGACAGTTTCCGGTTTTATCGAAAAAACCATAAAATTTGTATGGGAGCCCCCCTAAGGAGTGGTCGGAGGGAATAGGTGTCGAAGGAAAAAATGCTCCTTTTGCAAAAGTAATGGGGGTCAGTGATACATATTAACCCTTTCCGGCACAAAATCCATAAAATTTGTATGGAAGCCCCCCTAAGGAGTGGTTGGAGGGAATAGGTGTCAAAGTCAAAAATGTTCCTTTGCAAAAGTAATGGAGGTCGGTCATACATATTAACCCTCTCCGGCACTCTCTTAAAGGTCATATGCTCAGCTGTATGGCATAAATATACGAAAACCACAAAATTTGTATAGGAGCCCCCCTAAGGAGTGGTCGGAGGGAATAGGAGTCGAACGCAAAAATGTTCCTTTTGCAAAAGTAATGGGGGTCAGTGATACATATTAACCCTTTCCGGCACAAAATCCATAAAATTTGTATGGAAGCCCCCCTAAGGAGTGGTCTGAGGGAATAGGTGTCAAAGGCTGAAATGTTCCTTTTGCAAAAATAATGGAGGTCGGTCATACATATTAACCCTCTCCGGCACTCTCTTGAAGGTCATATGGTCAGGTGTATGGCATAAATATACAAAAACCATAAAATTTGTATGGGAGCCCCTCTAAGGAGTGGTCGGAGAGAATAGGTGTTAAGGGCAAAAATTTTCCTTTTGCAAAAATAATGGAGGTCGGTTATACATATTAACCCTCTCCGGCACTCTCTTGAAGGTCATATGGTCAGGTGTATGGCATAAATATACAAAAACCACAAAATTTGTATAGGAGCCCCCCTAAGGAGTGGTCGGAGGGAATAGGAGTCGAACGCAAAAATGTTCCTTTTGCAAAAGTAATGGGGGTCAGTGATACATATTAACCCTTTCCGGCACAAAATCCATAAAATTTGTATGGAAGCCCCCCTAAGGAGTGGTCGGAGGGAATAGGTGTCGAAGGAAAAAATGCTCCTTTTGCAAAAGTAATGGGGGTCAGTGATACATATTAACCCTTTCCGGCACAAAATCCATAAAATTTGTATGGGAGCCCCTCTAAGGAGTGGTCGGAGAGAATAGGTGTTAAGGGCAAAAATTTTCCTTTTGCAAAAATAATGGAGGTCGGTTATACATATTAACCCTCTCCGGCACTCTCTTGAAGGTCATATGGTCAGGTGTATGGCATAAATATACAAAAACCACAAAAGTTGTATAGGAGCCCCCCTAAGGAGTGGTCGGAGGGAATAGGAGTCGAAGGCAAAAATGTTCCTTTTGCAAAAGTAATGGGGGTCAGTGATACATATTAACCCTTTCCGGCACAAAATCCATAAAATTTATATGGAAGCCCCCCTAAGGAGTGGTCGGAGGGAATAGGTGTCAAAGGCTGAAATGTTCCTTTTGCAAAAATAATGGAGGTCGGTCATACATATTAACCCTCTCCGGCACTCTTTTTAAGGTCATATGCTCAGGTGTATGGAATAAATAGTTTGCTAAATAGTTTTTAAAAAAGGTGTCATCAAAAGCGAATTGAATAATTCTACGTCTTGTGTTACGACATAGTCGAAACAACTGTATCTTTTTTGTCAATCTTTATTTTATAATTAAATACATAACTTTGTTTTTTTTTAATAAAATTTAACTAAATTTTTTGAACCTAAGACTGAAATTCTTAAAATAATCAAAAATAATCTCAAAAAGTAATCGAATTATTTTTTGATTACTTTTGATTATTTTGCGTAATCTGAAGTAATCGTTATTATTTTTTGATTATTTGTAATCGTAATCATGTAATTACGATTACAAACAGAAAAGAATCGTACTTAATCAATTATTTTACCTTTTTGAAAAAAAGAATCGAATAAGTAATGATTACGACGAGTAATCATTACTTAACAGCTATGCTTTGAATGCATTATTTTGAAAATATCAACAGTAGCGTCACTTAAATCACTGCAACTTCTGAACTTAACGTTAGATTGACATGCAATTTTTACACGTATGGTTTAAAGGTTGGAACTATCGCAATATTAAATCGATATTTCGTTAGAGGTTCCACCTAGGTGCTTCTCAGACAATCTGTTTTTAATACAGTTATAAATTTTATTTTTTAAAGCTTCTTGAGAACATGCACATTAGCCGTTCGGAGTCGGCATAAAACTAGTCGGTCCAGTTCTCGATCAATTGTGTCCAAACATTTCATAACACGCACAACACAATTTGATCATAAGAAGTTCAGTCAAAGTAGTCCTTTCAAGGGCTTAAATTGCCAGTTTATTAATATTATTAGATCAATTATATCTTGGAGGTTGTCCGAACTTTTTTCCTCGGAATTTTTGGCATAAAATAAATTTCTCTATTGACACTAGAGTTTTTCTCTAATTTCTTCTGCATATCATTAGGGGGCAATCCAATCGTATTATAGCTATAAGTGATAACCTTAATTGATGAATCTTTCGGATATCAAACCCAACCTTTTTACTACTTACAGTGTTTGTATTTGGCAGTGTGGAGTTATTTGTTTCTTGAAAACTGAGTTTTTATTGTGCTAAACACACAACTCATGAAATTTTCTTTTCTATTGGCTCTACCAAACAAATCTTTGATATAGTTAAAGGTGACCTTTTATATAAGTTTTTTGGATTATAATAATTTTAGTTCTTGCATTATACATTAGTTTCAACTATTTCTTAAATAAGTTGAAACTTATGTTTAAAAATAATTCTAACAAATATTCCCTTTCAAGAATGTATCAACTAGAACTCTCGATTTTCGAGCACCCGGTAGCTTAAATTACGCGGTTATACCCGTGCACCCAAGTTTTTTTCGGGTATTTTTGAGTATTTCAAGCTACCCGACTTATACCCGGGTACCCAACAAAGCTCGAAATCGAGAGCTCTAGTATCAACAAGAGTTGTAAGATTTGTTTTTTAATAAAACAAACAACTGTTTGAATATTTTTAAATTTTTTTAGATTATTAAGTAGACACACACATAAAGATTATGTATGAAAAACAAAATATCTTTCAATTGGCCGCCTCAGCTTAGCTTAAACCTTTCTTCGAAATTTTAGATCACTATTTCGCATTATTGGGGCCCTATGTCGGCGATGGTAGCTTCAATGTTAATTTTGAGGGTTGGAATTATTTGCAGATAATTAGCGTAGACCTTCTCTTAACATAAGCCCAAAGGAAGAAATCCCTAAGTGTTAAATCACAAGATCTTGATGGTCAATCGTTATCAATCGACGTCGTCGAGGCGTAAGATAAGACGATCATGAAAATTGGTCTGAAATAAAACCATTGTTGCATCAGCTGTGTGGCAGACTGCGAAATTATATTGAAACCAGATGTTTTTCATATCAATGGCGTCTAAAAATAGATGATAATCACTTTTTCATGATAACAAATCGAATCGTTGAAACGATATTGATGAAAAGGTTTTAGTTAGCTTTCAATTGTTGCGCCTGTATTTTAATTTGACCGACCGATACGAGGTAAGCCTGGCCTGAATAGAATCAGAAGTTTCAAAAATGTTGATTAAATTCACTACGATTAAGTGATAAGGGGTATTTTAATGACAAAAAAAAATATATATATGTGTGGCCACAATGCACGGTAGCAATAAAAATTATCTTGCGATTTTTGTTTTGATCAGAAATAAAAGTTTTTTTATTTTTATTTTTCTGTTCAAGAATAAGAATTATTTTTGAGTTTTATTATTTTGTTCAAGAGTAAAAATTGTTTTTCAATGACAACTCCTTACGGGGGCTCCCATACAAATTTTATGCTATTTTGTATATTTATTCCCTACACCTGAACATATGACCTTTAAGAGAGTGCCGGAGAGAGTTAATATGTATGACCGACCCTCATTACTTTTGCAAAAGGAACATTTTTGCCTTTGACACTTATTCGCTCCGACCATTACTTAGGGCGGCTCCCATACAAATTTTATGGTTTTTGTTTATTCTATACATCTGAGCATATGACCTTTAAGAGAGTGCCGGAGAGGGTTAATATGTATGACCGACCCCCATTACTTTTGCAAAAGGAACATTTTTGCTTTTGACACCTATTCTCTCGGACCACTCCTTAGGGGGGCTTCCATACAAATTTTATGGCTTTGTATATTTATTCCATACACCTGAGCTTATGACCTTTAAGAGAGTTCCGGAAAGGGTTAATATATATCATATTACTATGTGATATGTAGAATTTTGTATCAAAAACATAAAGATATGAGGAAAATAAATGCAATACAGAAATAAACTCTGTGTACTCTTTTGTTACTCTGAAAAGTTTGAAATATATTTTAAAATGTTGTACATTACAACTCTGTTTGTCTTTTTGTTTAAGGTTTATGTTTTCAATATGAATATCAAAAACATGCTCCATATGCTTCGAATTTTTATGGCAATATTATAATTACTCAATGTATGAACCATGCATTTGATAAGCTACTGTGTCCATACTATATTAAAATTATTTAATATTTTTTTTAATTTAAAAAAAAATTGCGTATGATTTTAAATATCAGGTAATTTTGGGACAACCTGTAAAAGCCGCTTGGCAATAACCGCAAGTTTGAGATAAATTTTGTGAGACAATTTAAGACTTTGATAAATTGAAATAGATAATTTTGATTTGGAAATTGTTAGATTAATATCATTAAAGAGAATTGAGCTAATAAATTATGCTACATTCTTTTCGTTTTTCTTCTAACCGATTAGCATAGAATTATAATATTCTGAAGGCGTTCATTCTATAAAAGCTAACAAATTGATGATGTTTTTATTTAACGACTGACATTTTAATGAATTGCTTGTCATCAATGAAGGCGATCAAAATTGAGAGCAGATCCAGAAGAAATATAGTCAGTTAAAAAAAAAGAAAAAAGAAACCGCCGCCCTCATGAATTGACAACAATTTCAATTAATTCATCAGCATAGTGTTCTTTTTATGATGTGGGACTTAATAGCTTAATAGGAAACTCTTTAGGAAAACAAAAAAAAAAAATTAAACTGATTGAAATCAATAAATTGAAAGCCAATTTATAAATAATTTAACTGCATGCCGCCCGATTTCAATTAATTTTAGACATTTAGGAACAACAGCCAATAGAGACGAATTTAAAAGCACTTGAATGGGCTTAAATCGCTCATTAAATCTTCTCAAAATGTGGTCACTCACACATTGTGGGCACAACTGCTCAAGCAGACATAACAACCAGCAGCAGCAACAAAGCAATGAGCTCCACTTTAGTTGCCATCATTGACAGACAGACAGACAACCAGATAGATAGTCAATTTTGTGACATTTTATTGCTGCCACAGTTGGAGCAGCAACAACAACAACAAAAAATTCTACCATGAGCTAATGGAGTACAGCAACAACACTTTAAATGCACTCGTGTCATATTGCTTTTTTTTAATTTTTTGAAACTAAATACTCGCCAATGTTACTTCATGCAACATTTAAGTTGGCTCATTCTCATAAAATTGTGAAAATATCTATAGACACTTTAAACGCCTCCAAGTGGGAGTGTGTTGTTACTGCTGCATGTTGTTGAATCTGAAGCGTTTATATAAAATATAATAAAAATGCAAATGCTGCCATGAGAGTCACAACGGCACCAGCAACAGCAACAGCAATAGCAACAGCAACAGCAAAAACTCCCAATGCTGTCAACATCAGTGACGATATCAGTTGCTGCAATTTTCGCTGCAACAATTTATGTATTTGCAACAAATCACAGCTACTATGACGACGGCAACAACATCCACACGATTGTTGCAAGGTTTGCTGCTACGTTAAGCATAAAGGCTGCAGCAATAAAAAAAATAAAAAATTATTAAATTGTCGGCAACCCTTTTTTTCTGCTCTTACTTGTTTTTGTTTTATTATTTCCGTTGCCATTGTTGTTGTTGCTAAAAACAATTACTTTGCTGTCGCAAACGGGCAATTTATGCAAGCTTCTGCAACTGCGTGGAATGGAGTGGATTTGGTTATTTATGGGTTTATTAAAAAATGTAAATAAACAAAATAAATATGGAAACAAAATTAATAAAAAAAAAAAACTTTATGAAATTGAATAAAATCTTTGTTGCGGCAATATTTTAATTTATAGCAGGAAAAATTGTTGATTAATTGATTGAATGAAGATTGGCCACATTTCTTGGCTTTATACGCGCATAGTTTGTGAAACAATTGCCGATTGCAGCAAAAAAAAAATAATAAAATATTTTCAATTCCCATAACGAAATGGAAATTTTTTGGCAACTTTTTTTATTTTAAACAATGAGAAAACGTTCTCGGCTTGATATTTCTTCTATTGCGATTTGTGGTTTACGATCTTCAGAGCAAATCCCAATCATCAAAGTACAATTTTTGAGTCAGAAAATATCTTATGGCGGCCCCTCGGTAGTCGACTAGGTAGCGTACTTGACTGTTATCCCAGAGGTCCTGGGTTCGAATCCCGGCTAGGTCATAAGCCTACGCTTTAATCTTCCTTCTTCCTAATCAACTGAAATTAAAAATTAATCAATATTTACGACTTGAAGTTGTAGTTAATGGTAGAGAAGTTTGTGGATGAGATTGCCTTATAATTGGAATTGACTGAGGTAAGGACATTACACTTGCCACAGATCAAATTCACATGTTTCTTTGGCTTTCCACCAAGCCTATAGCATCCTACAAATTTTTTTCTTGATTTCCCCTTCTTTCCAACTAATCTATAATCCCATTTCGAATCAAGGCACACTTGACTGAATAGAATTTAAATATGAAATCCTTGGTTCAAAGCTAAAAAAAACAAAGAAAGAGATAACATTTCAAATATCTCACGGGTTTAGGATGATTTGAGAATTTTGATCACGATGAACTTATTTTTTTTTTACCACATCAAGATATTCCCCCATCAGTGGCTTTACTTCTATTATAATATCGACATCCTATCTTTAAGTATTTCACATAAAATATTTTTTTACGTATAATTAGCGCGGGGTGTATGGGGTCGTTTTCACAAATTTTTTCAATCCCATGTAGCATTTTTTTTTTGTTTTCAACTCTTTGGGGTATACAAACAGCCTTTAATATTCATCGTAGAAAAACAAAATGTATGCCGAAATATCATTTGTATGGGGAGGAATGAATGAAATGAATAACTAATTTTGAATTTTGTATTTTCTTTAATAAAGTCAGCAAATGCCAAAATCTGAGGTGTAAAATCACAAATTTTTGTATGAATATGAATGCACCAAATGCTTTAGTTCCTACTTATATTGTTATTATGGTTGTTTCGTTTATTCGTGCCACGAAAGTCGCGAACGCAACATCGCACAGTGTTTCGTTTCATACAAGTTAGACGGAGAAAATAATTTTTTAGATTTTTTGATGGTTTTCGATGTTTAAGGTATAGGAAAGAACAAAAAACAGTATTTAAGAAACTTTAAACAAGTGGGCGTGGCAGCTCCGAAACCATTTTACGCTCTATTTTAGAAAGGAAATAAGTTAAAATATCGAAATCAATAGTAGACGTCAGTTATGTAATTTTTAAATTTTTAAATCCTCAAAATTAAGGTGCAATCGGGTAAGTGGGCGTGGTAGCTCCGATACAACTTAAACACATTTTGCACTATATCTTAGAAACGAAATAATCTACAATATCAAAATCAATAGTAGTGGTTAGCTATGTAACTTTTAAGTAATCCTCAAAATTAAGGCACAATCGAACAAGTGGGCGTGGTAGTTCCCATACAACTTAAACACATTTTACTCTATATCTTAGAAGTTAAATAACCTACAATATCGAAATCAATAGTAGACGTCAATTATGTAACTTCTAAACAATCCTCAAAATTAAGGCGCAATCGGACGAGTGGGCGTGGTAGCTCTATTATGCGCTATATCTTAGAAATGAAATAAGCTACAATCGAATCGAATTCAAAAGAAGACGTCAAATATATGCTTAATTAACAGAGTTAGTAGTATTTCTTGGCGTCCATGGCGTAGTTGGTTGAAGTGCGTGGCCTCTATGTCAACGAACCCGGAGACCCGGGTTCGAACCCCAGCAACGACAGAAAATTATTTGAACTAGTATGGCCTTTGGCCGAAATTCGACCATTGAAATTAGTTTTAAATCATTAATTAAAATTTTTCCGATAAAATAATTAACTTAAAACAAAAAAGTATGGTTCTATTTAAAAAAAATCAATAGTTATGAGGTGGGTTCAATGATTAAAAACTTCCGTATAAACTATATTTTTTGTGAATACTCTCTCATCATTCGCCAAATGACCTTGTTCCCTATGTTCAGAAACATAAAATTTAAGCTATCAAAAGATCTAACTCTACTTGTTGCGACATATAATTGACCATGTCGCATAAAAACTGGCTGTCGTAATAAGACCCCAACTTTTTCGAATGTTTGCCCCATGAAATGGCTTAAAACATAGATTTGTGTGTATAACTTTGGAGTGGTTTGAAATTTTTGGAAAATTTTTTCACAGAAATTATTTTTTTAGCTGTAGAACTTTATAAAGAATACAAAAACAACATTTTGAAAAATGTAATTTTCATCAAAAAAAACATAGGGGGTAGCTCATGATTTTCGATGATAGAAACACTTAATCAAATGATGTGTCAAAATGAAGCAATTTTTGCAAATAAATGATATGGTATATGAAAGAGTGTGAGAGAAGAAAATAGAAAAACAAAAATAAAATTACAAAAAAAGAATGTCTGGTCTAATTTTTAAGCAAAAATTGAATATTTTAGAGTTTTTTTGAAAACAACATAAAAAATTGAATTAGTAAGATAACGGTAAATCTTTTCTTATTTCTCAAAAGTAATTTAATTAAACTTTTAGACAAAGAAAATTTAGGGAAAATCGATTGAAAAATGGCTGAAATATGTGCATGCAAAATCAAAATTTGAAATATATATTGTTTTTTTCTCATTCTGAGGCAATGACATTGCTTTAAGAAATGCATTGCATGGAAAAAATCTACAGGTTTCGAAATATCGCAATACTTTTGATGTCATATTAACGGGAAATTTTTTTACATACTATTCGTGGAAAATATTAGCAAAAAAGTTTTCGCATACCGTTATTTTTCTCAATCAACGAATTTCCATACAAAAAACGTTGTACTGAAAACTTCTATAGTTTTCGAGATATCACAATAATTTTGATGTCAAAATAACGGAAATTTTTCAAAATTTACTATTTGTAAGCAATTCTACCATCACAATATATATTGACTCTTGTTACATGAAAAAGTGCCTATTGTAGGGTAACCGTAAACGATGGTGAAAAATATCAAAGTATATTTTGCACATCTTATGAATGTCTAAATTTCTCTCTTATATCATGTTTTTCCATCTCTTATAGTTTTGCTTTTATTTAATAAATGCTCTTTTTCAGCTCATATTTGAGGTCAAAGGTCACCAATCCACCATCTATGGTGCAGTACCTTTCGAATGATGTACGTTTCATTGTCCTTATTATAAAATTAATATTGAAAAAGTGTACGACAACATTCGATGTTTGCGTATTAATATATAAGATTAAAATAATTTTTCTGTACGGCCGCCACCTCTCTGCAGACAATGGCAAACCTCAGAGAGTAATCAAAATGCCATGTAAAGCTTCTTGAGAACGAGAACATTCCGTTCATCGCTGTTCGGAGTCGGCGTTAAGCCTGTAGGTCCATTTCTTGGTCAATTGTGTACAAACTTAATAACACGTACAACACAATTGATCATAAGAAGCTAGGTCAAAGTCCTTTCAAGGGCTGAAATGGCCAGTTATTTATTTATTTTATTTTTTTTTAGTAGTATTTCTTACGTACCCTTACCTATTTCTTACCCTACACTTGAAAAACACTTGAAAACAAAATAGGTGGGTCATATATGACCCATTGTTCTCACAGGGTTAAGGATAAAAAATCAGTAAACAAACACCAATAAATAATATTGTTGCAACAAAACGGTTTTAATGTTCACCCACAAAAAAATTTGCGGTGGGTCAATATGACCCAATAGTCGTATAGGGTTAATGGTATCAAACATCGAAAAAAAATACATGATTAGAAACTGTTTACCCAATAAAATAATTTTGAACGCCTAAACCGATGACATACCCCTATGTGATAATACACAAAAAATTTTAAAATAAATATGATGTACCGTCATGAACAATCAAATCACTTTTGATTTTACAAACAGACATAATAAGCTTATGTAAGTTAAATTTTCAAGACCTAGACAAAGTACAGACACTTTTAGATTTTCCATTTTATAAAAAAATAAAAATAAATTTAGATAAAAAATATATATTTTTTTTTAAATTTAGAGATAAACATGTATAAATAATGGATAAATTATTTTTAGGTGTACTAAGAAACTAATAAACATAAAAAAATATTTGTTTTGTTTTCAAAAAGTGGTCTACGGTATCTGTGGAACTCTTTGTTCAGGAGTTATGCCATTTTAAAGAAACTGCGAAAATCGTTTTATAGGGAGCGAAAAGGCTACTTTTCCCATACAAATTTTTGTAACTTTGGTTCCACAAGAACTATCGGTTTGAAATTTACACGCAAGGAAGATATGCTTCTCAAAAGCTTAAGTCCAAAATTCATCCGTGCCCTACAACCCGAGTTGAAGACTTATCTCCGTCTAATTAGGCCAAACAAAACACTGTGCATCGTGTCATTTGTTCAAGCGAATCGTTTAACGAATATTTCTCAGTAACTGCCTGTGTTGTGGTTGTTAATAATATGAACATATGTAAAATGTACATGTATACATACATATCAGTTGCTTTCGTTTTTAATTTTAATTACGTCACTCTCGGAGGTAAGTAGGGTGTTTGATTGCGATCAGCAATCGATGTTTATGTCACACTTTGAGCTTTTGGCGTGGTTAAAGTAGTGATCGTAGAATGTTGATTTAAGCACTTGTTGGTCTGTTTGATCCTCACTGGGAGAAAAATGCAAATTAGAATTCTCTAACTTTTATAAATTTTACACAATAACATGAAACATAAACGCAATATTTAGTTATTTACGCATAGTTTGGTTGAGCCTTAAGCATTACCACATCAATTTCGAAAGTTTCATTTGAAAATTTTATATTTTCCAGCATAAACGTACTCACAACGTTTTGGTGTATGTGCGCTTATTGTGTTGCTTACAATGGTTTGAAAATGGTTGGTATTTCAATAAAAACAATGGAGTTAACACGTGAACATTTTCGGGTTATGATTTTTTACGATTTTTGACATGGATCTACAAGAAAAGAATGCATCGATAAACTTATTTCGACTTTTGGTGATGAAGCACCGCATACAACAACTGTAAAACGCTGTTTCGATGAGTTCGATTGTGGTCGACGTTCTATTCAAGATGAATTCTGTGAAGGTCGTCCAAGAACGGCTGTTGTGGTAGACAACATCGATGCTGTGCGTGAATTGTTGGAAGCAGTCCGGTATGTGACATACCGTGAGATGTAGTCATCCTTTGTCAGTACAGGGACTAGCGTACATTCTATGTAACATGACCATTAAGGCGACGAGGAAGATTTGTTCCCGTTGGAATTCTCATAGTTTGACGGTTTCTCAAAACAAAAAGGCTCGTGTTGATTGGTGCTAGAAAATGCTAAGAAAATACAGCGGAAATGATTTGTGAAAAGCCATTGAAGCCTTCAAAAACCTAGTTTCGGAGGTACCAACTTCAGAGTGGCAAAACTGTTTCGAAAATTTGTTCAAACGAATGCAGAAGTGTATTGATCATCTTGGAGAATACTTTGAAAGACAATAAAAACATTTTCACTGATCAGCCACGGTTTTTTCATTGTTAGGTGCAAAACTTAAAAGGCAACCCTAGTAATAGTTCGAGGGGCATTTAGTCCAGCACATGATTCAAAATTAAGTCATTTTCGAGAGCCAAAATGAAGTTTTCTACTCGAAAAAAATTAATAAATGAATTAAGAAAACAAAAACAAGTAATGTTGGCTCACTGGGAATCTGTCGAAAAAAAATTGCCGAACAAAAAAAAAAAACGCTTTAAATGTTAAATCGTCATAATTAAAAACGTGCAGCTGTCATTGTGTTGCATACAAATGTTATTGCAACACCTCGAATACCTTTGCAAGTACACAATATAAGCAAGTCCTGTGCAACGCAACAAAAACAACAAGAACATGGCAACTATTGCTGATTTAATGCACCAGATAATAACTAAGAGTTGTGCAATGAACCCCATCGACTCGAGGTTGTATCTTTTAATTTATTTATTTATTATTTACGCTGTTGTAAATGTTAAATGTCAGAAACGTAAAACAACTACAACTACAATTCAATTTTTTTTTTTTTTTGTATTTTTTCATAAGGCTTTTGAATACTCGACTTTGGCTTTTTCTTTTGCTTTATCATGTTCTTTATGTTTTTTTTATTGGCTTTTCTGTTGCCTTTAATAAATTTTATTATTGCTACGCTAAGAGTGTTTGCAAGTGGGAAAAAGCACAACAAAAAATAAAAAAAGGAAAATCACTTCGAATTAGTTACAATAAAAACAAGCTACAATGTTGTGTGTGTGTGTGTTTTTTTTTTGTCCGTCTTTGACTGCCGGACTCTAGCTTCCACGCTTCTCCAATGTGATCAATTTGGTTTTGTGTTTGCTTATGTTGAACATTTTGTCGACTAATGAGATGATTATTTGAATTGTTTATTGAAAATTTCGTTAAGTTCGTTTTGTCCATAAATCAACTGCGTTGGCGTTTTTGCTGCTATCCAAATGCTTCATATCTTATTTCAAAGATTTTCTTTTTAGTTAATCTGCCTGACCCAATAAAACTGCTGAAGAAAACAAATTTTAATATTTAGGTGAAAGTCTTGCGGCAGCTGCTACGGTTTTTACAATTCTACTTGTTCCTGAAGGTTTCGAAATAATTTTTGTGCGTGCTCATCATTTGATTTTGATTGAAAGATTTGCTTAAGTGGAATGAAGTTGTTTTCCAAAGATTGGCCTTGGCCGCAAGAGTTTATGTGTTTTTTGTTCCTTGTATAGTTAGCTTTATTAAAAATTTATTCTGGCGCACTATGCAACTACTTTAAGATCTTGATTTTTTTTTTTTAATAAATCATCTATGTACGTGGCTGATCTGGAAAATGACAATTGTAATCACCGTCATAAGTGAACCGCATAGTGAAATCGAACTATGGAACAAGCGGATCTATTGAATATGTTATTAACCTTTAACTGTGGAGGTGGTGGTCAATTTTTTCCCCCTCTTTACATTGTTTCGAATTACTCTCTTCAGTTGCGCTCTAGTGTTTTAATTTTCTTTGTATGTTCTCTAGAGTGGACAATTTTTATATGGAATTATTTTTGTTTTTTGTAGGAGGTGGTTCGCCCCCTAATTTTTTTCTTTTGGGCACAAATAACATATTTCTAAAACTGTAGACTGTTTGGTCAACGTTAAGGCGTGGCACATGCGCCCTCAAGTTGACAAGAAGGGATTTTGCACAATTTAATAAGAAAAAAGTTATAACTTCATTATTATTTATCAAAATTTATGTTAAGTATCGATATCATATTTAATTTTGACTATTATTTTAATGCATGCCCCTAAAACGGCGTGGCACCTTATATAATTTAAGTAATATATACGAAAATATGTAGTTTTTGCTTCAAAATATGATGGAATCTTACATATGTATGTAAAATTTATTTCCTAAAAGTCATTAAATAAATGCCGGCAAGTTAAAATAAAACACAAATTGATTAGTGTTCCATGAGATCTGATTTATTAATACCTTTATAGTTTTTTCGATAATCAGTTACAATTTGTAAGATAAATTGTTTTTCTTCTTCATTTTTTGATAATGAATTATTATATTCTTCCATTAATTTAACATTTCGTTCGGCAGTATCGTTAACTACCCTCATTTTACTGACGATATTTACGCCCTGTATATAGCTTGGCTCGTTCTGCCATTGGGAGGGTTCTTTTTGGAAAAAATCGGTTGCAATCGAAAAACGTTCAAAGAAGTGAAGTGTATTTTTGGTTACGAAGTCCTCAATTGATTTTGATTGTAAGTCCTGTATATCAGTAATCAGCCGCTTGCTCTCGTTTTCTGACTCTACACGAAGTCTCTTTATCATACGAGTTTTTGTTTCAGAAGTAATGGTTTCATCAAAAAACGAAAAACCTACTGTTTCTGCTGCTAAATACCATAAATGGTTACGGAATTTTCCCAAAGTTGCATTGCTTACGTTTTCGTTGGCATTTTTGTAGGCGAAAAGAGATTTAATAAAAAGAAGGTCTTGATTAGGCGCTTTGGCAGCTATTGGCGCTTCTATCCAGACTTTTACATAAATTTTCACAATAAATAAACAAGCATCGCGTATGGCGTCTATTTCATCTGACGACATGACAAACTCTTCTCTGAATAAAAACATTTTTAATGAATAAATCGCCTTGGCCATCCAACGAGCGTGATGACATGCTCCTGGTGACTTGAATTTATAATTCCTTTCGTGCTCCCCAAGAAATATTAGGCTTAATTCCAAAAGCTCCTTATAATCAGCCCTAGGCTGTTTTATTTTTAAATATTGGCGGAAAAACGTGGCTAGATCTTCTTATTCGAAAACGCTAATATGCTGACTTACCTTCTCGTCATCAACTCCAAATTTAAAATTTTCTTGGTTTATCATCGCCCAGGATCCTTTAAACTTTTGGAAAATTGACAAAGTTGGTCCACTTGAAGACAAATTTCTTTTTTCAAATACGCTCTTTAATACAATTTTGTAGATGTGGTGACGACAGGGCAAGTACAAAAGATCTTTTCCTAATTCCTGTTCCAATATCACGCAAGCACCTTAAAGTCTTCCCGTGTTTGTTGCTGTTGTATCAAAACACAGGGCCTGAACTTTGTCTGTCAAATTCCACTCTTTTAATAATTGGATTATTGCTTCAGCCTGTTGCCTTCCTGTACCAGCCTGTAATGCAGGAACTCCAAGTAGATGCTCTGTCTCTGTAGATGTAATAACAACTGGCAATCTGTCTACTTTTTCCTTTCCAGTTAATGATGGTAACAGCTTTCCATCCCAATGTACTGTAATGGTTTGCGGTAAAATGTTTTGAAATTTTTTCTTTAAATTTATAGCTGTTTCAGATCGAATTTTTTTACGGCAATTTCGAATTGTACTTTTACTTATTGCTAACTGACTTAAATCATGGCCCAATGCTTCAGCAGTGCCTATGAGAATTCGAACAGCATCTCTGTCGCTAACTTTACACTTGTCCAGAGTCGCAACAAGCTTGGGTGTTATAAAGTTTTTCATTTTACGTTTCTTTCCCACATTTCCAGTAGATGTTTGTTGAAAATTGTCTTGAAGCTCATCACTGTCTATTTCAGCCAATTGTCCTTCATCATCTGAGTAGTCCTGACTTGCAACCAAATTTTGAGATTGCTCCTGGTGATACTTTTCTTGCCTTATCATTTTCTCTTTCTTCACGCATATTTCTTCTTTTCTCTCTTTCAAAAAGTGCTCGATCGCTTCCAATCATACCACCTGGTCTGCCTTTTTTCCGTTAATTAAGTAGAAATAGTCTATCTTCTTCGATTTGAATAATACTTAACGCATCACCATGAGCGATATCAAACAAATCGTCTAATTCTTCCACAAAATCGTGCTCACGTTTCTCCTGTAGAGCTGAACGGCGCTTACAAGTTTTCTGAAGTGTCTTCCACTGATGATATAGAGCTTCCACTTTCTGAACGCTACGAATATTCTGGCTTGTGGGAATACGTGCCTTATCCCAGAGTACTTCTGCTTCTTTAATTACAAGATATGCACTCGGACGAAGATTGAGCTTAATTTTCCGCATATTGTAAAAAAGAACTTTCAATATTTGCCCTTTTGATGGTAACTTGCACCCAATGATTTGACTTTCGTCGTGCCCAAGCAGAAATAACTTTTCATTTGCTCTTGTTTCCATTGCTGTTTGAGTTACATTAATAATATTAAATATGTTATTATATTTTGAAAATATCGAGCACTTTGTTGTTTAAACTTACCAATTTTATAAACCTTATCTTTCAATCAAATCAAATTAATATTTTCACATTTGCATGTATAACAACACATTATCAACGCTCTTTTTTAGCTTAACAAAAGCACATGTGTACTAGATACCGTTATTCCAGTGTTGCTACTTCTATGTAAATATAAGTTTGCTTGATCGTTATTCCAGTGTTGCTACTTCTATGTAATATAAGTTTGCTTGATCGCAACTAATTAGCACAGAGCTGCATTTGTTAGTAGCAGTAGCAATTTGCCGGCATTTATTTAATGACTTTTAGGAAATAAATTTTACATACATATGTAAGATTCCATCATATTTTGAAGCAAAAACTACATATTTTCGTATATATTACTTAAATTATATAAGGTGCCACGCCGTTTTAGGGGCATGCATTAAAATAATAGTCAAAATTAAATATGATATCGATACATAACATAAATTTTGATAAATAATAATGAAGTTATAACTTTTTTCTTATTAAATTGTGCAAAATCCCTTCTTGTCAACTTGAGGGCGCATGTGCCACGCCTTAACGTTGACCAAACAGTCTACGGTTTTGGAAATATGTTATTTGTGCCCAAAAGAAAAAAATTAGGGGGCGAATAACATGTTATTCAAAAAAAAAAAAAAATGTCCACTCTAATGTTCTCATAACATTATTATTATTATTCAGTTGTGTTTTGTAGTTGTATACATATCAGTGTTGCCAGAAAATTTTTGAGGATGTAGCTAAAAATAGTACAAAAAGTAGCTAAAAAGAGCTAAACAATTTTTTTTTGTAGCTAAAAAAAGAAGCTACATAGTTTTTAAAAACAACTTAGTTACTATATTTTATTCCTTCAGTTTAAATTTTTTCTTTTAAATTTTGTGTACATAAATAAAAACAACAAAATATATTTTCATATGCTAAGGTACATTTTGATCAGTAAAATACACTTTCAATATACTAATAATTTTTTTAAAACGGTTATGTGTTAATTAAAACAAAAATTAATTACAAGAAAAAGGCCAAAAAGTCTAGTTTTAAATAAATACATATATGTAAAAAAATAAAGATAAATAACTGGCCATTTCAGCCCTTGAAAGGACTTTGACCTAGCTTCTTATGATCAATTGTGTTGTGCGTGTTATTAAGTTTGTACACAATTGACCGAGAACCGGACCTACATGCTTAACGCCGACTCCGAACGGCTATGAACGGAATGTTCTCGTCAGTGATGTGATTTGGTGGGATTTCGGGCTCATTTTGGGATATTTGGCCTATTTGAGAACGTGTGGGATTTCGGATGCTTAGGTGGGATTTTCTACTGAATCATTATTTTTTTAAAGTGTAAATTAGCAAAACTGGTTGATATCACTTTTTTGTAATCTTTCAAAATTGTTCGTTTAATTTCTGTTTCATTGATTCTAAATATGTAAGGAAGGGATATGATCCTCATTTAAAAACAAAATTTTAAGCTCAGTTTCATTTTGATGCAATGAAAGAAATTTACGATTATTTTATACACTTAAGAGAGTTTTTATAAAAAACGCAGGGTTTAACTATTCGTATTTTTTTTTTTTTTTTTTTTTTGTGGAAAATTTGTTATATATATTGAAAAACTTTATTATGTACATTATTAAACTATAAAATTATTATAATGTTAAAAAAATTTAGGGGAGGATGCCCGCCTACTAAACACGTTTTGCTTGGAGGCTATACCTTTGGTTTAAGGTATAATATACGTGTAAATATAACGAAAAAAATATTTTATTCTTCTTATAGTTTTAAGAATATATAAAAACTTTAAATGCGATTTCCTCTAAACTAGTTTTTTAAAACGGTTCGATGGGTAACTCAAAATCTATTGGTTCAATTTCTGGTTCAATGATTTTTTTTTTTTGCATTTTGTTCGTTATTTTGTCCTTTAGGCATCCCTTCTAAATTTAAGTATCTATTTTTTTTTTGTTTTTTTTATATAAACTAAAAAGCGCGCGAAAATATATTTATTTTTCGAACTTTTTACTTCAACTTCCGCCATAATTAAAAAAAAACTCCGGGGGTCTTGCGTAGGGGAGATGCTTAATATAGGGTCTATGCTTTAAAATGTTATTTGCTTTTTTTGTTTCCGATACATGGGAAAACTATCGAACCATTTTGGATGTCATTTTTTCAATGCCATTTTCAGCGCCCTCTATATAAAAGTCAGAACTGTATTTTAAAAAAAAAAAATATTTTTATAAAGTATTTTTTATGTGCAATAACCTTTATAAATTAAAAAAAAAAAATAATAACTTCTTATATCTTAAAAAAATTTTTTTGAAAACAGCTCCTGTTTTTGGTTGCTACACTAAGGGAAAAAATATTAAATTTATCCAAAAACTTTTTTAATTTATCCAGAAAGCGAGTAATTTTTGCACCAATAACGCATTTATTTAAATCGACCACGTAAATATTTAAAATTTATTTAAATACTTTTTAAATTAAATAAAATATTAAAATATTTAAAATAAAATTAATAAAAAATATATTAAAATTATGCACGAATATATTTCAATATCTTTCATATATTTACTATTTGAAAATAAAACTATCGCATTTAAGGAAAATTTATATAAAAATATTGAAATTGAAAATCAGTTTATTTGAATATTTCCCACGAGCTGCGTCCATATCAAACGCCATTTAGTGGTATATTTTATTTTCTTTTTGTGAAAATATGATTTGTGAGTGCGGCGGTGAGTGCGATGCATGATGAAATCATGTAGAGTGGAGTGACATTCTTGAGAAAATACCGAGTTGTCACTCCATCTTACATGAATTCATCATGCTTCGCACTAACCACCGCACTCATAAATCATATTTGCCAAATATCCATGATATATTACCCTCGAAACATTAACAAAATGAGAACTATAAGACCTGCAACTGCTGGTGCGAAGAAACTGCAGCAGCATCGCACAGGAACAGAG
Source organism: Pherbina coryleti (assembly GCA_943735915.1). Lineage (NCBI taxonomy): Eukaryota > Metazoa > Arthropoda > Insecta > Diptera > Sciomyzidae > Pherbina > Pherbina coryleti. Next base: position 31,776,092 of record OX030949.1, read on the forward strand.
AGCGATGCTGCTGCTGCTTGGCGGCTGCTTGGCAGCTGTATGGAATATGTGTGTCAGTGTGTGGCATAAATAAAATTGAAATACGGGAAAGAAACGAGTTGTAAGGAAAATATTTGATTTATCCACGTAAATATTTAAATGAAATATATACTCAAGCGTGGATAATGTTAATATGCGTTATTTCCCTTAGTGTACACGTATACCTTAAAACATAATTTTTCAGAGCTTTTGGTTTCATTTGGAAGCTAAGTTCAATAACTAACAAGAATTTTAGTCAGAATTTAAAATTTCCAAAAATTATAATTTTGGCAGTTGATCTAGCAAAAGTCTCGAAATCGACCGCTGAAAAAACCGGCCCTGCTACTGAACACCTAAACCAAATCGTTGAAAAAAATTAGAAAATGAAGTAAAAACACTAGTTTTTGAGAGTTTATAAGAAGTTTATTCTATCAATAGTTCACAATGACTCACTGAACTTTAAACAATAGAGATTTGAATTCCTTTGTTGGCTGCAACCATCGCATCAGAATTTATATTCGTTCTTTTCACTTTTTTTTTTTAGGCGACGGCATTCTAAAATTTTATCTGAACATGGACGAGAATCACGAAAACTATTTTAACTAATTTCAAACACTATTTTCAATCATATAAATGACAATTTTTTACTTGCCGATCTGAATATTTGTTCGGAAGATGGACCAACGTTTTGTTCAGTAGGTGGGCAGGCACGCCATCATAATATGACGTGAAATATTTATTCCCATTTCTCAATATTGTTGGATTGCTCGTCGAATTGTGAAAAATAAACATTAAATATAGAATTCTTCTCATATTCACCTTTTTTTATCGATAAGAAACACTTTGAAATTCACTAAATAGAGATGAACTATTATTGCTCAGCTTCGTTTTATTCGAATATTTTATTTCTCAACGGCCGTGGGGCTAAAGCAGCACGCGCATTCTTCTCAATGATTTATCATAAGTGAACATTCAATGAGATGTTACTGCGACACTTTACACATTGGCGCATCATACAGACGTCAGAACTCACAGTTTTCAGTAGGAGGTGGGCCTGTTCAGCAGGTGGGCATCCTTATTTCTTTTTAAAAATTGCATAAAAAATCGTTATTGGTATAAATATTTGGGTGGGATTTTTTGTGGGGTTTTCGTGTCATTTTGGTGGGATAAACAGGTCTAAATCGGGATGTGATCGGGATTTTTTACTAAATCAGAATCACATCACTGGTTCTCGTTCTCAAGAAGCTTTACATGGCATTTTGATTACTCTCTGAGGTTTGCCATTGTCTGCAGAGAGGTGGCGGCCGTACAGAAAAATTATTTTAATTCAAATAATTTTCTGTCGCTGCTGGGGTTCGAACCTGGGTCTCCAAAGTTCGTTGACATAGCGGCTACGCACTTTAACCAACTACGCCACGGACGCCACATATATGTATGTATTAATATTTATATGCAGGCACAGTTTTGTAGGTGTATACTATCAGTTCAGATCTCAAATTCCGTACTATCATTACTATTATTATCTGAACTATCAGAATCTTCATCATTGTAAATATCTTCCCGTTTCATAAATTTTACGAGATCGTCATTTATTATGTAACTGTGGCAACATTTGTTTATTTTTTAAGACATATCTTACCCCTTCATTCTGTATCACGAAATAGGCTTACTAACAATAAGCAAAACACGATAAGCAATATGTAGGTTTATATATAGAAGAAAGTAGTGCTGATCGTTTCTTTTTTGTCGTTCATGCCTTATTTTGTGATACGAATGATGGGCTTAACATACTGTGGAATTTGACATTAAAAATTTAATTGAATTTCTTTGTTTTGTTTTTATAAGACTCATTATTGAAAACGTTATCTCTTTTTCAGCGTTGCTTAACGGTAAAAGTAAAAAATAAAAACGAATTTAGTAAGACCAGAGAAAGGGTTTTCGTTTAAAGCACCCTTCCATTCTCTTACTTCTATCCAAAAATAAATAGAAGACGATTCTTTAGTCCATGGATAAGTATGAAGTTTTCTCCATTGGATTTCATCATATGTATAAGTTAGAGATGTCACAAAAACAAAAAAAAAAATATCGGTGTTCCTAAGTGATTACGAAAATATTGAATTTTTTAACTAAAAAAAAAGTAGTATCTAAAAATAGCTAAACTCGAAAAATAAGAAGCTAAAAAGGTAGCTAGGAGCTAAAACACAATTTTTGGAGCTAAATGAGAAAAAAAGAAGCTAAATCTAGCTACAAAATAGCTAAAATGGCAACACTGATACATATATACATAGCATGAGAGAAGGAATACAGATGCTGGTGTAAAAATCACCACTAGTCAAAGTTTACGTAACTTTTTCATTGAAAATATTTTACCACCACGTTAACGTAACGGTAAGTGTCCAGTACAAACAAAATTTACCACACGTCAAACTTAGCGTCAGATTATCATAGAGTTATTTTTACTACTTGTAAGAATCGTGGATAAGAATCGTGAGTGGCATCGTGTTTACCAATATATTGTTAGTTTAAGCCTATACCTACTTTTGGTTTCCCCACGGAGAAGGCAGAGTCAATTGCTCTTAAGTGACTGATTCCGTGACAGCACAAATGTAACCTATCACAGGACAGGTCTGATATAACTAGTTTTGGAACAGGTTCTTTGTGCCTGATACGGGACAGATTTTATTTTTCTCAGAACAAGACCAATTTAATATGATGCAAGTGTAGACAGATCGATTTAAATTCAAAACTGTATTTGTATCGTGTGGAAATGCAAAGTTGGAAATAAAAAAAAAATTTGCATCTGTCATAGAATAATTATTTAGTAAAGTGAGGGCAATATCCAATGATTGTTTAGCGAACAAACGAAATTGCTCCACGAACTACTGAACAGTTAAGATAGGTCACAAATTTGTTCTTCGAGGCCGATCACGGGACAGGTCCAAGGTGACGCAGCAGGTGGCAATTGACCCCTGTCAATGACAACGCCGTGTAAAAGTGACCGGTCGGTTTCATATGTTGGTGGCAGAATTGGAACTGATCCCTCTCCCTTGGGGACCTATCACGTGATAGGTTCAGAACCGGTTTTTTTCTCCGTAGGGTTAAGACATACGTAGTTTTTTTTATAAAAGTCAAAGCATTTTAAGGACGTTATTTTTTACTGTTTTCCTCAAAAAACAACTTTATCCTTGTGGGACAGGAAGACATCTTTTTTTTTCCTTAAATTTTTTTTTTTTTTTTGGGTAATCTTGACAACCCCATGCAACTTTTGAGACCTCTTATGGCCAGTTTTTCAATGTGAGTTTAAACTCTAGTCAAGTTAAACCGAGGTTAACTCACCAAAATTGGACGTTTAAACTCGGTTGAACTAGATATTTTAGCATTCGTTGAAGTAAAATTGACTTAAATTATCATATTATGTGTTTCTTCTTTGCCTAAACCGAGTTTAAACTTCCAATCTTGGTGAGTTAACCTCGGTTTAACTTGACTAGAGTTTAAACTCGCACTAAAAAACTAGCCCTTAGAATGTGAAATTCGAAAAAAATTGTAATTCGATACGCCCTAGTAGTCATGCCTGAATTGATGAAATGTTAGTACCATTTCGAGGTAGATAAAATAAAAAATTCAAAATTTTCATGCCAAAGAAACCCGCAAAATATGAGATAAAAATAATGTCCTTGTCAGAAGTACGCACACAGTATCTTGCTTGTGCAAATAACATATTTAAGTACACTAAAAAAAAAAAACAAAACAGATAGAAATAGACCGTTGGGATCTTGCATATATGGTTTTACCAAAAATGTAGATATTTTATTCTACGTCAGTCGCCTGTTAACTACCATCTATTATACTAGATAACTCATTAAAATTAAGAGTTATAGGACATATACTAGCATTTATCTCAGAGATTGGACTAAAAGCGGTTCTTTAAGTCCATGAAGGGGCACAATAGATCTTAAGGTCACAGTAAAAATCCCAACAATAATAACTGCCATCTGTTAATAGACTACTGTCAAATTTTGTGAATGCAGCGTAAAAAACTAATCTCCGAAACCAAAGAAAAGCTTAATAATGGGGGGGACTCTGCACCATCAATTTCAATTGTTAAGAAGTGGTTTACTGAGTTCTGTTGTTGTCGTACTAGCCCAAGTGATGATGAAATGAACTTTTAGGTCGCCCAAAAGAGGTCGTCACCCCAGAAATCGTAGATAAAATCCCTGCAATTATATTGGACGATCGGAGAATGAAAATGGGTGAGGTGGCTGAGGTTGTAGGTATCTCAACCAAGTGGGTACATCACATTTTACATGAATATTTGGACATGAAAAATCTATCCGCGCGATTGCTCACACTCGACCATAAACGCAGCCGTATAACCACTTCAAAGAAGTGTTTGGCGATGTTCAACCGCAGTCCGAAGGAGTTTTTGCGCCGTTACGTAACCATACACGAAACATGGATACATGACTACACATCAACAAAAGTAGAAGCAGTGGACTTCTCCAGCTGAACGTACATCAAAGAAGGCCGCGGTGGGTCTTGCGGCCAACAAGATCATGGCGAAAAACGTTAAGGGTGAAAAGCTATTCACAGCTGTTGAACCTACTTGCCATTGGTTTTAAGTTAAACTAAACGCATTTGACGAAGAAACAAGTGCTCTTGCACCATGATTCCAACGTGTTGTTCCATGTCCACCATGCATAAGCGAATACTTCTGCTGACTCCATAGCAAAAATCTATAAATTGTCTACGAACTGCTATCCCATCCACCATAATCTATAGACTTATATAGCCCCCGCCACTATTTTCTCTTTGTAAACCTGAAAAAAGTAGTAGTAAGAGATTTTGTTTGAATAAAAAAGTCATCTGAAACAAACGCCTATTTTGAGAACCTTGATAAAACTTATTATTTGAAGGAATAAACAATTGGAAAAACGCTTAACTAACACCCCTATTCAGGCGTTGAAGTGACAGTGACATAATTGTGACAAAGTATGGGGAATGACTATTGTCATGTTCTTCTATTCTAGCAGATAAGTGACAGATAAAAAAATTAAATATGTCATTGCTAGCTGTCATCACCTACGGAGCAGGTGACAAGCGAATTTTAGAAACGCTTTTACTTTAGTATTTGATGTTTTGTAAAATCTTAAAAACTATAAATTAATAAAGTGTACGATTTGATTGATTGTAAAAAATCAAAAAATAAATAAATTAACAATGACAAAAGAGTTTATAATAATATATTCGTCCATACTTTCAATGCAATTTATACTTTTTGCAAAGTTTTTGCAGAAAATGCAATGGCTATTAAGGGTCCTCAAATAGTCTAACAAGCTAAAGCAAAGGCTGACGACAATTCTTTGCAAACTGCCGGGTATTTTTTATACACTAGTATCGCCTGGGGCCGAAATTCGGCCATCTGTATCTGTAAGGTAACGAAGCTCAAGTTGTTTTTCACATAATGAATTGTTATTAATTTGCATGGAAATTCTTAATGCTTACCTTGACGCTGTGGTAAAAGTGGTAAATGACAAAAAAGGAAGCATATATGCGTCAATAACAAAAATTTATTCAAGCGTCATCTCGAAATAATCCACCAAGTATTGAACAAAAGAAACAATTATCAATGGCTTGGCGTCAAGTATTATATCAAGCAAGCAGCAGTTTAACTGTTTTTTTTTAACGCTGAGAGAAATTAAGAGAATGCAACAACAATAACAACAACAACAATAATGCTACTCAGCTCTTTTTAAGTACTTGCGTCACTCCCGCATTCTACTCTTGCTTTTGTAAGCTACAGCAGCGATGTTCAACAGAGCTTTGTCGCTTTGTAGTTTCTCATTGTCCCATTGGTAAAAAAGCATTTTACATTTGCTCAGTTTTACCTATCTTAATGACAACATATTCGAATAAAAACTATATTGTGCAAATCTACTCGAAAATACCAATCCATTGATATAGATATTATGTGAATATGTTGAAGGTAACACAGAAAAAAAAAGGAACACAAACTTTTTTGTTTGCGTATTAATATATAGATATGTTCGATTCTTTAGATTTGAAATTTTTTTTTTTTAACTTTATTTATATGTTCACTTACTATATCATTCTGATCTAAAGATCCTGGTTCTGGTCAGAATTTAACTAAGAGTTCACCTGAAAACTAGTAAGAAATGATCTTCGACTGGGCCGAAGTTAAAATACCCCCACGGCCGAACCAAAGTAAATTCAGAGTTTTAAGCAATCAATAAAATGTTTATATGTATTTAAAAACATTTTCGTTTTAGTTTTAACAAAAAATTTTCGCTTTTGTGTTTTGATAAAGTCACTTTGTATGGGAGGTAGGCGTGGTTTTTTCTCGATTTCGTTGAATTTCATACACAGAGTACATGCTATATATCAAAGTTCATATACAAAATTCAAGTCCATATATTAATATTTGTGGAATTCTAAGAGATTTATCCGTTTTGATAAAGTCACTTTGTATGGGAGGTGGGCGTGGTTTTCATCCGATTTGGCTCATTTTCGAACTTAACCTTTATTTTTTTTTTTTTTTTTTGAGAAAAGCTTAAATATCGAATTTCGTAATGATAGCTTTAAAATTACTGCTGTAATCGTGATCACAGACAGACGGACAGACAGACGGACATAGTTAAATCGACTTGGGTGGTGATGCTGATCAAGAATATATACATTTTTCTATACCTACCACGCCTTCTTATCGGCATTACAGACGGAGTGACAAAATTAATATACCCCTTTAACGTTTTTTAAACGTGGGGATATAAATATGTATATCCTTATTCTTTGTTTAATTTCATTTCAGTACTCAAGTCTATGAAAAGGAGTCTGTTAAATGAAATATACTTCGATTTCAGTGCTGAAATCCTAACTGAAGAATGAAAACCTTTTTATTTTGGAAACCTTTCAGACCTTCGTTCTGAGCTAATTAGGAGAGGTCTATGTAAGTTCTCTGCTGAGTATTTAAAAGTTACACACAATTCATAATAAAAATTCAAGTTGTTTTCAAACTTTTATTAAAGTTTTCTACAGTGAGGGTAGGTTTGTTTGGAATATAATGTTCTACTAAGACGAAGATAACATAATGAAAGTATGTTGGTTGAACCAGGAAACTAATAAAACTAACCGGTTCTGAGTTATGATACTTTTTGTACTTTGAGGGAATATTTTGATACTGATAAAGAGTAATGCGCATATAGTTATTCATCAATGTGTTTGTTTTTTTTTTATCTGCTCTAGAATAAATCCCTTCGAATAAATATTTCGGAATATTTTTAAAAATTACATGCTGTAAAAATATAAACCAAAATTTGACTTCCTTTGCTGAAAACTTTTCATTTTGAACCTATAATAATCGGCTGCATAAACGCATAGCGTCTCTCACGTTCGGTCTCGAAGGTAATATATTTAAAATGGAAACAGCAAATGCTTCATAGCTTTGAAAAAAATCTGAAGAATATAATGCAGAATCCTTGTTTTTAATTTCGGAAAATCCACTATAAGTATATCAATATGATATGTTCAAAACTTATTGGAAAATCAATATTCCGTTTTAGCTTTGGACGCTATTGAAGTTGGAGAGAATTATTTGATATAATCTTGAGATCAAGGGAGATACAATTATTTAAGCGAATATATTACGAGAATTTTATTTCTTTTTAAATTTTAAGTTAACTTGTATCGAAAGCTATACTGTATATCGGAAATTTTTTAATAAGTGATACCAAATTAAATAACTCTTGGAACTTATAACCAGGGAGATCGAGCATTCCAAGGTTCAACGCAGAAAAAAAAGGAGCATGGTTCTTTGGCGATTGCTACCGAAATCCTACATTCTGGTTTTAAAACAATTGAGGTTGCTGCATATTTGGCTGATTAACCAGTGGGTACTCTATATGAATTGGTTTAAGAAAAAAAATCAAATCATGAAAATCACGAAAAAAATTTAGTCTGAAACCTATCTCCCCCCTTAACCCTAATTCTATGATGATTTTGAAATGAATGATGCTGCCGCATTAAACAAATTGTATTAGAAAGTTACATGTTTTTTTTATGGATGTTTTATATATTTATTTATTTTTTTTCATATCAGCCATTTTTTATCATTTTTACACAATCCATGCTTAAATACTTGTTTTTATAATTTCATAATTAAAAAAATAATGTTTGTTTTGTCTGCTTTTTTTCCCCTCCTATAAAAATGATAGAAAAGTTAATTAACAGTCGAAAAACATTTGAATATGTTATGAACTTCCATTTTTACGATCCATTTAAATTAGTTGTTTAAATATACATAATTAGGATATGTTGATTTTTATGTATGTATGTAGCATGTCGATTTGATGATGTCGTTATAATATCGTAAAAGTTTTGTTTGTTTTATAGTCTGGTGCATATGGTTCAAGTTGAGCCCGCGCCTGCTGATCACATATTATCAATGTTTCTGCCCATTTATCTAACGGCCCCCTTCCTACCAAAAATATCCAAAAATCAAGCATGGCTCTTAAACAAACTCATCATAAAACTCATTAATTTTCTTGTTAATTAAGTTGCTGAGTTCTCGAAGACATTTAGGCGCTAAAACCAAAGTCAGAGATTCAACTGTTAAACTTTGCTTTACATACATAAATGAATGATAGGAATATAATGTGGTCGACACAGCGGACATTGAAAGATTTTCACATGCATATCAACACAATACGACTGTATATTAAATGCCGGAAACACATGGACACGAAAATCGACAAAGTTCTTATGTGTGCTGGTCGTTCTTTTGCTCATCATTCCTTTGGCCGCCCCTGGGCAAAGAAATTTACGATAGTTTCCGAAATTGAGCTAATGAAATGACCATTAAAATTCACAACTCTGTGGTGGCTTCTGCGTGTGTTCGTTCATGTGAATTCAATTAATTAATTAAGCAGTCTTCTGTGTCTTCAACGTTTGAGAGTGCGTGTGCGACAATCTCTGACTCTAGTGCATGTTCTGGGCAAGGTGCACAAGACTGATGCACTTCTAGGTAGGTATTTTTTTTTTTAAATTACTTCCATTACACATAAGCATAGTTTGCTTTAATGACATTCAAGACCAAGAAATTCTGTGTTCAAATTATTGAAAATTTAAGATTCTCAATTTGAATAGAAGCACACGTAATATTATTTAATTTGACTGAATGAATTGAATGAAAGTTTTGATGATGTGATTCTGATGCATCATTGCATTATTTGACCTGATTATAAGTTCGTATTTAATGTGTTTGTAGTACACAAAACATTCATGAGAATTTGTGTAGTCATCAGGAGATATCATCTTGAAATTTTGTAAAGTACCGCAGTCTGATGACCACTAAGGTTGGTACGCTCTCTTAAGAAATAGCTTAAATTTTGCTGCAATATACAAGCAGCTTCTGCTTTTTACTTCCGAGTAAAAGTCAAATTATATAATCCTTGATTTTGTACTTGATGTCCTATATATCAGTTTTTGAATAACTTTTGTTTTAAACATGAATAAAAAGTGTTATAAAACATACAATAACATTGGTGTTCAGCTTCTAAAGCCTTCAGGCATTTTCTCAACATAAACCCATTTAAAATCTCAACCCAAAAATATCACGTCTTTTGTTCTTTGTTCATTACTTATGTTACATAACGAAACACACTTGAAAGAAATGATTTCAAATCACTTTTATTTTTTTCAGCGAAATCGGAGCAAAGTAACGATTAAATGTTTGTTCAAACTAAAACATTTCTTACAAAAAATCTAAAAAATACCCATTGTCACTCAAGATAGGTGTATCGTGCTTTAAATTAAAAATTTTTAAGATTGCATTAGTGCGGAGTATGTATATTGTGTGCTCTTCCAGAGCTGTAAAAGAATGCAATCATTTCTGATTTTAAATCATGTGATTTATATTCAAAATGAATGCAATCATTTTTTCAAATCATTGATTCTTATTTGAAATTTTAAGTCCCAAGCAATGATTTGAAAACATGATTGCATTACTTTTTTCAAATTATTGGTTGGGACTTCATGAAGGCAATAAATTTTTCAAATCGATTGTGATTTAAAATTTCAAGTTCCAATCAATGATTTGAAAAATTGAAAGCAATCATGTTTTTGAAAGTGTAATTTTTCGTTATACCACAATGTTTCGCCCCTTCTTTTGTTAGCGGAAAAATCAACATCTTCGTGAATGGAAAACACTACTTTTGAGTCTATATTCATGAAATAATAGCGAAACAAAACATCTTACATAAACTGGTCGAAGCCCGAAGAAGAAAATAAAGCTTTTGTGCTATTAGAATCCACTCGTATTACAATTCTATCTATTTAGGTTCATTAGATTCTGTCGAAAAAAAAAGTTTGAAAATACCACCCCCTATTTCAAAGCTGATCTCGAATGGATTGGAAAATATAAAAAAATTTTTTTTTGGACCATCGGAAAAACAGCCGAAATGGTCGTTTTTCTATAACTTGAGCATAACATATCTGATCTTAACAAAGAATATGTTGTTTAAAAGTGCTTTACGAGTACTACATTTTTTCTTCAGAACATTTTTACTTCCAAGGTCATATTTGACTAGTAAGCCTCGTTAGCCCGATTTACTCCCACTAAAATCGTTTTTTTTCTCATAAAATTAAAGTCCTAAGGATTTGTTTACATTTTGACCAAAAAAATTATTCAATAACTTTAAAAACAAAGAAATTATAATGGTTCAAATATTTGATGCAATGCTTTTTTCATTATGTATGAATTAATATTTTTTTAATTCAAATAAATTAACTGAATTAATTTTAAAAATGAAGTAATGAAATTAAATTAAAATAATTTTTTTGGACAAAATGTAAACAAATTTTTAGGACTTTAATTTTATGAGAAAGAAAAAACAATTTAAGGGGGGTAAATCGGGCTAACGAGGTTTACTAGTCATATATGACCTTGGAAGTAAAAATGTTCTGAAAAGAAACTGTAGTACTCGTAAAGCACTTTTAAACGACATATTCTTTTTTAAGATCGGTTATGTAATGCCAAGTTATAAAAAAAGACCATTTCGGCTGTTTTTCCGATGGTCCGAAACATTTTTTTTTTCTTATTTTGGAATCCATTTAAGGTCAGCTTTAAAATAGGGGGTGGTTTTTTCGAACTTTTTTTTTGTATGGAGGCCGACCCACTCTAAGGTTCATATGTCTATGACAAAGGCTGTTTTAAAAAGTAAACATACTTGTGCTTTAAGTCTTGAGAGAAAGGTTCATACAAATGTGCGTGCCACAACCACCAACTCAAAAAAGGGCGTGGTTAATTAAAATATCTAAGAAATTGAAGAATTCTCTTAATTACAAATAGGCTAGATATAATATTTAAAAACGAGATAACGAGGTTGAATTGGATGAGAGTCAATGGGTTTCAACAAAACAATTTCTGGAGAAATTACCGCATCATGGCTTTTTTAAGACAAGAAAATTTAATTTTGATTCAGTGTGTGTGAACCGTCTCGCCTTATAGGAAAAAAAAAAAATTCGCCTCACACCAGCTAATCTGAAGCATTATTGACAGAAAGTTTCGAAAAAAAATCTTTTTTACCGAACGTAGGGGTCGCGCATCGACATATTTCTTTATAACTTCGGTATTTACTATTCGATCTTAAAGAGTGTTATACAGTCAAACTTGTTTTTGTGCGGTAGATAGGGACCGCAGAAAAAAACCGCACAAAAAAAATTGTTCGGAGACTTCATAAACAGCTATAACATAAAACTTTAAGTAATCTAATAAAGAACATTTTTTTTTAATGCGGTTTTTTATACCTAGGAAACGTTCTGTGAAATAGCGAAAAAGTGCTCTCCAAGCCAAATAAATAAATAAATTACATATGGGACACGTTTAAAAAAGTTTTAATTCCTTATTTTAAATGTGAAAAATGCAAAAAATTATTCAATTAAAAAAAAAAAAATTCAAATTAAAAAAAGAAATTAAAATATATAAATTCATAAGTTAATCAATACTACTCGTCGTAGTTCAAAATGCGCATTTTCTTGTGATGATCATGTTCGAAATCGCTTTCGTCACTTGAAGATATTGCAATGGAATTATAAGTTGTTTCCATTGGAATGGAATTATTATCTGCGATAACCAAATAGTCGGTGATAAGTCTTTGTGATGACGGTCGTTTTTTAAGCTTATTAATAATGTCGCGATAACCAGACACGATCTAAGCTCTTTTTGGAATTTCATTCTTCGACGGACATTGTTATCTATTTTAAGAAAATGCTTTTCTAATTTGCAACTTAGCTGGATCCCTGCATAGATGTTATCTAATAAATAAATAAAAAATAAATAACTGGCCATTTCAGCCCTTGAAAGGACTTTGACCTAGCTTCTTATGATCAATTGTGTTGTGCGTGTTATTAAGTTTGTACACAATTGACCGAGAAATGGACCTACAGGCTTAACGCCGACTCCGAACGGCGATGAACGAAATGTTCTTATTCTCAAGAAGCTTTACATGGCATTTTGATTACTCTCTGAGGTTTGCCATTGTCTGCAGAGAGGTGGCGGCCGTACAGAAAAATTCAAATAATTTTCTGTCGCTGCTGGGATTCGAACCTGGGTTTCCAAAGTTCGTTGACATAGCGGCCACGCACTTTAACCAACTACGCCACGGACGCCACGCATAGATGTTATCTGCTGTCAAAAAATTTGATTCTTCTTGTCCATCTTCATGACCAATTAAGATAGTGAAAATATGACTACCATTTACTGGAAGCAAAACTTCAGAATTGCGTTTTGCTCTTACGCTTTTCTCTTTGTTGCTCTTTTTAATGATAATTTCAGCTAGTGCAGAGTTTTTTCTATGCATAGAATATATCGCATACAAGAAAAAATATCATAACAACTCGCACAAAAAAAATTCGCACACAAAAAGACCGCACAATAACAGGTTTGACTGTATTTATGTTTTTGTCTTAGGGAGACCTATGTTTTGTTTCAAGGATTCATTGACCTCAGTTGAACCCTTATAGTACTGATCCACCGGACCTCAGTGTCTACCATCTTAAGGTACCATATTAATTTCAGAAATGGAAAGTCCGTAACAAATCATTTACAAAGCTATTTCCACTAGAAATATTAAAAAGAATTTATTTTTTAAAATTTTTTCCAAAACGTAGGGAATATATTTAAATTTTTTGTCATAACTTATTATTTTCATAAAATATACACCGAAAACGTTTTTATCTGAATCTACCATCCTAATGTACCATTCTCTCAATGGCCCTCTTAAACGATATAATTTTTTTGTACACTCTGATAGAAAGAATCTTAGTTCTTACACTTAGAGTCTTTAGATGAAGGTTATAACCGGATAAGGATAAGGATAAGGATAAGGATAAGGATAAGGATAAGGATAAGGATAAGGATAAGGATAAGGATAAGGATAAGGATAAGGATAAGGATAAGGATAAGGATAAGGATAAGGATAAGGATAAGGATAAGGATAAGGATAAGGATAAGGATAAGGATAAGGATAAGGATAAGGATAAGGATAAGGATAAGGATAAGGATAAGGATAAGGATAAGGATAAGGATAAGGATAAGGATAAGGCTAAGGATAAGGATAAGGATAAGGATAAGGATAAGGATAAGGATAAGGATAAGGATAAGGATAAGGATAAGGATAAGGATAAGGATAAGAATAAGGATAAGGATAAGGATAAGGATAAGGATAAGGATAAGGATAAGGATAAGGATAAGGATAAGGATAAGGATAAGGATAAGGATAAGGATAACGATAAGGATAAGGATAAGGATAAGGATAAGGATAAGGATAAGGATAAGGATAAGGATAAGGATAAGGATAAGGATAAGGATAAGGATAAGGATAAGGATAAGGATAAGGATAAGGATAAGGATAAGGATAAGGATAAGGATAAGGATAAGGATAAGGATAAGGATAAGGATAAGGATAAGGATAAGGATAAGGATAAGGATAAGGATAAGGATAAGGATAAGGATAAGGATAAGGATAAGGATAAGGATAAGGATAAGGATAAGGATAAGGATAAGGATAAGGATAAGGATAAGGATAAGGATAAGGATAAGGATAAGGATAAGGATAAGGATAAGGATAAGGATAAGGATAAGGATAAGGATAAGTATAAGGATAAGGATAAGGATAAGGATAAGGATAAGGATAAGGATAAGGATAAGGATAAGGATAAGGATAAGGATAAGGATAAGGATAAGGATAAGGATAAGGATAAGGATAAGGATAAGGATAAGGATAAGGATAAGGATAAGGATAAGGATAAGGATAAGGATAAGGATAAGGATAGGGATAAGGGTAAGGATAAGGATAAGGATAAGGATAAGGATAAGGTGCTATATGTATTTTTGTATTTCTTTTTTTTTTATTATTTATATACTTTTTGATTTTTATGTTGATTTAGTTTCGTTTTTTCGTTCTTAAAAATTTTAAAGAGTTGTTTAGTTTTTTCTTATCTACAACCTTGATCTGAATTGTTTACAAAAATTTGGGATAGTTTAAAAGTTATGGACAAAAAATTGTAAAAAAAGGTGGGAACTTTTCGGTATTTTTGCGATTTTTAGGCTTCGGTGCAGTTTTTTCGGGTCAGTTTGTTCTATAATTTTGGTCTCCTTGTTTTTAACTAATACTTTGAAGACACGAAAATAAAATTTTAAACGGCTTACAAGATATAGCCGTGAGTGCCCAGATAGGGTTTAGTTATTTAAATCCAGCACTTTAAGGAACAGCAGTAAAAAGTTGTTTGGATTCGATGACCTCGAAAATGTTGCACAGTGTAAGTTTTGAACCAATCTCAAACAGTTTTTTTTCGTTATTCATTTTTCGAAAAAATGTAATTTTTATATTTTTCATTTTTTGTTTTTTTTTTTTTTTTTTGTTCATTACTCATATATTTTTATTGTTACGAACTATTGCTTTGTAAGACTTAAAGTACAAATTTGACGAATAAAATGGATTTCTTGAATGAATTAAACTACATAATAGTAAAATTTAACTGAACTTAAAATTTGAATATTATCATCCTAACTTAGTTAAAAATCTACTCATTTTGAAATCAATATTTATGCTTTACAGCCAAACTTTATTTTAAAAATTGATGTATGTCTATTTTGTTTTAACTTGATGGTAGGGGAGACAGCTGGGTTGTGAACCATTTTTTTCTGAATCTTTTTCTTTCATATTGACATATCGCCAATCCTTCAATCGCTAAATTTGTCTTTTTACATGACTCAATTTTTGCAGTTACACCGAAATGTACAAATTATTGATTGTGCCAGCGACAGACATCGTGTTTGAAAATCGACTGCAAAATTTTTTTTATTTTTTTAAAGTTCTATCCAAGTGAGTTTATTTATTCTAAAAAGGTGAGTGTAGTGCGTATTTATTTAGTGTTTTGATTGTATTTTACGAGCCAATGATAAATATATTGATTTTTGCACAATTTGTTTGAGGTTTTTGCCGAAAGAACTGGCATCCAAAAACTCCATCGAATGCAACACATGTGGCTGGCCTATTTACTTGAAGTGCGCCAATATGGGAAAACGTTCGTATTTCACATGCAAATATTGCGACACCGATTTGGAAAAATATGAAGAAAATTATGATTGAACACTTCCATTCATTACGATTTTTTAGCCTGAGTGGCGTCAATAAATATAACTTGTTTTGCTTTTTGAAGCTTTCTGAATAAATAAAATCTCAACTTATAAAATTATTGGTGTTTTACTTCGTATTTACCGACTTTTATTGGGATTTCCCAGATGGGAAATTTTTTTGGAAGACCCAGCCACTTTTTTTGGAAGAGCCAAAAATTACGTCTTTAGAAAATTAGCAGTAGAGAGTTAAATTTTAATCAACACGCTTATCTGTCTGCATAAAAAAGTTGCGTTGTATATTCACCTTTCCAACAGTAACTTGGATTATTCGATATCTTTATTCTGTGAAAAGTTAGAGTCCAAAAATAAAACCTGGTTCACAACACAGCCCTCTCCATACATGTTGTCTTGAATATTTTGCAAAAGTTTGAAATTAATCGAAGTAAATGTATGCAAAAGAGAGCCTTTGGAAATTTCAGTCATTAGCAGCTATGGGCAGAAAGCGCTCTGGAAGCGTTGAGAGTAAGAATTGAGAGCAAAGGCTTATGTAGCAACACAAAACGCATCAACAAATTAAAGACAAAAGCCAAATACAATAACAACACAGAAGCTTCAAATATAGTGGGGCCCATACCCGGTCATTAGGCTCGACTGGTGGGGCGCGTCGCAGATATATCGAGTACTCTATTTTTCCAAAATTTTAAATTTCTTGTTCAATTTCTATTTCTTAGAAATATAACAAAAATTCAATGATTCAAAAATATCAATGGACACAATTTCTAAGAAACGAATGCAACAATTTTATTTTGTAATTTTACACACTAGTTGTAGATAGAATTAACAAGTGAGTAAAGGAAAGTTTTTTCTTCAATTATAATTTTGAATAAGTGAAAAGAAATAAGTTTTTAGTTTTTTTTTGTAAACCTTGTTTTTCCATAAAAGTTGAATGAAACAAGTAGATCCGTTTAAATGTGTTCTCAAAAGAAACATGAGATAAGTCATTTGAAAAAAATATCCTAATCTTCTAACGTCCACTTAATTATAGTTTCAGTTCATAGAAAGTGTACAATATTTCATTCATTAACTTCAGGCTTCATTGATTTTTGAATATGAGAAAAGCACCTACACCCAGAAAACAATGTTTATATTGAAAATATTGGGCGAAATAAAAAACAAAACACTAAACAACAAACTGTTGTTCGAACAAACAACAATAGAAGTTAAACAATCAAACTGAGCAAATATTAATCAGAACAACAGCCAAAGAGTTTTAACAAAAGAATCAAAACAGTTAACGTGAGCAAATTAACACAGTTGCAGCAACACTGTCGGCGATCAATTGCTGTTTAAATATAGCTGGATGTTATTATGAGTGGCAAGAAAGAAAAATAAGCAAAGTGCAAGTGATAAATATTGATGAAAAATACCCAAAGAACAAACAAAACAAAATGCAAAGGCAAGAAAATTCACTAGAACTCAGAAATCGAGCGAATAAAAATAAGAAAAAACAATATCAGAAAATATGCGATTAAAGTAAACAAATGGGCAGCAACAATTGAAAGGATAATATTTTCACTTAACTGATTTTGGAGTTAAATGAGCTTAGCAAGGACCAAGCCTGGCGAGTGTAAAGAACATTTAGTGAAACGTGTCAATGGAAAACTGCCAGTTTACATGGATAAAATAACAACAACAACAACAACACCAAGAACAAAGAAGTCATATATTGACAATAATCATTGAGTGTTGGCAGCAGGAAAAGCAGGCAACTAGCCAGGATACTCGTTTCAGGGTTTTAACAGACTGGCTGGTGGTGTGGTGTGAGGCGTGTGCCGGCATGACACGTCACCGAGGATTATTAATATTATTTTATTAGTTTTGTGCATTGCTTCTCTTGCACTCTTCCCTAGGACAAAGCATTTTTTTTTCTATATTTTTTTTTTTGCAATCTGTGGCTTTTGCCTTCAACCCTCCGCATGTGTTGCCATACTACTTTATTAAGCTGCCATATTGTTAGTGATATTTTTGTTGCTTTTACTTGTTTTTTTTTTCTTTTTTTTCTTCTTTTCTGTTTGTTCTTTTTGTTCTTCCAAAGTCTACATTAAGGCGACACGTAAAGGATTTGTTTGTGCCGACTATCATTTATTTTCTGTTTAACAGTATTAAATGGCAACGCTTTGGGGTTGAAGCAAGCAACAAGGACAACGACGACGATGGCGACGACTACGATGGGCTTGAATGCTCGTTATAATGAAGCCACATTTAATGCCATTCGAGTATTTTTTTAATGCACTGGCAATCAAGGAAAAATCCAACAACAATGGTGTTAATGATGCTCTTGCCATAGGATGAGGTCAAGGCAGTTTTTTTTTTTTTTTTTTTGGCAAAAGATTTGTTCTATACTTAAAGTAAAGCAAACGAAAACGTTGTTTTGCCGATTAATAGGGCTTGGCAAAGACAAATATTTTGGTTATTTTTGGGATAGAAAAGTTAGATCGTAGGATGAAATTTAAAAGATGGATTTCACGAAAGCGTCTCAAATGATGAAAGAAAAACAAAAATAAAAAATTAAAAATTTTTAATTGTAAACTGCATTAAAAGATGAAAGGAGTTGATGAAAAAAGAATAATAAAAAAAGAAGTTAAAAGTGTTTTGTTGGTATTGATAGAGTTTATTTTTGCATATAAAATAATAATAGTGACCTAAAAAAAAAGACTTAAGGACCCATTTAAAAAAAATTGAATTCAGAGAATTAGCAGCATAGGGGTCGTCATTAAACTACCTTACCTATTTATCCATCATTTCAAAATAGTTTCATACTTACATCTTCATGTTTGGCAGTCTTAATTCAAGGTTAAATACTGGCGAGTGTAAACGAGTTATTTTTGTTTTCTTGCTTTTTGGCATTTGTTTCTTCTATTTTGCTCCTTAAGTTTATATTGCCATGCTAGTCAATAATACTAGAGAAAAGAGAAAATACTGAGAACTAGTCAAAATTATATAATACGTTTGAATCGAGGAAGGGGGAGGTTAAAAAAAAACCGAAAACCGGCCACGTCGTTTATAGACAACCCAAATATAAACATTAAGAAATCAACCTTAGAGAATAGAGTTTCGAAAACATAATATCATCGCCATTTTGAGATATTCAATTTTGTCAAACTTAACTTTGACACGTTTGACTAAGGCTTGAGTTATAATAGGGGTATTCACAATCCAGAGTTCTGTGTAGACACTGATGTAAACGGCACAGTAATTACTATTTTCCACATCAATTTGACTGCTCATACAGTACGACAGAAATTTTTCGAAAGATCAAGTAATTAACATACAATGGCCGGCCAAAAATATAAAGTTTTTGTAGAAAAAATTTGTTAAGATCACATTTGTAACATCCTTGTTCTTCTCACAATTTTATCATTCCTGCAATTTAGTGCAAAATGAAACGATGCGTTACTAACTTTGGACTTATAACAAATTATAGTGTACACATGGCTAGCACTAACAACTGTATTCCAAAGAAACCATTTTGCGCTTTCATCTATCGCTTTCATTGCGCTTTCATCTAACGATCATTTAGAATGATGAATAATATCTTAAATTTTTAATTTTTTCAAACATCGTAAGCGGGATTATATATCCAGAACTTTTTTCAGTTTTTTTTTTTACATTTCCTTAGAGCTTAAAGTTTCAAGAATATGTGGTTAAAATTTCAAGTCGCTATATTAAAAAAAATAACAAAGTTATAACCTAGTGAATGAACCACCTTCTAGAGCGCGCAGTGCTGGCTCTTATTTTCAAACGCGTTTTTCTCGAAACCATGTTTTCAAAGACGGTGACCAAGATTTCTCGAAACTCAATGAACCGATCATTTTGATTTTTTTGCAGGCTTACTTTATTCATAATAATCTCGTACTTGTCATAGGATTTTTTTGTTTCGTAGCTTCGTTCTTTTTTATAGGCAATAAAAATGTAAATCGTTAATTTACGTTCGGAAGTCCGCCATTTTGTGAAAAATCAATATTTTCAAAATCGACTATAACAAGTACGAGTTTTAAGTATCCAGTTTAATAATATTTTTAATTTTTTTGTTTCAGTTGAATGTAGGAGGAGCAATCTTGGTCAACGCATTTTCAGAGCGCTCTACAAAAAATGCTGTATCTACCTTAATATTAATTTTATTTTAATAAAAAAAAACTTTAACATACTCTTGAATGTGTATATTTTAAGGTATAAAAACTCTCATTTAAAAATATCCCTTAGGTTTCCCTTAGGTTAATATTGAGGTCGTCTGTGGAGCCCACATAGTTGTTTTAATTCTTTTTTTACCAATTGCATTACTTATAAATACCCTTCCCCCCTTCAAAATGAGCTAACGTATGGTCATCTACGATTGTTCTTTGTACAGTTACAAAGTTGTTAAGTTAAAACCAAAACTTCGTGAGGAAAATTCAACGTTGAACAATACAAAGCTTTAAAAATTCTCATAAAAATATAAGAAAATATATTTTTTAAGGGTTCCTTTATGTAATATAAGCGATTCTGCAGAAAACCTCGATGCTGTGCTTGAATTGCTGCACTAAAGGAAAAAAATATTAAATTTATCCAACAACTTTTTTAATTTATCCAAAAAGCGAGTCATTTTTGCACCAATAACGCATTTGCATAAATCGACTACGTAAATATTTAAAATTTATTTAAATACTTTTTTAATTAAATAAAATATTAAAATATTTTAACATAATTAATAAAAAATTTATTGAAATTATGCACGGATATACTTAAATATCTTTCAAATATTTACTATTTGAGTATATATATATATATATATACTATTTACAATATATAAAAATATTGAAATTGAAAAACAATTTATTTGAATATTTTCCACGAGCTGCGTCCATATCAAACGCCATTTAGTGGTATATTTTATTTTCTTTTTGTGAAAATATGATTTGTGAGTCCGGTGGTGATTGCGATGCATGATGAAATCATGTAGAGTGGAGTGACATTCTTGTGAAAATACCGAGTTGTCACTCCACTTTACATGAATTCATCATGTATCGCAGTCACCACCGCACTCACAAATCATATTTGCCAAATATCCATGATATATTACCCCTGAAACATTAACTAAATGAGAACTATAAGACCTGCAACTGCTGGTGCGAAGAAACTGCAGCAGCATCGCACAGGAACAGAGTGCGATGCTGCTGCTGCTTGACGGCTGCTTGGCAGCTGTATGGAATATGTGTGTCAGTGTGTGGCATAAATAAAATTTAAATACGGGAAAAAAACGAGTTGTAAGGAAAATATTTGATTTATCCACGTAAGTATTTAAATGAAATATGTACTCAGGCGTGGATAATGTTAATATGCGTTATTTCCCTTAGTGTGGAAGCAGACCAGCATGTGACATATAGTGAGATGGAGTCAGCCTTGGGCTAACATATATTCCATTAGTGGGACTAACATATATTCCATTTTACATGAGCATTTAGGTGTCAGGAAGATTTTTCGCGTTTGATATCTTATAATTTGACGGTTGCTCAAAAAAGATCAAACGAAAGAGTTCTTGAGCACTCAAAACGAGAAATTTATGGGTCTTTCGCTTTACAGTCCCGACTTGGCACTTAATGACTTCTTCATGTTCCCCCAGAAGAAGAGAAAAAAATTAATTTCTAGCATTTTTCTACGATCGAATATGCCATTGAGGCCTTCAAAAACAAAAAAATTACAAAAAGTTACAAAAAAAGCTCAAGCCTGTGTTAGATAACACGGGCGCATAGGTCAGACGTAGAATACGTTAGTCATTAACAGCCTTATTCAATAGATTTCCTTAAACAACCTTTAAACGCTTGTTTAGTTACGCACTGTTTAAGGCTTTACGCAGCTTCTATGCAACCTTGATAACATTGTTATTCATAAACATTTTTTCATTTTCTGCTTATGATTGTAAGGTTTGTGTCTGAACTATAGAAAATCTCTACAAAAATTAAGACTTCCTATGGATTTACAATTGCCGCCGCATAAAAATATGCTGCAAAGGGCGCATATGGAGCATGTCTTTGATATTAAAAGAAAAGACAAACAAAAATCATGGTTGTATTTACGCAACCTTTAAACGCCAATTTCGGCGTTTAAGTTACGCAGCTCTTAAACAACTACGAAAAATGTTTATGAATAACGTTTTCTTGTTTAAAGCCCGTTTAAAGTTACGCTGCCTCTAAAATGTGTTTATGAATAACCCAGCTAGACACCTAACTGTTAGATATGCCATATATATGGCATATTTATAACGCCTTTGACGTTATATTCATATAAAATGCTCCATACAAATTACGTTATATTTGTTCTAGCGTCGTGCAAAATATAACGCCTTTTTGTCTATCCGTGTGGTCTGGCATCTCTGTCTGCCACACATGTTTTATCTATTAAAAAAAGCTACAGCTGCTCTGCTCACACTAACAACAAATTCCGTAAAGAATTTAATAACAAACTCAGCTGTTTACTTAAGTACACAGTTAGCGTTCCGCAAAATTTTTTCACTATAGTGTAGTGGTTAGAGCGCTGGCCTTAAATGCAAACGAACGCGAGTTCAAACCCTTCACCAAATAAAACCAAATTTTTTTTTCTTATAATTTTGTTTAGAAGTGTTTTTTTGTTATTTTTATTAATGGGTAGTATTTACAAAAGGTAAATTTAGGCAAAACATTTAAAGAAAATAAAAAAAATATCTCTCAAATATTGGCTTTTTTTTTAACTCTAGCAAGGAAAACTCGCGTTTATTTAGATAATAATTTTGCCATTTTTAATAATCATATTTCTCTTTATTGTATTTTACATATATATATTTAAATTTATTAAATTAAACTCAATGAAAACCTTGCTGTGTCGGACGGTATTTGAACCGCGGTCTCTGCCACACAAGCTGCGCATTCTACCCAACGCGCCACGGACATCATATTCCAAAGGTATTATTTAGGATATTATTTTATTGCTTAACTTACACTTGCGTCGCTTAAAGTTTTTTCGCTACTTTTTTCACATCCTCAGCTTGTTTGCTGCGTGAAGGAGCAAGCTATGTAAGCACATACAACTTTCCTTGTTTAACATGACATCAAAATTTAAGAGTGTATTAGTGAACACCAAATTTTGTTTCATTGTGTTTGTAACTACGTTAGAGCTGTCTAGCTGGGAAGGCTGTAAGACATTGAGGATGTCTTAAAGACGTGGCCAACTGGGTAAGCACAATTTTGTTTCTCTGCTTCGCTTATCAATGTTGTGTATGTACACATCGTTCGCTACTTGGTCATTATACTTCTTCTCTTTCTCACACTGGTTCTGTGATGAACACACAGATAATCGTACTGCTCTTACACATGATGTTATAATACATAAAATACAAAGCATATGAAAATTAATACAAAATTTGAAGGAGTTAAATTTTGATTTACTTATAGAATCAAAAAAATTATATGTAGCAATATGATTATTTAAATACAAATCAAAAGAAGACATATTAAATATGTAACGACCATACTTGAATTTTCTTCAGTGCATGCATAAAGTATTAAAAACTTATAATGAAAGTGACAAACATTTTCTCAAAATTTTGTGCTCCAGATCAACACCCCCGTATAACGTATTCTACGTTAAAATAAAAATCAAACTTGTAAAGATTGTGCATTTTTGTATTGGTCAGAAAACACAACAAACCACTGGACGGATTTAATTGAAATTTTCACTATTCTAATAACAATTGATTATAGATGGTTCTTATATATTCAGAATTTTCGAGTATTTAATAGCGTAGAAGTTCTTCGCTAAGAAACAGGCTTAAATCGCAATTTTTCAATTTTTATTTTTTCGCTCAGGAACAAAAGTTTTTCTCAATTTTTATTTTACGCCCAAAAATAGAGATCATTTTCCCAGTTTAATTTTTTTTCCTCAAACATAAAACTCAAAATAACACCCAGCTTTGTTTCTGGCACATGTCACTTTTTATTACCTACACCGGAACAGGAGGGCTTTAAGGGAGCGCCGGAGAGGTTTAATGTGTATGACCGACCCCCATTAATTTTACAAAAGGAAACTTTTTGTGTATTTATTCCCTACAACTGAACAGGGGGGCTTTAAGGGAGGGCTGAAGAGGGTTAATATGTATCATAAAACTATGTGACATGTAGAGTTTTGTATGAAAAACATAAAGATATAAGGAAAATAAATGCAATACATAAATATACTCTGTGTACTCTTTTGTTACTCTCAAAAGTTTGAAATATACTTTAAAATGTTGTACATTATAACTTTGTTACTAAACAGCAGTCAGTGGTTGTCTTTTTGCTTAAGGTTGATGTTTTCAATATGAATAACAAAAACATGCTCCATATGCTTCGAATTTTTATGGCATTATTATAATTACTCGATGTATGAACCATGAAGTTGAAAAGCTACTCTGTCTACACTATATTATAATTATTTAATTTTGCGTAACACTATGCTAAAAACACGCCGAAGCTTTTCACGGCGAAGTGTTTCATCGGCGAATTGATTCATCGGTTATACTCCTCATCGCGGCTAAAGAAGTTTCACTTCCAAAAGATTTTCCCGACTTCGACAAAGCGCCAGCGGTGACATGCATCTAAGATCAATAGTTTGTTCCTTTAATTATTTTTTAAGTGAAAAATTAAAACAATTACTTGCAAGCAGTTCGTTTGTTGATTGGCTTCGACGTTGTCATTGCTTGCAGCGTACATAATGTTGCTTTAGTTTAGCCACAAAATGCAGCTCACTTTTGTAGCATGTAGTTTTGAAGCTGTGCGTTGATTATTTTTGCTTTTGTTTTATATCATATGAACGTGCGTTTATTTCTTTATTGCAAATACGATTTAAGAAATGGACACTGCAAATATGTTTAATACAGATTTAGTAAAGTAAGTTTATAAGTTATTAAATAAATAAAATTTTATATTTTGATGCAAGTAGTTAGTGTTTACGTTAGTTTATTGTTTTTGTTGTTTCACAGTAAAGTGTAAGGAATTTCGTTCTTGACAGGGGGTGCCCTGACCGCCCCACTTTAGATTTGATGTGATTTTAGTGAACGTTTTTTTTTCAGTTTTGGTTCAGCTTGAACCAAGGATTTCAGGTGGAATACCTATTCAGACAAGTCTGCCTTGGTTCTAAATGGGGTGATAGATTAGTGGGAAGGAAAGGGCAATCAAGTGAAACACGTGTATAATGTTCTAAGCGTGGTGGAAGCCAAGAAACATGTGAATTAGAATCAGAGGCAAGTGTTAGGCCTTTACCTCAGTCAATTCAATTTATAAGGCAATCTCATCCACAAACTTCTCTACCATCTACAACTACAACTTCATGTCGTAAATATTGATGAATTTTTAATTTCAGTTGATTAGAAATGAGGATAGAAAATTTAGAAAGGTTTAACCCTGCAGTAGTCGCGTACCTAAATGTGACGAGAGTGGTCGCGCGGATTACATATGTAATCCGTTTTTTAAAGTTTAAAATAAGAGATGGCAATTTGAAAATGCTGAGTTATTTGTTTTAATTTTTATTATTACTTTATTTTATATTATATTTATTTAAAAAAACAACATAAACATAATTATTATAGTACGTAAAATCAATGAATATCGATTGCAGACAATTGTGAAATTCATAATTTTGCATGACTGGATTACATATGTAATCCGCGCGACTACTGCAGGGTTAAAGCGAAGGACCATGGCCTGGCCGGAAATCGAACCCGGGACCTCTGGGGTAGCAGTCGAGCACGCTACCAACTCGACTACCGAGGCCGCAAAAATGTTTTCTACAATCGTATTTCATATCTTCGATGAAGAAAGTGGAAGTGACAAAATAATTTGAGTTATGAGAAGGTTACCGTATCTTCCTAATAAGGAATGAGTTTTTTTACAGTTGTAAGATGTTTTTTTTACAATTGAATTGATTCAAAGAAAATTTATGTATGAATAAGGAATTATGGTCATTCTTCCGTATTACTTTTATTTACTATAGTTATAAAATAAAATTAACCTTTTCTGCACAGCAACTTTCATTTTCAAAATTTTCACAACGAAGACAATTTACTTTTCCTTAAATTTTGACGTAATGTTCTTCATACAAAAAGCCAACTTCATATCGCAGTTACGTTATCGTTATTCACTGAATCAGCTGTTCTCGTTTGGAAACGACTGTAGTATTACATCAAGCAAAAACAGTTGATTCTCGGCCTTCGAACGAAAGGTTCGTCAAATACACGTGTCGTTAAGATGCTATTAATTTGTATTTTGTTTTTACTTTGACATTCTAAAACTTATTTTGAGGAAAAATTTGAACATTATATTTTGTGTTTTATTTTATTTTTTGTTCTTATTTTATACACCTTCTTGAATTGAGAATTGAATATAATGCTCTAATGTGTTTTACACCTGAACAACCACATTAGATATTTTAGATATTCTATTGAAAATAATATGTATGTGTGTATATTACTCAAATACTACGAGGTAATAAATCTACTCTCGTAAGATTTATAGATAAAATATTTGTAACTTAACATAATTTGTATTCATCCATCCCAATGTAAAGTAAAGAGGAATTAAACAACTGCTCTGTATTAAATAGAAAAACCCTGACACAATTTCCAAATACATTTTTTATTTGAACTTTGAAAAATGCCGCATTTATCTGTTGAACTGTACAAACGGACTACCTGCTGTGGTACACATTTTAATTTATAGTTCTTCACTAGAATACGCACACACCTAAACAACAAGGACACGTGGAAAATGTCCCATATGTATGTATGTGTAAAGCTGCAATGAGGGGAATTTCTGGAAAAATTATCTGTGCAAAAATTGAAAAATTGCGTTAGTATCGCAAAAATGCAAACCTTGCTATGAAGTTTCAGAGTCATGCAATGTCATGCAATGAAATGTAATGCAAGGTGAGCATCCGCAGGCTGCACACCGGAAATTGCAAAATCATTAAAATATTTCGTAATCCTGCAACGTATGCCACGTTCTAAGCTGGCATCTTATGAAAGCTATGAAATATTAATGCAGACGATATTGAACGCTTGAAATAATAAGCGAGTTTAACTAGAGCAAGAATTTAGGACAACGCTGCGATAACCTTACTTTGAACCAAGTTTCACAGAATACTTTAGTTTTAAGTTAAGAAAATATTTCTTAAATTAAGAAAAAGTTGTGCTCCAAATTAATTAAGAGTCAATTAGAATTGACCACATTAATCTTCATCATTATCCTTTGTGACATGCCAGCAAAAAATAAGTCAAAATCTACTTCATGCTTGAGCTGAAATTTAATCAAGACCATTCTGAAAATGTACTCATACCTTTCAATAATTAATCATTCTTTAATATGCGCACTCTTATCAAAACAAAAACACAAAAAGAACAAAAAAAAAAAAAAAAAAAACAAAAATCATCCTTAAATTTGCGCAACCGAATTGTAAAATATGAAGCTGGTTTTCGTCAATAAATTTCAGCCTGCCTGCGTCAATCACAAAAGCAACGAAGCGTAAATCCTGATTTTGCCAAGGATTCGTTACGGCTACGCAATGGATTTGAAATTAGACACACTTCAGAAAAAGTCAAAGTACCGCAAAATATGAAATTTAAAAGTTAATATTTGAATTCTTTTTTTTTTTTTATTGGGAGTATGATTCGGGGATACTACATTTTGAAACAAAAATATCCCGCTGGTCCTTTTTTTTATTTTTCGTTTTTGCTTCTAGCTTGAATATTTTTTCGTGACAGAGTTCAACACATCAGTGACTCAATTACTTAAGTTGTCAGTTACTGTTGTTTACTTGGAATTCAGGTCAGTTGTTAGGTCCACAAGGGATGCGTTTGTGACACTTTTTTTGGTCTATTTGAACTGACTGCGATTGTGCTCAAACAACCCTCAATGATTTTATTTTTTTTTTTTTTTTGTATTCTGATTTGAAAGATACACAGCAACACTTTTTTATGGCATCTATTATGTTTTGCTTTCAATTTATTATGTTATACCTATGACTGGCAGCTCTATCTCACTTCCCCTGACTCTTGTTGATGACGCTGATTTCCTTTTTTTTTTAAGGCTGATATTTGTAACTTATGCGAGTTTTTACTTTCACTTGTTTTTATTTGTGTTTTTTGTTTTCATTTTTCATTCGCCCTAAGAATGAATGAATGAATGAATGGTAGGATCGAAACGATATATTTTCACTGCCGCGGCGGCTAAGCAGTTAACCCTCGAACATATTAAATTTTCTATAACGTAAGAGATATAATGCCAATTTTTTACAATGCTTTAAAAAATATAAATTCCTAAAAAAAAAAATATTTTTTTAAGAATTACATGCACCAACTGCTCTTTAACAGCTTTGAAATCGCCTTCACAAGCCGACATTTTTAAAGAATACACTTTTAAATGATAAATGGACTTTAACAAAAACATATTGGCATGGGTAGATGGTAGATAGCTAACCACAGCTGAGCGTGTACGAGTACATGTACATTTTGAGGATGGTTACATATATTTATACTTAAAAATTTTGAGATACAAGTATTATCGTACACGAACAATTTCAAGTATAGGGTGATTTTGTAACAGGTTCCATTTTCGAAAAGGATTAAGTTAATATAGGATATTCAAATCAGAAGAAGTACACGTATAGGTACATGTTTTTGCAGTGAAACTTCTTTATCCGTGTATACATCA
The DNA here is from genome assembly GCA_943735915.1 of Pherbina coryleti. Taxonomy (NCBI): domain Eukaryota; kingdom Metazoa; phylum Arthropoda; class Insecta; order Diptera; family Sciomyzidae; genus Pherbina; species Pherbina coryleti. The sequence goes on from OX030949.1 coordinate 31,804,514, forward strand.
CTTTAGAATGGGCAGAACAAGCGATGTGTTCAAATAACTGTCGCTTTCTGATCGCAATCGGGCAATCTTGACTGAATTTTGCCTCATTTAGCCAGTCTGTGTGTTCCGCATGTACTCATAGGTTTTAGTTTTTGGAGTTTCGTCGTTAAGAGTCCATATTTGTATGTTGTCCGTGGTACGAAAAAAAGCTGTGGAGTGAAATCCAGTGTTAAAAAAAGTGGAAACCAAAGCAAATATGTGGTGGAATGTTAAAAAAAAAGTGAAACAATTAGGAAAAAACAGCTGTTCATATCAACAGTTTATTAGCAACAGTTTTTCTAATGGAAATAAATTGGTTCGCTCTTTATAAGAACTGATGTAGCATATCGGTGCGAGCGGAGTCTGAGCGTTACCAATCCGGAGTTTGCTCCTTGTGGGTGAAGTTCAGGGTTCGCTCGCAATTGGTGCACTTTTGTTGTGTCTATAGAAGTCCGAATTTATGGGGGAGTTCACTTTAATAAATTGTACTCTCTCTCTGATTCGATAACGAACATTTTGGGGTTGATCAATGACAGTGAGATTGTTGTCGCCGGCGATTTCAAAGTCCACAACCCAGCTTGGCTATGTCACTTTGGTCAAACAACACCTGGGGGTCAATATGTTGAGCTCTTTGCCAACTCGAACCAACTGATTTAACTAGTGAAGGAACCAACTTTCATCCGTAGAGTTGGTCTGCAAAGCTTTAAAGTCCTAGACCTTTTTCTGACTTCACATCATGAAAAATATGATGTGAATGTCCATGCATCTCTTGGTAATCCGGACCACTGCACCATATCCGCTGCTTTTTCATATTCTAACCTATGCACTTCTACGCCCAAAGTTCCGAAGAGGATCGCTTGGTTTTATGGGAAAGCAAATTGGACTGCATTAAATAATTTTTACAGCAATTTCAATTGGAAATTATGTTTCGCTGATAGGAATATAAATGCCGCGGCTCTTATGGTACAAGTTTATTAGGCATGCGGTCTTTCATCCCTAATAAAATGAGAAGTATTAAACCAAAATACCACTCCTGGTTTAATGAGACTTGCAGGAGTGCAGTCAGGTCCAAAGAAGAAGCCTTTCAGAATTGGCGTTCCAACAAGAATGCTGATACTAGAAGACTACGCACTGAGACTAGGACTCTCTGTAATGCAGGTTTAAAACGCGTAAAGTTTCTTCACGAAACTCGTATTAGGGAACAGGTTATGTTACATACACGATAACAAACATACCAAATGTTACTTAAAAATCAACCAATCATTTTTGTAAATTTTAGTTTCATAAAAAATCCTACTTTAGTACAGGGGTAGAAAACTATCCCTCTGGGCCAAAATGGGTTAAAAGAAAGCATTCCACTTAAACCAGCCTGCGTGTTGACAATTCACAAATCGCAAAGAGGGGCATTTGAAGAAATTTTTTACAAATACAGTAAGATACATTCGCCATGTTTGGTAAAGGCTACATATCCAGGGTAACGACTCAAGAAGGATTTCATATTGTACCTACTGATGGGCGTCAACATTTTTACCGTGATAGACGAGAAAATGAAACGATGCTTCCACTACGAAACA